>CM053027.1:168464022-168824109 GCA_028564925.1 Lithobates sylvaticus | reverse complement strand
ACGGGCCGGTGTACTGCAAGTACTTGGCTGTGACACACCTAATTCTACACCTTCATTCCTCTCAGAGCAGCTTTCAGAGAGGACTGAAGATATAGTGGGGTTGGAGATCCCAGCTGATGAGGAGCAAGGAGAGGTCCGCTTTGTTCTTTGGTGTGGGTCTTTAACCACTTCCCGCCCGGTCAATAGTAAATTGACGTCCGGGAAGTGGCTTCGTTATCCTGACTGGGCGTCATATGACGTCCTTCAGGATAACAGCCGCCGCGCGCCCGTGGGGGCGCGCATCGCGGCGATCGGTGGAGCGGTGTGTCAGTCTGACACACCGCTACACTGATCTCGGTAAAGAGCCTCCGGCGGAGGCTCTTTACCACGTGATCAGCCGTGTCCAATCACGGCTGATCACGATGTACACAGGAAGAGCCGTTGATCGGCTTTTCCTCACTCGCGTCTGACAGACGCGAGTAGAGGGGAGCCGATCGGCGGCTCTCCTGACAGGGGGGGTATGCGCTGATTGTTTATCAGCGCAGCCCCCCCTCAGATGCCCACACTAGACCACTAGGGAAGCCCCCAGGACCACCAGGGAAGCCCCCAGGACCACCAGGGAAGCCCCCAGCATGTGGATGGCCAGGTACATCCCCCATGGCCATCCACATGTTAAAAAAAAAAATCAATAAATATGCCAATCAGTGCCCACAGATGGGCACTGATTGGCACATCATATTAATAAAAAAAAAAGTAAAAAAAAAAGGATTCCCAGCAATGCCACCCATAAGTGTATCAGTGCCACTCATCAGCGTCCATCAGTGCCACCTATCAGTGCCCATCCGTGCCCACCCATGCCCACCTATCAGTGCCCATCCATGCCACCTATCAGTGCCATGCATGCCACCTATCAGTGCCCATCCATGCCACCTATCAGTGCCACCTATATGTGTGCATCAGTGCACCCATAAGTACCCGTCAGTGCCGCCTATGAGTGCCCATCAGTGCCACCTGAGTGCCCCATCAGTGCCGCATACCAGTGCCACCTATCAATGCCCATCAGTGCCACCTATCAGTGCCCATCAGTGCCGCCTATCAGTGCCCATCATCAGTGCCACCTCATCGGTGCCCCTAATTGGTGCCACCTCATCGGTGCCCATCAGTGCCGCCTTATCAGTGCCCATTAGTGCCGCCTTATCAGTGCCCGTCATTGAAGAAGAAAACGCACTTATTTACAAAAAAAATTAACAGTGACAAAGAAAAACTTGTTTTTTTGCAAAATTTTCGGTCTTTTTTTGTTTGTTGCGCAAAAAATAAAAATCGCAGAGGTGATCAAATACCACCAAAAGAAAGCTCTATTTGTTGGAACAAATGATAAAAAATTTGTTTGGGTACAGTGTAGCATGACCGCGCAATTGTCATTCAAATTGCGACATCGCTGAAAAGCTGAAAATTGGCTTGGGCGGGAAGGTGTCTAAGTGTCTGGTATTGAAGTGGTTAATGTGCGCTTGCCAACAAGCTGCATGGTAGGTCGACATATGTCTGGACATGCTTGTGGTGCCCAAGCGGCTGATGTTTTGGCCACGCGAGATACGCTTGAGACATATGTTGCAAATAGCAGTGGTGCGATCTGATGTACTCGTCTCAAAAAAGGCCCACATCAAAGAACTTTTGTGATAACGTGCAGAGGAAGCGCCCTGCACAGGCGGAGCTCTGCGGTGTGATTCATTTGGTGTGTTGGCCTCTAGTTGGCCTCCGGAGGGCATCCTGCCTCGTTGGACATGTGCCGCCACCTCCTCCTCTCTCCCTTCAGGCACCCACGTGGAGTCAGTGACCTCATCATCCCCTCCCTCTTCACCACTGGAGCAAACCTGGCAGTAAGCTGCAGCTGGTGGAACATGACTGCCAGATTGCTGTCCTTGAGCATCCCCTCTCTCTGCGCGCACGCTACTGCCTTCCTCTAGCTGGGTATCATCATCCGAGCCTTCAAAACTTTGGGCATCCTCCTGGAGCATGTACCCAACACTGTGCTCAAACAGTTCGGGGGACTCCTCAGGAGGACATGGTGGGTCTAGGGAAGGGGTGCCTGATGATGCCATTGAGTACACGTTGGCAGCTGCTCTGCTAGTACCCTGAGCCTGGGTGAGAGAGGATGAGGAGGATGAGGAGGGCTTGGTCATCCATTCTACCAAGCCTTCGGCATGATGCGGCTCAACATGTCCAGCTGCCGAAAACAAGGACAAGCGTGCCCCATGGCCACGTGCTGATGACGATGCACGACCACGTCCACGACCAGCACTGTTGTCTCTAGAAACAGAGCCTGCTTGCCCTGTGTTCTTGCCTCGGGACTGTCTGCCTCTCCTTGGCGGTCTTCCAGGCATTGTAGTGGGTAGTGTATATTGTGCTGGAGTCACACAGCACACACACTAACTCCTGCAGATGGCTGCCTTAGATGACAGCAACAGGGCCTTACGGCAGATAGAGGCTGCCTTAGATGACAACAACTGGGCCTTTACGGCAGATAGAGACTGCCTTATATGACTGACAACAACTGGGCCTTATAGCAGATACAGAGGCTGAGGTGGTTTTAAGTGTGATGTACTAACAGAGAACACACACACACTAGCTCCTGGAGATGCCTGGCTGCCTTCGATGACAACAACTGGGCCTTATGGCAGATAGAGACTGCCTTATATGACTGACAACAACTGGGCCTTATAGCAGATACAGAGGCTGAGGTGGTTTTATGTGTGATGTACTAACAAAGCACACACACACACAAGCTAGCTAGCTCCTGGAGATGCCTGGCTGCCTTTGATGACAAGAACTGGGCCTTACGGCAGATAGAGACTGCCTTATATGACTGACAACAACTGGGCCTTATAGCAGATACAGAGGCTGAGTTGGTTTTAAGTGTGATGTACTAACAGAGCACACACACACACACACTAGCTCCTGGAGATGCCTGGCTGCCTTCGATGACAACAACTGGGCCTTATGGCAGATAGAGACTGCCTTATATGACTGACAACAACTGGGCCTTATAGCAGATACAGAGGCTGAGGTGGTTTTATGTGTGATGTACTAACAAAGCACATACACACACAAGCTAGCTAGCTCCTGGAGATGCCTGGCTGCCTTCGATGACCACAACTGGGCCTTACGGCAGATAGAGACTGCCTTATATGACTGACAACAACTGGGCCTTACGGCAGATAGAGACTGCCTTATATGACTGACAACAACTGGGCCTTATAGCAGATACAGAGGCTGAGGTGGTTTTATGTGTGATGTACTAACAGATCACACACACACACAAGCTAGCTAGCTCCTGGAGATGCCTGGCTGCCTTCGATGACAACAACTGGGCCTTATGGCAGATAGAGACTGCCTTATATGACTGACAACAACTGGGCCTTATAGCAGATACAGAGACTGAGGTGGTTTTATGTGTGATGTACAAACAGAGCACACACACACACAAGCTAGCTAGCTCCTGGAGATGCCTGGCTGCCTTCGATGACAAGAACTGGGCCTTACGGCAGATAGAGACTGCCTTATATGACTGACAACAACTGGGCCTTATAGCAGATACAGAGGCTGAGGTGGTTTTATGTGTGATGTACTAACAAAGCACACACACACACAAGCTAGCTAGCTCCTGGAGATGCCTGGCTGCCTTCGGTGACAACAACTGGGCCTTACGGCAGATAGAGACTGCCTTATATGACTGACAACAACTGGGCCTTATAGCAGATACAGGGGCTGAGGTGGTTTTATGTGTGATGTACTAACAGAGCACACACACACACACTAGCTCCTGGAGATGCCTGGCTGCCTTCGATGACAACAACTGGGCCTTATGGCAGATAGAGACTGCCTTATATGACTGACAACAACTGGGCCTTATAGCAGATACAGAGGCTGAGGTGGTTTTATGTGTGATGTACTAACAGATCACACACACACAAGCTAGCTAGCTCCTGGAGATGCCTGGCTGCCTTCGATGACAACAACTGGGCCTTACGGCAGATAGAGACTGCCTTATATGACTGACAACAACTGGGCCTTATAGCAGATACAGAGGCTGAGGTGGTTTTATGTGTGATGTACTAACAGATCACACACACACACAAGCTAGCTAGCTCCTGGAGATGCCTGGCTGCCTTCGATGACAACAACTGGGCCTTACGGCAGATAGAGACTGCCTTATATGACTGACAACAACTGGGCCTTATAGCAGATACAGGGGCTGAGGTGGTTTTATGTGTGATGTACTAACAGAGCACACACACACACACTAGCTCCTGGAGATGCCTGGCTGCCTTCGATGACAACAACTGGGCCTTATGGCAGATAGAGACTGCCTTATATGACTGACAACAACTGGGCCTTATAGCAGATACAGAGGCTGAGGTGGTTTTATGTGTGATGTACTAACAGATCACACACACACACACAAGCTAGCTAGCTCCTGGAGATGCCTGGCTGCCTTCGATGACAACAACTGGGCCTTACGGCAGATAGAGACTGCCTTATATGATTGACAACAACTGGGCCTTATAGCAGATACAGAGGCTGAGGTGGTTTTATGTGTGATGTACTAACAGAGCACACACACACAAGCTAGCTAGCTCATGGAGATGCCTGGCTGCCTTCGATGACAAGAACTGGGCCTTACGGCAGATAGAGACTGCCTTATATGACTGACAACAACTGGGCCTTATAGCAGATACAGAGGCTGAGGTGGTTTTATGTGTGATGTACTAACAGAGCACACACACACACTCTAGCTCCTGGAGATGCCTGGCTTCCTGCGATGACAACAACTGGGCCTTACGGCAGATAGTGACTGCCTTATATGACTGACAACAACTGGGCCTTATAGCAGATACAGAGGCTGAGGTGGTTTTATGTGTGATGTACTAACAGATCACACACACAAGCTAGCTAGCTCCTGGAGATGCCTGGCTGCCTTTGATGACAACAACTGGGCCTTATGGCAGATAGGGACTGCCTTATATGACTGACAACAACTGGGCCTTATAGCAGATACAGAGGCTGAGGTGGTTTTATGTGTGATGTACTAACAGATCACACACACACACAAGCTAGCTAGCTCCTGGAGATGCCTGGCTTCCTGCGATGACAACAACTGGGCCTTACGGCAGATAGTGACTGCCTTATATGACTGACAACAACTGGGCCTTATAGCAGATACAGAGGCTGAGGTGGTTTTATGTGTGATGTACTAACAAAGCACACACACACACAAGCTAGCTAGCTCCTGGAGATGCCTGGCTGCCTTCGATGACAACAACTGGGCCTTACGGCAGATAGAGACTGCCTTATATGACTGACAACAACTGGGCCTTATAGCAGATACAGAGGCTGAGGTGGTTTTATGTGTGATGTACTAACAGATCACACACACACACAAGCTAGCTAGCTCCTGGAGATGCCTGGCTGCCTTCGATGACAACAACTGGGCCTTACGGCAGATAGAGACTGCCTTATATGACTGACAACAACTGGGCCTTATAGCAGATACAGGGGCTGAGGTGGTTTTATGTGTGATGTACTAACAGAGCACACACACACACACTAGCTCCTGGAGATGCCTGGCTGCCTTCGATGACAACAACTGGGCCTTATGGCAGATAGAGACTGCCTTATATGACTGACAACAACTGGGCCTTATAGCAGATACAGAGGCTGAGGTGGTTTTATGTGTGATGTACTAACAGATCACACACACACACACAAGCTAGCTAGCTCCTGGAGAGGCCTGGCTGCCTTCGATGACAACAACTGGGCCTTACGGCAGATAGAGACTGCCTTATATGATTGACAACAACTGGGCCTTATAGCAGATACAGAGGCTGAGGTGGTTTTATGTGTGATGTACTAACAGAGCACACACACACAAGCTAGCTAGCTCATGGAGATGCCTGGCTGCCTTCGATGACAAGAACTGGGCCTTACGGCAGATAGAGACTGCCTTATATGACTGACAACAACTGGGCCTTATAGCAGATACAGAGGCTGAGGTGGTTTTATGTGTGATGTACTAACAGAGCACACACACACACTCTAGCTCCTGGAGATGCCTGGCTTCCTGCGATGACAACAAATGGGCCTTACGGCAGATAGTGACTGCCTTATATGACTGACAACAACTGGGCCTTATAGCAGATACAGAGGCTGAGGTGGTTTTATGTGTGATGTACTAACAGATCACACACACAAGCTAGCTAGCTCCTGGAGATGCCTGGCTGCCTTTGATGACAACAACTGGGCCTTATGGCAGATAGAGACTGCCTTATATGTCTGACAACAACTGGGCCTTATAGCAGATACAGAGGCTGAGGTGGTTTTATGTGTGATGTACTAACAGATCACACACACCCACAAGCTAGCTAGCTCCTGGAGATGCCTGACTGCCTTTGATGACAACAACTGGGCCTTATAGCAGATACAGAGGCTGAGGTGGTTTTATGTGTGATGTACTAACAGATCACACACACACAAGCTAGCTAGCTCCTGGAGATGCCTGGCTTCCTGCGATGACAACAACTGGGCCTTACGGCAGATAGTGACTGCCTTATATGACTGACAACAACTGGGCCTTATAGCAGATACAGAGGCTGAGGTGGTTTTATGTGTGATGTACTAACAAAGCACACACACACACAAGCTAGCTAGCTCCTGGAGATGCCTGGCTGCCTTCAATGACAACAACTGGGCCTTACGGCAGATAGAGACTGCCTTATATGACTGACAACAACTGGGCCTTATAGCAGATACAGAGGCTGAGGTGGTTTTATGTGTGATGTACTAACAGATCACACACACACACAAGCTAGCTAGCTCCTGGAGATGCCTGGCTGCCTTCGATGACAACAACTGGGCCTTACGGCAGATAGAGACTGCCTTATATGACTGACAACAACTGGGCCTTATAGCAGATACAGGGGCTGAGGTGGTTTTATGTGTGATGTACTAACAGAGCACACACACACTCACTAGCTCCTGGAGATGCCTGGCTGCCTTCGATGACAACAACTGGGCCTTATGGCAGATAGAGACTGCCTTATATGACTGACAACAACTGGGCCTTATAGCAGATACAGAGGCTGAGGTGG
Source organism: Lithobates sylvaticus (assembly GCA_028564925.1). NCBI lineage: Eukaryota > Metazoa > Chordata > Amphibia > Anura > Ranidae > Lithobates > Lithobates sylvaticus. The sequence goes on along the minus strand of CM053027.1, from coordinate 168,816,985 downwards.
TTTTATGTGTGATGTACTAACAGATCACACACACACACACAAGCTAGCTAGCTCCTGGAGAGGCCTGGCTGCCTTCGATGACAACAACTGGGCCTTACGGCAGATAGAGACTGCCTTATATGATTGACAACAACTGGGCCTTATAGCAGATACAGAGGCTGAGGTGGTTTTATGTGTGATGTACTAACAGAGCACACACACACAAGCTAGCTAGCTCATGGAGATGCCTGGCTGCCTTCGATGACAAGAACTGGGCCTTACGGCAGATAGAGACTGCCTTATATGACTGACAACAACTGGGCCTTATAGCAGATACAGAGGCTGAGGTGGTTTTATGTGTGATGTACTAACAGAGCACACACACACACTCTAGCTCCTGGAGATGCCTGGCTTCCTGCGATGACAACAACTGGGCCTTACGGCAGATAGTGACTGCCTTATATGACTGACAACAACTGGGCCTTATAGCAGATACAGAGGCTGAGGTGGTTTTATGTGTGATGTACTAACAGATCACACACACAAGCTAGCTAGCTCCTGGAGATGCCTGGCTGCCTTTGATGACAACAACTGGGCCTTATGGCAGATAGAGACTGCCTTATATGTCTGACAACAACTGGGCCTTATAGCAGATACAGAGGCTGAGGTGGTTTTATGTGTGATGTACTAACAGATCACACACACCCACAAGCTAGCTAGCTCCTGGAGATGCCTGGCTGCCTTTGATGACAACAACTGGGCCTTATAGCAGATAGAGTGACTGAGGTGGTTTTATGTGTGCTGACACACACACTAGCTCTTATAAATCCCTGCCTGCCTTAGATCACAATAGGACAGAAGGTTATACTGCAATGCTGTACTAACAGCATAGGACAGAGGGTGCTACTGCAATGCTGTACTAACAGCACGCACACACCAGACTAATCCCCAGAATCCAAGCAGTTAGACTCAGCAGCAGATAATGTCACCACTCAGCAGCAGTGCAATCAGCAGAATGAATATATATTCTCTAATGATCACTGATCAGTATTCACTTCAGTAGTAATGATAATAAATCAGCAATGAATCAGCATCAGCAGTCTGCCTATTCAGAATCAAAGCCGGAACACATGTGCACTAGGCCGACGGTGCGGCGGCCTTTTATACAGTGGGGCGTGTACTAAAGCCCCTGAGCTATAATTGGCTACAGGCGTCCTGCCTGTAGCCAATTATTGCCCTCCTCGCTGCCAGCGCTGTGATTGGCCAAGCATGCGGGGTCACAGTGCATGCTTGGCCAATCATCAGCCAGCAATGCACTGCGCCTGGCTCAATGCATTGGGGGCCGCTCGCATCACACGAATGTGATGCGAACAGCCCAAATAGTTCTGGGCTCGCTGAGCGGGGTGGGTTCGAATCGAACACCGGGCCCATCCCTAGTTCAGATTAATAATGAAAACAGGGTGTCTAGCAGAAGGTTATGACTTACAAACCATTGAAAAGAAGGAAGCAGATAATGTAATGTATGAAGCTATTAATCCACAGTATAACTTTTCAGTAGTAAAGAACAAATTTACAGTTATTAAGAGTGGAGATACAGTTCTTTTAAAGATTTAAAGGCTTTAGGATGGTCGATCCATATATGCCAGTATTTCTTAAAGTGGTTTATATTATATATTTTTTGGGCATTAATTTGTAGTGTGCTTGGTTTACTTAATTTTTAAGACTTAGCTGTTCAATACTGTTGTGAATAGAATGGCCAATCACTATTCATAATGTATGCAGTAATGGGCATAAAAGCTATGGTTTCATATTACTAATAACAAAAATGTTATATGTCTGTATTCTATGTCAGAAAGTATGGTTGTATTTGGATTTTTTTTTTTTTTTTTTACCTTCATGCTACCTATTTCAAAAATTATACATTTGATCCTTTCTACATTACCACACGCACCGTTATTTAACACAGCAATAAATCCTGAAATTACCGTATATGTAATTTTGTTATCATTAATTATATTGGTCAAGAAATACACACATTTTTACAAACAATTTTCTCTTTATTGCACAGAAGCCAATAACAGTTAAATGCAATTTTTTTTGCAAACAGCAAAAGAAATACAAGTTTCTAACTTCAACTGCAGCAAGATCTAAACTTACCAACATTTCTGCCAGTCTTTTTTGTTCAAAATAGTGATAGTGCAAAACAAAAACAATGGCAGTCAGGCTTTTTAATCATGATTGCTGGATTTTTGGCATTTCTGTCATTCCTTTTTTGTTAAAGGGGAAGAAAACAAAGATTCCCCTTCCGCAAAAAAAGTAGAGGAATAGTTACCCTGTAAATTATCAAAAATAGTGCAAAAAAAAAAAAAAAAAGGCAGCAATGCAAGTATATAATTCGCAAAAATAAATTTTGGGACTTTAGATGAGGCGTGGGGAAGCACCTCCATCCCGGGGTTAGTTATAGATACAGGAGGGTGGGACTTTAAATGAAGTGGCTGGGGTGCGCACAAGAAAATACATATATATAATAAATAATATATTTATTCAGTCATAAGTTGATGAAGACAAAAAAAGTAGTCATTGTATACACAAAAATGTACATCTATATGGCACAGAATAGTATACATAATACTAGCATAAACATGTATAAAATCACATAAATCCAAAATACATGCATGATTAAATACAGAGTGTATAGAGCAGAGAAGTAGCCATAATAACTCAAAATGACATGGACTGATATCTGTTATATGGAGTCAAAAGAAGTATACAAGTAGTAAAAAAATCCTAGAAAAGTCGCTGTAGCATCTATTATAGCTCGACGCGTTTCGTGGATGTATCTCCACTCATCAGGAGCAGATGCGACAAATACCTGCAAGAGGTGAAAGAGTAATGATGTACCTCACTCCATTATAGAGGGGAAAAAAGTAATTGGTCAATGAAAAAATTGGGTCAAGTGTGTCTACCAACCAGGGCAGGCGCAGCAGGCATTGGCAAGCACATGTTGAGGCGGGGGCATATGTATCACCCCCACGGAAGCTGAGGCGGCGTATGCAGACAGCATCGGTTGGAATGGAGAGTGCCACAATGTGAAAGGAAACTTCTTGTGTCAAACGGATTGGGTATGATGACAGCAAATAAAGTGTCTAAAGTGAAAAAAAAAAAAGACAATGAAAATGGGTGTAAAAAATGTGAAGAAAATGGTGAGGGGATGAGTGAATGTGTGAAAAATTAAAAATTAAAATGAGGTTAGGAGCTAGATATTAGTAATAGATATATGTAGTGGGCTATCGAGATAATTTGACTGCATAAATCATGTAGCTGCAAAAATATAAATAATATTGAGTAGGTAATAGAGTAATCATGTAGGGTGCATGTAGGAATATAGTAGGGTTGTATAAAATACTAATACTCAAGTATATAGAACTGAAAATAATATCTGGCATAGAGTGAGGGGAATGTAAGGGATGTGATGGAAGTGATGTGAGAAATATTGATAAGGGTGTGTGTGTGTGAGTGTGGGGAAAGAAGCCTGTAGGCAGTGACATTGTTAGAAAAAATGTGAAGTATGAACCAAGGTAGTGGAAAAGATTGGACGTGAGCAAAGAGTGGCACTTACCCGATGTTGTAAGTCGTGCAACACCAAGCACAGAAATGGCTGGTGTGCAGGAACTCCAGGGGGAGACTGACCATGTGGATGGCCAGCTCCGACTGGGAAATTGTATGTATACGCCGCCAACACCACGTGTGTGGGCGTGTGGGGGAGGGGCGCCAACACCAAGACTAGGTGAACGCTTGGCGTATGGCGCCAGAGGACAAACCCCCAGCGTGACCACGTGGATGGTAGAAACACCACGTCAGCGCACCGACGTAAGCTAGAACGCAGTGCGCATGGCATGGGAGACGTGGTGCCGATTCCACAGGAGACAACCGCCCGACCCTCCCAGACACAGGAGGCGTGTGGGGAGGAGGGGGAGGAGTCCACAAGGGAATCGCAGCTCCCATGGGTGTAAGGCAAGAACCCCCAGCAACGACATAGTGCTAAGGAACCAATGACTGCAGAAGACACTGCCAAGGCCGCGATCATGGGCTAGTGCTGAAGATGTCATGGGTCACTGGGGCTACTAATAAAATATATGTATAATGTGGTTAGAAAGAGTAGGTTTATATTTGATGACCATATCGGATGTTCATATCCCTTTGGGTTAGGGCATATGAACAACTAGGATTATGGTAAAATTTAGCGCAAAGGTGGCAGGGGGACACTGCGGGGTCAACCACCCAGACACTTCCATCCCTGAATTCAATTCGCAAAAATAAATTTTGGGACTTTAGATGAGGCGTGGGGAAGCACCTCCATCCCGGGGTTAGTTATAGATACAGGAGGGTGGGACTTTAAATGAAGTGGCTGGGGTGCGCACAAGAAAATACATATATATAATAAATAATATATTTATTCAGTCATAAGTTGATGAAGACAAAAAAAGTAGTTCATTTAAAGTCCCACCCTCCTGTATCTATGCAAGTATATAAAATGAGATTAACCACTTTCAGACCGGACCATTTTGCTGGTTTAAGACCAGACCGCTTTTTGCGATTCGGCACTGCGTCACTTTAACTAAAGCTCCCAAACAAAATTGGCGTCCTTTTTTTCCCACAAATAGCGCTTTCTTTTGGTGGTATTTGATCACCCCTGCAGTTTTTATTTTTTGCGCTATAAACAAAAAAAGAGCAACAATTTTGAAAGAAACACATTATTTTTTACTTTTTGCTATAATAAATATCCCCCAAAAATATATAAAAATAGTTTTTTCCCTCAGTTTAGGCCGATACATATTCTTCTACATATTTTTGGTAAAAAAATCACAATAAGAGATTATTGATTGGTTTGTGCAAAAGTCATAGCGTTTACAAAATAGGGAATAGTTTTATGGCATTTTTATTAATATTTTTTTTTTTACTAGTAATGGCGGCGATCAGTGATTTTTATTGTGACTGCGACATTATGGCAGACACATCGGACATTTTTTGACACATTTTTGGGACCATTGTCATTTATACAGCAATCAGTGCTATACAAATGGACTGATTCCTGTGTAAATGACACTGGCAGTGAAGGGGTTAACCAGGGAGTGGCAGTGTAGGGGTTAAGTGTGTCCTAGGGGCATGTTACTAACTGTGGGGGGCATGGCTGTGTGTTAGTGAACACTGATCTAATTTCCAATCACAGGGAGCAGAGATCAGTGTCACTTGTTGCTAGGCAGAAATGGGAGATGCTGTTTACTTCCGCATCTCCCCGTTCAGCCTTCCCGTGAGAGGATCGCGGGTATCCCCACGGCGATCAAGTCCACGGGACCCGCGACCGGACTCACGGGGGTCCCGACCAGCATGCACGCGATGGCACAGCGGCATTCTTAAAGGGACGTACCTGTACGCCCTTATGCCTGTACGTGCCATTCTGCCGACGTACATCGTCGTGCGCCGGTCAGGAACCGGTTAAACAGCGTTTTTACTAAATGATATATTGTTCACATATGCCATGGGTATATGTAGCCTTACACCCCAAAATACTTTCTGCTGCTTCTCCTCAGTACGGGAATACCGAATGTATAAGACTTTTTGGGAGCCTAGCCCTGTACGGGTGCCGAAAACCAATCACCGCCTTCAGGATTTCAAAGGGCTTATTTCACTTCCTCACAGTTTCGGAGGCCCTGAAATGTCAAAATAGCACAAAACACCCACAAATGAGCCCTTTTTGGAAAGTAGACACCCCAAGATATTTGCTGAGAGGTATGTTGTGTCCATGGAATATTTAAAATTTTCCGCAAGTTTTGGGAAACAGGCCTTCCTATATCCAGATAACAGCTCACTTCATCATAGAATGTTAATAGGTTGGTCTGGCAAGAACGATCTCATACTATTATTATACTTATGAGCAAATTTTTGGTTAGGGACTTCTTGTCCCTTATCATCCCCTCCAATAGTTTACAAACTATTGAAGTTAGGCTGACTGGCCTGCAGTTTCCAGGTACATATCATGGTCCATTCTTGAATATTGGTACCATTTAAGTTTTCTCCAATCCGCTGGCATCATTCTGGTCAGTAAGCTTTCCTAAAAATTAGGAATAGCAGTCTAGCAAGGACCTGGCTGACTTATTTGAGGACTCTCAGGTATAAACCACGTAGCCGCGGTATTCGGCCGCTCGCAGGGCGGTTTTACCCCCCGCGCCGTATCGGCGCTTTGCGGCGGTATTGCCGTGGTATTACCGCGGTGTCCCATTGAAATCAATGGGTAGGAGCGGTATAGGAGCGGTGAATACACCGCTCCTATACCGCTCCAAAGATGCTGCTAACAGGACTTTTTTGACCGTCCTGCTAGCGCACCGATCCAGTGTGAAAGCCCGCCGGCTTTCACACTGGAGTGAATGGGGCCGGATTTTTTCAGGCGCTGTACAGGCGCAATTTTTAGCGCTGTACCACCTGAAAAATGCCCCAGTGTGAAAGGGGCCTTAGAGACAGGCACATGTTGTGTAAAAAATTCACAATTAACATCCCCCTCCCCTCCAGCTCTCCTAGGATTGGCCGTTACTGTGTTTTGACTGGATGTTTCTCATCATGGGATGCAGTGAACAGTCAGCAGACTATAGACAGACAAGGGATTTAGGGGACATGTATGTAGTCAGAGCTGGGCAGAGTAGAACATGCAGTGATTTGATGATTGTTATAGTGCAGTGTGTGTCTGAGGTCACCTGATCACAGATAACATTCTTTTCCATCACCAGGAATCGTTATGTGGGGGAGAGGTGGATTTCTCACTTTTTATAATTACACCCAGTAAGGCCGGCTTCACACTGGGGCGGAGCGGGCGGCGACGGTAAAGCAGCGCTATATTTAGCGCTGCTTTACCGTCATTTTAGCCGCGGTATGCGGTCGCTATCAGGGTGGTTTTAACCCCTGCTAGCGGCCGAAAAAGGGTTAAAAACCCCCGCAAAGCTCCGCTGCAGTGGCGCTTTGCCGGCGGTATCCCCGAGGTGTCCCATTGACTTCAATGGTTAGAAGCGGTATAGGAGCGGTGAATACACCGCTCCAAATATGCTGGTAGCAGGACTTTTTTTACCGTCCTGCTAGCGCACCGCTCCAGTGTGAAAGCCATCCGGCTTTCACACTGGATTGAAAGGACCCGCTTTTTTCAGGAGCTACACAGGCACTATTTTTAGAGCTGTAGCTCCTGAAAAACGCCCCAGTGTGAAAGCACCCTAAGGCTGAATGATCTTAGGGCCAGTTCACACCAGTGTGCTGTGGGGATGTGATTCCCATTGTACTGCAGTGCAAATCACATGCGATGTCCGTGCAGTGCGATTTCAGCCATACAGATAGTATGTGTGATATCGCACCGCATTCGAACAAAAATCGCACAGGACCCTTTTTTTGGTCCGCACCAGAATCGCATGGGTGTTCACACCTATGCGATCCGATTCATGTCCTAACTGTCAGTTCGCAGTGCGATAGGCGAGCTGAAATGGGGGTGTCGTTAACATTGTATGACACTCCCCAGCAATTCGCATATGGCAGTGTGAACTGCAGTGCGAGTCGGAACGCGATGTGGGAACTCGCAGTGGATTTGCAGGGTTCCCGAATCGCACCAGTGTGAACCGAGCCTCCAAGCATACAGCCTACAAATGTCACCTGACTGTTCCCACCAAGGCTGTGATTCGGGAACCCTGCAAATCCACTGCGGGTTCCCACATCGCATCCGACTCGCACAGCAGTTTACACTGCCATATGTGAACTGCTGGGGAGTGTCATACAATGTTAACGACACCCCCATTTCAGCTTGCATATCGCACTGCAAACTGACAGTTAGGACATGAATCGGATCGCATAGGTGTGAACACCCATGTGATTCTGGTGCAGTCCAAAAAAAGGGTCCTCTGAGAGTTTGGTCCGAATGTGATGCGATTTCAGCCATACAGTTTGTATGGCTGAAATCGCATGGCACAGACATCGCATGTGATCTGAACAGAAATGCGCTGCAAATCACAGGAATGCGGAGTGTACAATGGTGGGTAGTACATGCAGGATGGTGTCAGAATAGTGGACAGTGTCAGATTATTTTTTTATTTTACAATTTAATTTTTTTTTAAAGGTTTTTTGAGACCAGTGGATTTTTTTTATTTTTATAAATTTTTACAATTTAATTTTTAAAATTTTTTTTTTTTATATTTATTTTTGTACTATTCTAACAATGATGGGAGGGTGGGGTTTTATTATTTTTTAAATATATTTTTTCACAGTGCTTTTGGGAAAGAGGGTGGTTGGTGTCAGTGGAGCAGTGAACGGTGTCAGTGGACGGAGTCAGTGTTAGTGGGGTTGTGGTTGGTGTCAGTGGTCGGTGTCAGTGGGGTAGTGGTTGGTGTCAGTGGACGGTGTCAGTGGGGCAGTGGACGGTGTCAGTGTCAGTGGGGTAGTGGTTGGTGTCAATGGATGGTGCCAGTGTCAGTGGGGCAGTGGATGGTGTCAGTGGGGCAGTGGACAGTGTCAGTGGGGCAGTGGACGGTGTCATGGGGGCAGTGGTCGGTGTCAGTGGGGCAGTGGTCGGTGTCAGTGGGGCAGTGGATGGTGTCAGTGTCAGTTGACGGTGTCAGTGGGGCAGTGGACGATGTCAGTGGGGCAGTGGATGGTGTCAGTGTCAGTGGACGGTGTCAGTGGGGCAGTTGTCGGTGTCAGTGGGGCAGTTGTCGGTGTTAGTGGTCCTGGGGCTTTGGACCGTGTCGGTATGGGGGGGGGGTGCGGTTGTGGTGTCAGTTGTTTTTTTTTTTTCAATTTCATTTTTTTCTCTTTTTCTTTTTTCTTTTTTTAGAATTTTATTTTGGACTATTTTTTTTTTTATCAGCCCTGTTTGGGGGCTTTGGTGACATGTCAGGGGTCCAATCAGAGACCCCTGACATCTCCTATTTGAGACAGAGAAAGGAAAGAGGACAGATTCCCCAGTCCTTTCTCTGCACTGAAGATGAATTGAAGGAAGACAGCGGCTTCTCTCCATTCATACACTGAGCAGAGGAACACACAGGTTACTCTGCTCAGTTATCACAGGACACAGGAGCGATCAGTAACAAACGCTTCTGTGTCCCATTCAGAAAAGAAAAGAACCGATATGTCAAATGACATAAGGGTCCTTTTCTCCGCTCTCCATCCTGACAGATCCCCTGCGCCCCCCCAAGCCCGCGGGAGAGGAGAGAAAAGCCGGCGGCTGCGGGGGACGAGGGGGGCGCAGGATGAAGACACGGCGGCTTCGGGGAATGAGGGGGGGGGACAGATGATGAATAAACGGCGGGGGGAACAAGGGGGGGCAGATGATGAATACGCGGCGGGGGGGAACGAGGGGGGGCACAGGGGGGGCAGAGGATAAATACATGGCGGGGGGAACAAGGGGGGGCAGATGATGAATACGCGGCGGGGGGGAACGAGGGGGGGGGGCAGAGGGCAAGGGGGGGGGGGGGGTCAGTGCTCACTAGGGATGAGCCGAACAGAACCAGAACCTTTGAACGGACCGAAAGTTTGCGCGAATTTTCGAACCCTATACGTTATAATGGACGCGAACGTTCGAAATCAAAAGTGCTAATTACAACGGCCAATATGCATGTTAATGTCATAAAACAGGTTTGGGGACCCGGGTCCTGCCCCAGGGGACATATATCAATGCAAAAAAAACTTTTAAAAACTAAAGTTTTTTCGGGAGCAGTCATTTTAATGATGCATAAAGTGAAAAAAAAAAAGGGAAATTTTCCTTTAAATATGGTACCTGGGGGGTGTCTAAAGTATGCCTGTGAAGTGGCATGTGTTTCCCGTGTTTAGAACTGTCCTTGCACAAAATGACATTTGTAAAGGAAAAAAAGAAGCCATTTACAAACACTTGCGGCTTTAATGGCATGTCTTGTCCTGGCCGCCATATGGCTGAAAATCCTTGAGAAAAATGGCTACCCCATCACCCCCAGCCCCCCCACCCCAGCCCCTTTGGGTCTTGTATGGATATTAGGGGGACCCCGCACCCAAAATAAAACCCTATACCTACAACCCTATATACTCTGAACAGCAGTATATAGGTGGTGCAAACAAGACACGGACTGTAGGTTTGTTCTTAAGTAGAATCTGAACAGGTACATTATGAAGTGTAGCTCCATCCCCAAAAAATCTATTTTTAAGCTTTTTGGAGAACATAGGGAGGGGTTATCACCCCTGTAACATTTGCTGTCTTTGCACATCTGTTCAGAACATGTCACCTCACTTTCCGTCCCAATGACAAATGTTTTTGGAAAAGTGGGGTTTTAATTGAAACAAGGATTGGTGATAAAGCATCAGTAGAGAGGAGATACCTTTTTCCAAATTAAATCTAACAGCATAGAATTTCCCTTCCTAGGGGTAGATTTCCTCTCACTTCCTGTTTTCTCTTTCCATTTGCAAGTAGGAGTCGTTTGTAAGTTGGATGTTTGAAAGTAGGGGCCTGGCGTATATACTCTGCAGAAATTTGCCCTATTAGATGTTGGTGTAGCCACAAGACTGGTGGGCACAAGAATGGGCCCTGCTGTGAGTTAATAGATCAAGATTTGTACTTGCATGCACCTGTTGAACAGGGCAGAAAAATTGGGCCTTTGGTGGTGGTGGTGGTGGTGGTGGTGGTGGACGGTGTTGCCACAAGACTGTAAGCTCTCACAGTTACTCTTGGTGGGCGCAGGAATGGGCCCTGCTGTGAGTTATTAGATCAAGATTTGTAATTGCATGCACCTGTTGAACAGGGCAGAAAAATTGGGCCTTTGGTGGTGGTGGTGGACGGTGTTGCCACAAGACTGTAAGCCCTCACAGTTACTCTTGGTGGGCGCAGGAATGGGCCCTGCTGTGAGTTATTAGATCAAGATTTGTAATTGCATGCACCTGTTGAACAGGGCAGAAAAATTGGGCCTTTGGCGGTGGTGGTGGACGGTGTTGCCACAAGACTGTAGGCCCTCATAGTTACTCTTGGTGGGCGCAGGAATGGGCCCTGCTGTGAACTATTAGATCAAGATTTGTAATTACACGCCCCTGTTAAACAGGGGCTGAAAAATTGTGCCTTAGACATTGGTGCTGGTGCCACAACACTGCAACCCCTCCCTCACAGATACTGTACTCTTAGCACAGCAATGAGACCTGTTGCAAAGCATTGCCATTTTTTTTTAAAAAATTGTAATTACACGCCCCCTGTTAAACAGGGGCTGAAAAATTGTGCCTTAGGCACTGGTGCTGGTGCCACAACACTGCAACCCCTCACAGATACTGTACTTGGAGCACAGCAGTCACACGTGTTGCGAAGCATTTTTTTAAAAAAAATTAATTAAGGGGTGAAAAATTGTGCCTTAGGCACTGGTGCTGGTGCCCCTGTTATACAGGGGCTGAAAAATTTGTGCCTTAGGCACTGGTGGTGGTGGCATGGATCATTGAGGAGGAGGAAGAGGATAGTCAGTGAACATAACAGGACAGTCACTCAGCATCAGCATAGGCAGTCTTGAAGGGATGTGACATTATAAATTATTCCGTTATATCCGCTTCAGGTGCCTGGTAGCTGGTGGTGATCCAAGACTGATTCATTTTGATGAAGGTCAGTCGATCAACCGAGTCGGTGGACAGGCGCACCCTATGATCGGTGACAAATCCTCCAGCAGCACTGAATGTGCGTTCGGAAAGAACGCTGGAGGCAGGACAGGCCAGTAGCTCAATTGCATACTGTGCAAGCTCTGGCCAGTGATCCATCCTCAGGACCCAGTAAGCCAGAGGATTTTCGGTGGGAAAGGTGTCCAAGTCTGACCTTGCCCCAAGGTATTCCTGCACCATGTATATCAGACGCTGGCGATGGTTGCTGGAACCGATCATACCTTGGGGCTGCGGACTAAAAAATTGTCTGAACGCATCGGTCAGACGTCCACCTTCCCCACCGCTCCTTCTGCTACTGACCGAAGCCTCAGCAACTCGTCGCCCAGGACCAGGAGTTTGTAACCTCCCAGTTTCTGGGAACGCGTTGCACAGACCTTTCTGCAAGGCCTCCCTGAGATGTCTCATCCTCTGCTCCCTCTGCGACGGCAAGATAAGGTCCGCAACCTTACCCTTGTACCGTGGATCAAGAGAGTGGCCAGCCAGTAATGGTCCCTCTCCTTGATCCGAAGAACACGAGGATCCTTCCGCAGGCTTTGCAGGATCAGGGAGGCCATGCAGCGTAGGTTAGCTGAGGCATTCGGTCCGGAGTCTTCTGGGTCACTGAGGATGACATGATCGCCAGCCACCTCCTCCCAGCCACGTACAAGTCCACTGGTTTGTTGGGACTGTACATCATCCCTAAAAGACTGCTGCTGCTGATGCTGAGTGCCAGGCTCCACCTCCATGCTCACACAATCCTCCTCCTCCTCCTCCTCCTCCTCATCCTCTTCCTGTGTGATGGGTGGGACAGAAGGAACACTGTCCGGATAAAGGGGTCCTTGAGAGGCAAGGAAGTCCTCCTCTTCCTGCCTCTGTTCTGCCTCAAGTGCCCTGTCCATTATCCCACGCAGCGTATGCTCCAACAGGTGGACAAGAGGGACAGTGTCACTGATGCATGCACTGTCACTGCTCACCATCCTCGTGGCCTCCTCAAATGGTGAGAGGACAGTGCATGCATCCCTGATCATGCTCCACTGACATGGGGAAAAAGAAACCAAGCTCCCCTGACCCTGTCCTGGTGCCGTAGTCGCAAAGGTACTCATTGATGGCCCTCTGCTGCGTGTGCAGTCGCTGCAGCATGGCCAACGTTGAGTTCCACCTGGTGGGCATGTCACATATTAGGCGGTTCTTGGGCAGGTTCAGCTCCTTTTGCAGCTCAGTCAGCCGAGCACTGGCATTATAAGATCGGCGGAAATGCACACAGACTTTCCTGGCCTGCCTCAGGACATCCTGCAAGCCTGGGAACCTGCCCAAGAACCGCTGCACCACCAGGTTGAGGACGTGAGCCATACAGGGCACATGGGTGAGCTGCCCCTGTCGCAGGGCGGAGAGGAGGTTGGTGCCATTGTCAGAAACGACCATTCCTGGCTTAAGCTGGCGTGGCGTCAACCACCTCTCGGCCTGCCCCTGCAGAGCTGCCAGAACCTCTGGCCCAGTGTGGCTCCTGTCCCCCAACACACACCAGCGCAAGCACGGCATGGCATCTTTTTGCCTGCGTACTTGCGTAGCCCCTTGTACGCCTACGGAGCACCGCTGGTTCCAAGGACAGAGCACTGGAGGAAGAAGAAGAGGAGGGGGTGGAGGAGAGAGGTGTGTCACAACCAGTAGCAGTAGTAGCGTTTTGGAGGCGTGGTGGCGGAACAACCTCCAACACTACTGCACCTTGTCCTGCATCCCTCCCAGCTGCCAATAGAGTGACCCAATGGGCCGTGAAAGAAAGGTAACGTCCCTGTCCATGCCTGCTGGACCATGAGTCAGCGGTAATATGCACCTTACCGCTGACCGCCCTGTCCAGCGAGGCATGGACATTGCCTCCACATGCCGGTAGAGAGACGGAATCGCCTTCCGTGAGAAAAAGTGGCGTTTGGGAACCTGCCACTGAGGAACCGCACATTGAACAAACTCACGGAAGGGGGCTGAGTCTACCAACTGAAAAGGCAGCAGTTGAAGTGCTAGCAATTTAGCCAAGCTAGCATTCAACCGCTGGGCATGTGGATGGCTGGGAGTGTACTTCTTTCGACGGTCCAGCAGCTGGGGCAGGGAAATTTGCCTGCTACAATCGGACGTCGGTGTACTGCAAGTACTTGGTTGTGACACACCTAATTCTACACCTTCAGTCCTCTCACAGCAGCTTTCAGAGAGGACTGAAGATGTAGTGGGGATGGAGATCCCAGCTGATGAGGAGCAAGGAGAGGTCCGCTTAGTTCTTTGGTGTGGGTCTTTTATGTGTGCCTGCCAACGAGCTGCATGGCAGGTCGACATATGTCTGGTCATGCTTGTGGTGCCCAAGCGGCTGATGTTTTGGCCACGCGAGATACGCTTGAGACAAATATTGCAAATAGCAGTGGTGCGATCTGATGCACTCGTCTCAAAAAAGGCCCACACCAAAGAACTTTTCTGATAACGTGCAGAGGCAGCGCCCTGCACAGGCGGAGCTCTGCGGTGTTGCACAGTTGCTGTGCTGGCCTCTACCTGGCCTCCAGGGGGCATCCTGCCTCGTTGGACATGTGACGCCGCATCCTCCTCCTCCTCGTCCTCCTCCTCATCCTCTCTCCCCTTCAGGCACCCACGTGGAGTCAGTGACCTCATCATCCCCTCCCTCTTCACCACTAGAGCAAACCTGGCAGTAAGCTGCAGCTGGTGGAACAGTACTGCCAGATTCCTCAAGCTGGGTATCATCATCCGAGCCTTCGAATCGTTGGGCATCCTCCTGGAGCATGTACCCAACACTGTGCTCAAAGAGTTCGGGGGACTCCTCAGGAGGACATGGTGGGTCTAGGGAAGGGGTGGCTGATGATGCCATTGAGTACGCGTTGGCAGCTGCTCTGCCAGTACCCTGAGCCTGGGTGAGAGAGGATGAGGAGGATGAGGAGGGCTTGGTCATCCATTCTACCAAGCCTTCAGCATGATGCGGCTCCACATGTCCAGCTGCCGAAAACAAAGACGCGCGTGTCCCATGGCCACGTGCTGATGACGATGCACGACCACGTCCACGGCCACGGCCACGGCCACGTCCACTAGAAACAGAGCCTGCCTGCCCTGTGTTCTTGGCTCTGCACGCTCTGCCTCCCCTTGGCGGTCTTCCAGCCATTGTAGTCGGTAGTCCTGTGGGTGCTGCTGAGAAGAAAATATAGGAGCTCTGTGTGATGCCACTAACACCCTAGAAGTCCTATGGGTGCTTCTGCAAAGAAAATATAGGAGCTCTGTGTGATGCCACTAACACACTAGAAGTCCTGTGGGTGCTGCTGAGAAGAAAATATAGGAGCTCTGTGTGATGCCACTAACACACTAGAAGTCCTATGGGTGCTTCTGCAAAGAAAATATAGGAGCTCTGTGTGATGCCACTAACACACTAGAAGTCCTATGGGTGCTTCTGCAAAGAAAATATAGGAGCTCTGTGTGATGCCACTAACACACTAGAAGTCCTGTGGGTGCTGCTGAGAAGAAAATATAGGAGCTCTGTGTGATGCCACTAACACACTAGAAGTCCTATGGGTGCTTCTGCAAAGAAAATATAGGAGCTCTGTGTGATGCCACTAACACACTAGAAGTCCTGTGGGTGCTGCTGAGAAGAAAATATAGGAGCTCTGTGTGATGCCACTAACACACTAGAAGTCCTATGGGTGCTTCTGGGAAGAAAATATAGGAGCTCTGTGTGATGCCACTAACACACTACAAGTCCTATGGGTGCTTCTGGGAAAGAAAATATAGGAGCTCTGTGTGATGGCACTAACAAACAATAGAAGTCCTATGGGTGCTTCTGGGAAGAAAATATAGGAGCTCTGTGTGATGCCACTAACACACTAGAGTCCTATGGGTGCTTCTGGGAAGAAAATATAGGAGCTCTGTGTGATGGGACTAACACACTACAAGTCCTATGGGTGCTTCTGGGAAGAAAATATAGGAGCTCTGTGTGATGGCACTAACACACAATTGAAGTCCTATGGGTGCTTCTGGGAAGAAAATATAGGAGCTCTGTGCGATGGGACTAACACACTACAAGTCCTATGGGTGCTTCTGGGAAGAAAATATAGGAGCTCTGTGTGATGGGACTAACACACTACAAGTCCTATGGGTGCTTCTGGGAAGACAATATAGGAGCTCTGTGTGATGGCACTAACACACAATTGAAGTCCTATGGGTGCTTCTGGGAAGAAAATATAGGAGCTCTGTGCGATGGGACTAACACACTACAAGTCCTATGGGTGCTTCTGGGAAGAAAATATAGGAGCTCTGTGTGATGGGACTAACACACTACAAGTCCTATGGGAACTTCTGGGAAGAAAATATAGGAGCTCTGTGTGATGGCACTAACACACAATTGAAGTCCTATGGGTGCTTCTGGGAAGAAAATATAGGAGCTCTGTGTGATGGGACTAACACACTACAAGTCCTATGGTGTGCTTCTGGGAAGAAAATGTAGGAGCTCTGTGTGATGGGACTAACACACTACAAGTCCTATGGGTGCTTCTGGGAAGAAAATATAGGAGCTCTGTGTGATGGGACTAACACACTACAAGTCCTATGGGTGCTTCTGGGAAGAAAATATAGGAGCTCTGTGTGATGGGACTAACACACTACAAGTCCTATGGGTGCTTCTGGGAAGAAAATATAGGAGCTCTGTGTGATGGGACTAACACACTACAAGTCCTATGGGTGCTTCTGGGAAGAAAATATAGGAGCTCTGTGTGATGGGACTAACACACTACAAGTCCTATGGGTGCTTCTAGGAAGAAAATATAGGAACTCTGTGTGATGCCACTAACACAGTACAAGTCCTATGGGTGCTTCTGGGAAGAAAATATAGGAACTCTGTGTGATGCCACTAACACAGTACAAGTCCTATGGGTGCTTCTGGGAAGAAAATATAGGAACTCTGTGTGATGCCACTAACACAGTACAAGTCCTATGGGTGCTTCTGGGAAGAAAAATATAGGAACTCTGTGTGATGCCACTAACACAGTACAAGTCCTATGGGTGCTTCTGGGAAGAAAATATAGGAACTCCGTGTGATGCCACTAACACAGTACAAGTCCTATGGGTGCTTCTGGGAAGAAAATATAGGAACTCCGTGTGATGCCACTAACACAGTTCAAGTCCTATGGGTGCTTCTGGGAAGAAAATATAGGAACTCTGTGTGATGCCACTAACACAGTACAAGTCCTATGGGTGCTTCTGGGAAGAAAATATAGGAACTCTGTGTGATGCCACTAACACAGTACAAGTCCTATGGGTGCTTCTGGGAAGACAATATAGGAGCTCTGTGTGATGCCACTAACACAGTACAAGTCCTATGGGTGCTTCTGGGAAGAAAATATAGGAACTCTGTGTGATGCCACTAACACAGTACAAGTCCTATGGGTGCTTCTGGGAAGAAAATATAGGAACTCTGTGTGATGCCACTAACACAGTACAAGTCCTATGGGTGCTTCTGGGAAGAAAATATAGGAACTCTGTGTGATGCCACTAACACACAATTGAAGTCCTATGGGTGCTTCTGGGAAGAAAATATAGGAACTCTGTGTGATGCCACTAACACAGTACAAGTCCTATGGGTGCTTCTGGGAAGAAAATATAGGGAACTCTGTGTGATGCCACTAACACAGTACAAGTCCTATGGGTGCTTCTGGGAAGAAAATATAGGGACTCTGTGTGATGCCACTAACACAGTACAAGTCCTATGGGTGCTTCTGGGAAGAAAATATAGGAACTCTGTGTGATGCCACTAACACAGTACAAGTCCTATGGGTGCTTCTAGGAAGAAAATATAGGAACTCTGTGTGATGCCACTAACACAGTACAAGTCCTATGGGTGCTTCTGGGAAGACAATATAGGAACTCTGTGTGATGCCACTAACACAGTACAAGTCCTATGGGTGCTTCTGGGAAGACAATATAGGAACTCTGTGTGATGCCACTAACACAGTACAAGTCCTATGGGTGCTTCTGGGAAGAAAATATAGGAGCTCTGTTTGCTGCCACTAACACACTAGAAGTCCTATGGGTGCTTTTGGGGTGCAGTGCTGTACTAACAGCACTGCGGTTGGTACTACTGAAATACTGTACTAACAGTAAGACACGTACCAGACTAATCCCCAGCAGCAGCTAAAAACACACTAACCAGCAGCAGCAATGGACGATCAATGACAGGTAGCAATGGTTTAGCAAATAAATAGCCAATGGTTTAGCAAAGTAGAGCAAATCTTTCTATATGAATCTAGCAAAGAGTGACACAGAATCAGCCTGATCTCTCCTAAAGCCGGAACTCATGTGACCGGCGCCGACGGCGTGGCGGCCTTTTAAATGAGGGGGCGTGTACTAAAGCCCCTGAGCTGTAATTGGCTACAGGCGTCCTGCCTGTAGCCAATTATGGCTCTCCGAGTTTCCGGCGCTGTGATTGGCCAAGCATGCGGGGTCACAGTGCATGCTTGGCCAATCATCAGCCAGCAATGCACTGCGCCGGCCGCGCCGGCCGCAATGCATTGCGGGGCCGCTCGCATCACACGAATGTGATGCGAGCGGCCTAAATAGTTCTGGGCTCACCGAGCGAGCGAACACCCGGTGCTCGATGCGAACATGGGTTCGCATCGAGCACCGGGCCCATCCCTAGTGCTCACAGCTGTCCCATTGCACGATCATCCCCCACTGTCATGTGTGTTTACTGAAATGACAGGAGGCCGTGAGCACGCTCTGCTTTTACCCAGAACGCGCTCTGCCTTTCCTGCACGCTCTGGCCAAGGGGAGTGAAGTGGTGGGCGGGGAGTCTGCTGACATCATGACTCCGCCCACCGAGCGCCGAACAACAGACACGCCCACTGAATCTGGACTTTTTTGGGGTTTCAAACAGCTAAAGGGGTGACATTTGACAGGTAAGGATACATGCAGGAGGCATGTATATCCTTATAGATCACCACTATGGCAGTAGTTTTGAATTGATGAGAGTGGGTTTACATCCACTTTAACCACTTTCAGACCGGACCAATTTGCAGCCAAAGGACCAGGCCCCTTTGGTTGCGATTCGGCACTGCGTCGCTTTAACTGACAATTGCGCGGTCGTGCGACGTGGCTCCCAAACAAAATTGACGTCCTTTTTTTCCCACAAATAGAGCTTTCTTTTGGTGGTATTTGATCTCCCCTGCGGTTTTTATTTTTTGCGCTATAAACAAAAAATAGAGCGACAATTTTGAAAAAAATGCATTATTTTTTATTTTTTGCTATAATAAATATCCCCCAAAAATATATAAAAAAAATTTTTTTTCCTCAGTTTAGGCCGATACGTATTCTTCTACATATTTTTGGTAAAAAAATCGCAATAAGCGATTATTGATCGGTTTGCGCAGAAGTTATAGCGTTTACAAGATAGGGGATAGTTTTATAGCATTTTTATTAATAATTTTTTTTTTATTATTAATGGCGGAGATCTGCGATTTTTTTTTTGTGACTGCGACATTATGGCGGACACATCGGAACATTTTTGACACATTTTTGGGACCATTGTCATTTTTACAGCAATTAATGCATTTAAATGCATTGATTTCTGTATAAATGACACTGGCAGTTTAGGAGTTAACCACAAGGTGGCAGTGTAGGGGTTAAGTAGGCCTAGGGGTGTTTTTTTTTTACTGTGGGGGGGCGTGGCTGTCAGCTAGTGAATGCTGATCTCTGCTCCAATCACAGGGAGCAGAGATCGGCGTCACTAGTTGCTAGGCAGAACGGGGAGATGCTGTTTATCTCGGCATCTCCCCGTTTAGCCGCTCCGTGAGACGATCGCGGGAGTCCCCGCGGCGATCGAGTCAGCGGGGACCGCGGCCGGACTCACGGGGGTCCCGACCGGCGCGGGAGCGCGCCGCTCCCGGCGCGCTCCCGATGGCACAGACAGGCTAAAGGAGGGACGTATATATACGCCCTCCTGCCTGTACGTGCCATTCTGTCGACGTATATCGTCGTGCGCCGGTCGGCAAGTGGTTAAGGGCATCCCCGTGGGACAATTTTTGAGGTTAAAATGGGTGTGTGGTGATGAATCATCTTTTTTGAAAAAGTATTTCATTGAAAGAGGTTATACAGCCCCTGTACTTGATAGGGCGTTTAATATAGCCCTTAACACTGATAGATGTCATCTCCTTCGTGATAAGATCAAGAATGGATATGGGAGAAGGCGGGTATCTGACAAATCCATTAAAACTCCGGTGTTTTCCACGCCTTACAGTTTAGAGTTTAGTAAAATTAAAGAGATCCTGGAGAAATATTTACCTATTCTTTACAACGATCCTGTCTACGCTCAAATTCTGTCTAAAGGTATTAGATCAGTCTCCCGGAGGTCTCCACCAACCATTGGTGGCATGTTGTCCCCCAGCCTCTATTCGAGCAGCGTTCAACGCCCCAATTGGTTACAGTTTAAGGGATCGTTTCGATGTGGGGGCAATAACTGTCCATGTTGCCCCCACATTTTACGAGGCGATACTATTCTGTCTAGGTCTTTGAATAAGGACTTTAAAGCTATGGTATTCATTAACTGCAACACTAAATTTGTTATTTACGTGGTTACGTGTGAACAATGTCGCATACAGTACGTTGGACGCACAACACGAAGACTGAGAGACAGATTATATGACCACCTCTATGACATTTCCAAAAATCACCCCACCAATGTGGCGAGGCACTGAAATCTTTGCCATGATAAAGATGTCAGTGGCTTACGCATTCAGGGGGTTGAAAAGGTAATTTTATATAAAAGAGGGGGTAATAGGTTTAGTCTGTTGTGCAAGAGGGAGGTTTATTGGATATTCCATCTCCATAGGAGGCAGCCTATGGGCCTTAGTTTTGAGTGGGATATTTCATTCTTTTATGAGTGAATTCTCCACATATTGACTGCCCAGTATTCATTAAGGTAATATGTATGGCTCCCATTTCACTGGTTGTCGGTCCGGTGCTGGTTCTGCTGGGCTCATTTTATTATGTTTCTGCCAGAGTTTATTCACTAATTTCCATTTATTATAATTTCTTTAGATCTAGGACAGGCTAGTTATTCAATTGAGACTGTTTCTTGAATAGGACTGTATGCACATATTGCAGCATTTTCGCTGCAGTGATTATGAATACCAGTATTTTATGTGTTAATTAATGTCCTATTAAACATGTTTGTTATCCGTTTGATGATCACATACCTGATGTATTACATTAGGTGTGTGATCAACTAGCTGGGTATTTGTATCAGCTTTCCATACCTGCCTGTATAAGGATATACACATATATATATATATATAATTCGCCCTTGGTTTCAGATGATTCGGTTTTGATCGTTCATTTAGTCTATTCCTATATTTATTTTCATCTTTTCTATTTATGCATTGTATCATAGGAGAAGGCCTAAATAGATACATCCAATAATGAGATATTTGTAATCTTTCTATTATGTAATTTTTTTGGGGGATGTGTAATTTTTAGGGAATATTTGTGTTTTCTCTGGCGGTTTTGATATTCAATGGGCCCCATGCATCGGCATGCACACACATTGAGAGTTTGTTTCTCTTTTCTTTTTTTCTGTGTGTCTGCCGATGTATGCGATTTTTTACATACAAAATGAAAAATATTTTTATATATGTTATTTTTTATTTCCTTCAGGTTGCACCTGTATTCCCCCACCTAAAGATAAGATTCAGCATGTTATTTATGTATTACCAGTATGTATGCTTTCAACATGTCAGCTTAATTTAGGTGTTTTTGGTTCCTTCCATCCATTCAAGTGTTAATCTTCGGACTTTGGATGTTCACAGGTGCTTCCCTAATTGCTATCTTGTTATACACATATTTTATTCATTTGTTTAATTGTTTGTGTGTGTATTTAGTTTTGTATGTATATTCTGCTCATTAGCTATGATTAAGCACTGTGTTTGGTGTGAAACATGTCAGCGGCTGTGCATAAGCCTAGATGCTATGATTTTAATCATATTTTTGAAATAAAGTTAAATTATTTGGAGTGCGGCTACCCAGCTACATTTTTTCCACTTCAGTTCCTGTTGCAAACAGAGCCGGCACCTTGTGGGATTGTGGAGACAGCTGTTTTGGGAGGTCATTACCTTGGAGCGGTAATTCTTTGTAATTCTTTGTGATGCGGGGCAGGCAGTAAGAGATGATGTCATCTCGCTGCTCCCCACCGCACCTTCGACATTGAAGAGGCTCGGCTGTGAGGGCGGAAGAGCAGTGATGTGGGGTTGGCTGAGAAAGATGATGTCATCTCTGCTGGCCCACCTGCTGCTCTCATCCGCCTGCCCGGTGTTCTGTCAAATCTTGCAATGGAAATGACGTTCTGGCACGGCCATCTTGGTGCTCCTCACACTCGGCCGCAACAAGGATACAGTGAGAAGGTGGCAAACGGACATCTTTTTACACCCATCGAAGGTTATATAGTGAAATACAGTGTTTTGAAATCCGGCTCACTGTTGCATTTTAAAAGCAGCGGCAAGCCTGCTGATCTCACAGGTTTGCTAATCTGACAGAACACCACTGCTTTTAAAATTCAACATCAAAACAGTGAGAAGGATTTCAAAATACTGTATTTTACTATATAAATTCAATCTGATGGAATACTGGCTCTCTCATCCACCCGCCCCCAGCCCTCTCATGCAGTCCCGCGCACCCGCCACACCCCCATGGCTCGGCTGCAGAGAGAACAACACCCAGTATTGGGCCGTGGCCCAGTGGTTATGGACCCCTGGGTTAAGAGAATTGGGGCTATGGGCCCCAGAAGTCACCCCCTAGCGACGCCACTGCTATTAAAGCAGAGTTCCAGCCTCAAAAAAGTTTTCCTAATAGTTAGCAGCTACAAGTACTGTAGCTGCTGACTTTTAATAAGGACACTTACCTGTCCAGGGAGCCCGTGATGTCGGCCCCGAGGGCGATTCATCCACCGGCTCGGGTGTAGGTGCTGTCATTACAACTAAGGGAAGCTGGCAGTGGAGGCTCCAGGCTGGTTTCCTTGTGCATGCGTGAGTCATGCAGCGCTTTCAGAATGGCCACCTTGGTCACACACACAGGTCTCAGAAGGCAGTGGGGTAGAAGGAGGAAGGCTCACCGCAGAAGAAATTAAGTACTTTGTCGTGGTCCGGCTAGGATGGAAGTACATTTTGTACTTCCTAAAAGGTAGGGAAAACAAAAATTATATATATATATATATATATATATATATATATATATATATATATATATATATATAAAAACGAGGGGTGGAGTGGTGGTCTTTAGTTTAGTTTAAAGGATAAGTTCACCTTTTTTCACTTTTGTAAATTCCAGCTTCCCTATGTACCAATAGAGCATTCATGTACTTTTTTTGCAAAAATGTCAACGCTTTCCATTAATTCTACATACACTTACTTACTTGTCCTGATCCATGTTTCCAGACGTATCCATTTGTATTGTCTCACTTCCTGGTCAGACTATAGGTTATGACACAGGAAGGAGTTGACCAGCTGACCTCATTATACATACACCCTGCATCATCCGCCCACCCACTCCCAGCTGCATGTTTTTTTAAATGAAATGCAATCAATCAGTGATCACCCTTCTCACTAAATACACAATATACAATCAGATTGCATAGTGTATGGCCATCTTTATACAAGTACATAGAAGGGAGTGGACACAAACACTCTGTCAAGCCCCGTTCACATCTCTGCACAGCAGGAACTGTTTTTGCTAGGCGGGGAGGCATTTTGGAGCATTTTCACTCATCACACATAGGGCAGCCCATCCACCTGAATGGGCTGCCCTACACACAGCAATTACCCCAAAGAAGCTTCAGAACTTTCTTTTAGAGCAGCACTTGGTGCGTTTTTTTACAGTGATTTTTGGTGCAGTGCATTTCTGAAATGCAAGGAAACACACAGATGTGAATAGAGCCTCATTGTTCTTGTGTTATGCACCGATTTCACTTCCAGACCCCATTCATCTAGCATAGTGGGAGTGCACATTTTGTGTCTCGTTTTCCTGTGACACGCATAGGACAGCCTGTTGATTTCAATTGGCTGCACTACATGTAGATAATGGAACATTTTGACGTTTTGTGGGTTGCGTGTTTTTTACTGTGCGTACTGTTTGCAGCATTGCCCCTCATTTTTTCACATGGCAAAATGTGCTTGTTTCTGTGTTTGGTGTGCCGTTAACAATTAATGGCACTGAAAGCGCAACTAGTAATTTAAGGTGTATAAAGGTGAGGGGGCGTGGCCAAGACCGGCATGTGAGAGGACGCTCTTCTCACAGCTCCTGCTTGATCCGTACTCTGATCCTTCCCCGGCAGCTACAAACCCGCTTTTTTCGGCTACCCAGCTGGCTACCGACCTGCAGCACCTCCCGAACCCACCACCGGCCCTCTGCACCCGGGGGAAGACCCGCCGAGGCCCGCTGGAGATGACGGGACCGCATGCCCAAGATGGCGCCGCAGCGTCCGCGGCCTTGTCACAGCGCACTCCACGGACGGCAGACAGGCTCAAAGCGGAGAGCAGCAAGAAGGCCCAAAGGTCTCAGGGTAAGGAACAATACCGGGACATGCTGTATTATACACAAAAGTTACAGGGCCCAGGGGCCACGCTAGCTTTGGAAGAGACACAGAGGACAGAGGGGATGGAACTGTTTACACAAGCAGAATGGGGACAGGACACAGAGAGCAGCACAGGCCTCAGCCATGAGGATGCAGCTCACCCACACCCCCCCCCCCTCCTACAGCAGACGATGAGGAGCCCCTAGAGCAACCTACATTAGCAACAATTTTAAAAGCTGTTCAGCTATGCACAGCATCTGTGAATGACATGAAAGTGCAACTTGGGAGCATGAGAGAAGAGGTCTCATTCATAAGGCAAGACCTGCAAAAATTAAGAGAAAGGGCCACTGCAGTGGAGTGCAGAGTAAGCGACATTGAGGATAAATTACCCCCTCTGGCGCGGGAGGCCAGGGCCGCACATCGGTTGGCGCAAGATACATATAACAGAGCCGAGGACACCGAAAATCACTTACGCAGGAACAATGTACGCATTGTTGGTTTGCCTGAGAAATCAGAGGGCAGAGACCCCACTACCTTTGTGGAAACCTGGCTTGTTGAACTATTTGGCAGAGATTCTTTCTCCCCATTTTACACAGTGGAAAGGGCCCACAGAGTACCAGGCAGACCTCCCCCAGATCCATGCTGGCCAAACTGTTACACTACAGAGACAGAGAGGCAATTCTGAGATATGCACGAGAAAAGGCGAACATCAAATTTAATGGTGTAGGGGTGTCATTTTACCCAGACTTCTCGGCTGAAGTCCAAAAGGCCAGAGCAAAATTTGGAGAGGTGAAGAAACGCCTGAGGGCCCTTCGACTACCATACGCCATGCTGTACCCAGCCAAGCTCAGGGTGACTGCTGATGGTCACGCACAATTTTTTGAATCGGCCAGGGAAGCAACGGCCTGGCTTGACCATAATGAACAAGCCCTGCGCCACCGTCGTGCTGAAGCTGAAGGCGACTGACCACGCATGGGTATCATGGTCCACAATTTAGGAACACTGCACTGGTCCTGTGCTTAGAACTGTCCCTGCAGAGGTCGGGGATGGAGAGGATGTGAGGATGTGTTCGACCTCATGGAGGGAGTAGCCTGACCCAGGCAACATCTGACGTCCAGAGCAGAGCGAGAGCACGCAGAGGGGAAGGAGGCGTAGCTCTTGCGAATGAATCCCTCTGCACGAGGTAGACGCCGCATCAGCTGGCCGGCGTCCCTGGAAGTAACGGCGCATTGAAGACAGAGACGCGCCGAGGGAGACAGGAGACGCCGCCGGACAGAAGCGGCTGTTCTTTCATCCCCCCCGGCCCATCTTTTCTCCTGAGCGCCCCCCCCCCCCCCCCCCGCCCACCCCCCCCCCCTGCTCGGCCGGACGCCACTACCAACAGTAGGCGTAACAAGGTAACAGCCTCCCACAGATCCCCCTTGAACAAAGGTAAGCCCCCTTGAAAGGGGGGATACATGCCTAGTGTTTGACGGTACTTCAGAGGACTACAATGGACGGGGTGAGTGTCAACCTATTGTTTTCCTAAGCTGTGGGATCTGAAGTAGAAAGTATATCTATGGAATACTATGGAATGCCAATAGTGATTGCGTGGAAAGGATGTAATAAGAATGTGAAATGTGACATACAAGTTGAATACAAACCTCAGTATTGATTGGAGGCAAGAGAACACAGAGATATATGAGATAAAGAGGGATATGACAAAACATGAACCGGGTATAAACCCAAAGCTATAGATGGTAAACTGAAGGATATTTAAACAACACTTTTTTTCACTACATACTAGCCACAAACCTATTTACTTGCCCCTATAAACAAGGACAACAACATAGGCACAACTAGATAAACCCGCTAAGTACGAACCCGGCATCAACGGATAATTATACTTATAAGCAGGGTAAAAGACGAATCATATTTTGGATTATCATCTGCCTAAATAAGGGGGTAAACTGGACATAAGGTATGTGACATTAAACGTTTATGGACATATATGATTCTAAAGTGGAAATTACTATCTATAAGTAAAATTGGACAGCTTATATAAATAAGTCCCCCATAGGTCATATTACCCTGGTTTTTCCCTTTTTTCTTCTTTTGTGCCGGAAAAAAGAAAACGCTAAACATCGATCTGTGGACCCCCATTAGGGGAAATAATAAGGGAAGGGAAGAAAAAAGAAAAGAAACAAAAATCTTAGGCCTTAATAAATGTTGGGGCCTAAAGCGAAGTAGAAATATAAGGAGGAAAACTCGCTCTCCCCCCCCTTTTTTTTTTTACCCCCCCCTCTCTTTCTTCTTCTCTCCCCGCTTTTTAACCAAGAAGGGGGGGGGAGGAGGAGGGGAAAGACGAGGGGGGTTACAAGACCCAATGAACTAATACAAAATTATACAGCTACTGAATTTACAATATAAATTCTCTTCTATATAAATGTGTAAGAGTTGGAGTATTTACCCCCCAGTGTAACCCTCAACTGTCTCAGAGCAAGGTTAATAGGTTTCAACTTGAGGCTCTCTATCTGCTTAGAAACTCTGTAATATATAATAGAGGGCATCCTGGGGAAAAATAAAATTCCAAAGAAGAAAATTAGCATGAAAGGCAAGACTACGAAAGGAGGCGAACCCAAAACACTCAAAGATAAAGATAAAGCAAATACGAGTACAATTAAACACTATATGGTAAAAGGACTGAGCCCTAAAAGCCCAGGCCCAGGCCTAGGCCCAGAAAAACAACAAATGAGTAAACAAGCTAAGAAAAAAGAGCCAACCAAAAAAAAAGAAGAAGCGGCCGAAGCCGAGGAGGAGAGGTTACCCTCGAATCCGAAATGGACAGGAGCGCCCCGGAGGAACAAGTTATGAACCCTCAGATGCCAACCAAAACTGAAATATCAGAGATGCTATTGAGAATGGAAAATTCAATGAAAAAGGATATCTCAGCACTTCGATCAGACTTAAGCCACCTACTTAATCGCATAGAGGAAATCGAGAATAAAACAGATAAATATATCCAGGAGATGACTAAGATACAAGAACAGCTCAGGGAGACAAAGCTGAATCAAAGAAGATTGAACCATAAATTAGAGGAAATCGAAAATCAAAATAGAAGACAGAACTTAAGAATACGCGCACTTGCGGAAGAAAACGGCGAAGATCTTAGGAAAACAATAAAAGAGATCCTCAAACCGGTCTGGAATAAGAGCCCTGAGATGGAGCTGAGAATAGACAGGATATATAGAGTCAGGAAACCTCAACATAGTCCAACTGAAAGCCCTAGAGACATTCTGGTAAAGTTTCAGAACTATGAGGACAAGGCGGCAATATGGAGCAATCTTAGAGGAAAACCCCCATTAAAAATCAACGGTACAGAACTGCAAATTTTTTTAGACCTGGCCCCGGAAACGCTGGCCAGGAGGAGATTACTTAGACCTCTATTAACACAACTGAGAGTAGATAATGTGAAATACAACTGGGGTTTCCCGGCCTGTCTGGTGGGCTACAAGGAGGGTAGATCCGCGAAACTCAGATTCCCAGAAGAGCTCCCAGAATTCTGTAAAAAATTAGAAATACAAGAGATTGAAATTCCAGAATGGTCGCAAAGAGAAGGGTTATGTTAGATGGTTTATTATTGAGGGATGTGCCCTCTTCTTTTTTTTTTTTTTTTAGGAGCGAGACTGGGTCGGGGGGGGGGGACCTCGGAAAATTGAGGGAGGAGAGCTCTGCACCGTATGGGCACTCCACTCCCCTCCTGGGATTAGCCCGT
Source organism: Lithobates sylvaticus (assembly GCA_028564925.1). Taxonomy (NCBI): domain Eukaryota; kingdom Metazoa; phylum Chordata; class Amphibia; order Anura; family Ranidae; genus Lithobates; species Lithobates sylvaticus. Next base: position 168,788,999 of record CM053027.1, on the reverse strand, counting down.
GGGAGGGGCGCGGAGTGTTAGGCGGGCTCAGAACCACACCTCGAGGTGAGAAGACCTGGGGCAGGAATGAGATTCGTTCCAGCTTACGGTCTAGGGGTCAGTATTGACCGAGAGGAGGGGGGGGAGGGGAGGACGGGGGGAGAGGGGGGGTGTGGAGAGGAGGGAGGGGGTTTAGGGAGGGTCGGAGGGGAGGGGTGGCAGGGAGGAGGGGGGAGATAGATGGGGTAGGGAACAATACCTCTCGTCTTTTGTGATAAGGAAAAATAAAAAATTTAACGTAAGATTAAGTTTCTGACATATAACGTCTGAGGACTGAACACATCTGCCAAAAGACACAAGATTCTAAAAGAGCTTAAATACCATCATGCAGATATAATCTTTCTCCAAGAGACCCACCTCTTTCTAGGAGGTAATGTAAAATTACACTCTAAGGAACATCCTACCTGGTTCTATGCCGACTCAACGACTAGTAAAGCAAAGGGAGTTGCAATTGGGTTCTCAAGAGAAACTAGATTTAAAGTAGAGGAAAGGCTTACGGATCCAGAGGGGAGATTCCTCTTTGTAAGAGGATATATAGGGGAAATAGAATGTACTCTGGGTAATATATATGCCCCAAATAAAAAGCCAGCAGAGTTTGTAAAAAGAATGATAGGGACCCTTGCACAGTTCAGGAGAGGGATAGTAATAATGGCAGGCGACCTCAATCTATGTTTGAGCCCACAAGAGGATAGTACGTCCCATGTACAGGGGACGGGACAGATGTCCCTCAAAAAACTGAAACAAAAATTGCACCAAAACCAACTGGTGGATGTATGGAGAGCTCTACACCCCAAAGTACGAGACTACACCTTCTTCTCCCCAGTACATGGGACGTACACACGTATCGATTATTTTTTATTTGATCACAATACACTGACTAAAGTGACAGACGTTGAAATAGGGATTGCTACTTTTTCAGACCATTCCCCAGTAATGTTGACCATAGAAAAAATGAAAACACAGAGACCAGCTTTTAATTGGTCATTAAATGAAGCGCTTCTTAGTGAAAATCAAGATGTAGAAAGAATAAGCGAAGAATTGACGCACTTTTTCGAAATTAACGACACACAAGATATCCCATATTCCACACTATGGGAAACACACAAGGCATATATAAGAGGTATATTTATATCCATGGGGGCTGGGGAAAAAAAGGCGAGAGAAAGCGAAACCAGAAGCCTAATAGAGGAAATATACGAATTAGAACAGCTACACAAAAGACCTGAAGGGAGACACCAAGAAATATACCATCAACTTATATCCAAAAGAGAAGAACTAAAAGATCTATTAACACAGGATACAAAAAGGGTTTTCAATAGAATTCTGAGAGGAAAATATCTGAGCGGCAACAAAATTGGGAAACACCTGGCAAAGACCCTGATGAAGGAAAAGTCGAGAAACTACATCGAAAAAATTCGAAATAAACAAGGAGAAGCAGTCTATAAAACAAAAGAGATAGCAGAAGTTTTTCAAAACTATTATAGTACACTTTACGATGTTAAGAAAGGCAACGTAGGAAAAGGAAAAGCAACCATAATAAAACAGTTCTTAGATGAATCAGGAATCTCTCAATTATATCCAAATGACAGTGGAGATTTAGAAAGCCCTATCACGGAGCAGGAAATTAAAAAAGCCATCCTAGAAACACCAACAGGGAAAAGCCCAGGCCCGGACGGATTCCCCATGAAATATTTCAAGAAATTTGAGAAAATCCTGATACCCAGGCTCTGTAATTACATGAACGGACTCGGTGTAGATTATGGGTTAAGCTCAGAAGCACAGAGAGCACAGATAACTGTAATCTTAAAAGAAGGTAAAGACGAAATGTTATGCCCAAGCTATAGACCAATCTCACTCCTGAATTGTGACACAAAACTTTATGCAAAAGTCCTGGCAAACAGGCTAAGAGATAAAATGAGTGAATTGGTCCATATGGATCAGGTAGGCTTTGTCTCAGGAAGAGAGGGGCGCGATAACGGAGTTAGAACACTCCTCCTGCTGCAAAAAATGAAAGTCTATGGGCCCCCAGGTCTATTTCTGTCAATTGATGCTGAAAAAGCATTTGACAGAGTAGACTGGGGGCTCATGATGGCGACATTGAAGCACATGGGTTTGGGCGACAGGATGATACAAAGAATCAGGGTATTATACGAAGTACCGACTGCAACAATAAAAATCAATGGGGATCACTCAACTCCTTTTATAATGAGAAACGGGACGAGACAGGGATGCCCCCTGTCTCCACTTCTTTTTGTGCTCTCGCTGGAACCATTACTAGCAACAATCAGAGCAAATAAGGACATTAGAGGAATAAAAATCGGTGACGTCGAGCATAAGGTCGCGGCGTTCGCCGACGATCTGCTGTTCTACGTCTCTGAACCTAAAAATACAATGCCATGATTGATTGAAACGCTAAAACAATATGGAGAAATAGAAAACTTCAAAATCAACTTGAATAAATCGGAAATCTTGAACATAAATATGGAATCTAATGAGGTACACGAGTTACAAAAAGAATATACATTCCCTTGGAAGAAGAAAGGTTTAAAATACCTGGGGATTAAATTAGCAAATTCAGTAGAACGATTATTCAGCGAGAACTATATTCCATTATTGGACGAAATCAAAAAGGAGACCAAAAAACTATCCCTTATGCCCCATACACACGGTCGGAAAATCCGACCACAAAATCCATCGGATTTTGTCCGACGGATTTAGTCCGACACTGGTGTTGTATACATACGGTCGGACAAAGTTGTCGGAAAATCAGATCATTCTGAACGTGGTGACGTTTGTTGCCTACGACGGGACTACATAGAGGCTAGTAGCCAATAGCTTTGGTCTTGTAATGTGATCTGAGCATGCGTGGCACTTTGTCCGTCGGAATTCGCTACACGCGATCGGAATTGGTATGTTGTCGGAATATTTATAGAGCAGGAGATAGAACTTTGTCCGTCGGACAATCCGATGGAAACTGTCCGATGGTGCCTACACACGGTCGGAATTTCCGACAACATTGTCCGATAGGACAGAATCCATCGGAAAATCCGACCGTGTGTATGGGGCTTAAGGCCCCTGTCATGGTTTGGCCGGATCAATACAGTTAACCGCTTCCCGACCGCCTCATGTAGATATACGTCAACAGAATGGCACGGGCAGGCAAAAGCACGTACCTGTACGTCCCCTTTAATTTGCCTGCCCGGGGGGCGCGCGCGCGACCCGGTCGGGAGCTCCGTGACCACGGCCGCGGGACCAGCGGACCCGATCGCCGCTGGTATCCCGCGATCGGGTTACGGAGCTGAAGAACGGGGAGAGGTCTATGTAAACAAACCTTTCCCCGCGCTTCCTACACTGACTGTCAGTGATCGGCGGTTCCCTGTCATCGGGAACGCCGATCAATGACGTCAGACGTACAGCCACGCCCCCCTACTGTAAAAAAAACACAACACGTCACACTGACTCCTCCCCGCCCCCTAGTGGTTAACCCCTTCACTACAACTGCCATTTACATAGGAATCAGTGCTATTTAAATAGCATTGATTTCTGTATAAATGACAAATGTCCCAAAAATGTGTCAAAAATGTCCGATGTGTCCGCCATAATGTCGCAGTCACAAAAAAAAATCGCTGATCGCCGCCATTACTACTAAAAAAAAAAATATTAATAAAAATGCTATAAAACTGTCCCCTATTTTGTAAACGCTATAACTTTTGCGCAAACTAATCAATAATCGCTAATTGCGATTTTTTTTACCAAAAATATGTAGAAGAATACGTATCGGCCTAAACTGAGGAAAAAAAAATGTTTTTTTATATATTTTTTTGGGGATATTTATTAGAGCAAAAAGTAAAAAATATTGCATTTTTTTCAAAATTGTCGCTCTATTTTTGTTTATAGCGCAAAAAATAAAAACCGCAGGGGCGATCAAATACCACCGAAAGAAAGCTCTATTTGTGGGAAAAAAAGGACGCCAATTTTGTTTGGAAGCCACGTCGCACGACCGCGCAATTGTCAGTTAAAGCGACGCAGTGCCGAATCGCAAAAAGGGGCCTGGTCCTTTGGCTGCAAATTGGTCCGGGGCTGAAGTGGTTAAAATGGTGCTTTTACCCAAAGTTACATATAAATTCTCAATGTTACCAATCCCTCTCCCAGACTATTATTTTCAAACTTTAAATTTTATAATAAGCAGATTTATCTGGCAAAATAAAAAACCTAGGATCTCTCGCAACACTTTGAAGCAGAATAAGGATCAGGGAGGAATGGGTATCCCGGACCTAAAAAAATATTACTACGCGGTCATGGTGTCACGAGCAATAGAGTGGGCACGGGAAACTGAAGACAAACACTGGGTTAAGATGGAGAGTATCATAAGCGAAAAAAGTTTAAGAAAGGTAATTTGGATTCCCTCACATTTAAGAGGTTTGGGCACTAACACACAAAAAATAACAAAAAATTTATTAAAAATATGGGATTTATTACACAAACAATATAAGTGGAAGTATAATTCACAGTTAATGATTTTGAGTGATAATGAGTATTTTCCACCAGGAAAAAGACACGTAGGGGGTCAATGGTTAGGGGAAAACACGCAATTGAAAGATATAATAGATAAAGGAAGATTAAAAACACTAGTAGAATTGCAGCACAATGTAACACAAATAAGAATAAATGAGTGGCGATACCTACAGTTGGTCCATTTTGTAAGAAGCCTCCCCCAACCGATGAGAACAAAAGAAATTTATACAGCACTGGAAAAAATCTGCGCTGAAACGGGGACAAAAAAAAAGAAGAAAACAATATCTCGGCTTTACAGAGCTATTCTTGCAGAGGAGAAACTGGAGATACCGCCTTTTTTCTTAAAATGGGGTACGGAATTGGGCGCACATGACTATATGCACAAAATCAAAAAAATATTGAAATCTACCCATAAATCAGCTATTGACACCTTGACGGCGGAGATGAACTATAAATGCCTCTCCAGATGGTATATGACACCTGATAAACTTAACAAATTTCATATAGACAGCTCACAGAACTGCTGGAGGGGATGTAATAAGCTGGGCACAATGGCCCATATTTGGTGGGAGTGTCCAAAAATAAAAACATTTTGGAGAGAGATTCTAAGCCTCATGAAAACAATCACCGATGTTACCATAAAGGAAGATCCTTGGATATGCTTATTTCATGGGACCGACGACTCAATAAAAAACGTGAGGGAAAAGAAATAGGAAGAAAAAAGAAAAACCCCACACACTATAAAAGAGTAATAAAAATTTAAAAGGGATTATAATAAATAATATATGATAAGTTCTACGGTTTAAATTTCTTAGCAACAAAACTCCACAATGATGTGAAATATAACGAGAGATATAAATGAACACGAAGTTGAATAATAATCAACGACTAGTAAAGCAAAGGGAGTTGCAATTGGGTTCTCAAGAGAAACTAGATTTAAAGTAGAGGAAAGGCTTACGGATCCAGAGGGGAGATTCCTCTTTGTAAGAGGATATATAGGGGAAATAGAATGTACTCTGGGTAATATATATGCCCCAAATAAAAAGCCAGCAGAGTTTGTTAAAAGAATGATAGGGACCCTTGCACAGTTCAGGAGAGGGATAGTAATAATGGCAGGCGACCTCAATCTATGTTTGAGCCCACAAGAGGATAGTACGTCCCATGTACAGGGGACGGAACAGATGTCCCTCAAAAAACTGAAACAAAAATTGCACCAAAACCAACTGGTGGATGTATGGAGAGCTCTACACCCCAAAGTACGAGACTACACCTTCTTCTGCCCTGTACATGGGATGTACACACATATCGATTATTTTTTATTTGATCACAATACACTGACTAAAGTGACAGACGTTGAAATAGGGATTGCTACTTTTTCAGACCATTCCCCAGTAATGTTGACCATAGAAAAAATGAAAACACAGAGACCAGCTTTTAATTGGTCATTAAATGAAGCGCTTCTTAGTGAAAATCAAGATGTAGAAAGAATAAGCGAAGAATTGACGCACTTTTTCGAAATTAACGACACACAAGATATCCCATATTCCACACTATGGGAAACACACAAGGCATATATAAGAGGTATATTTATATCCATGGGGGCTGGGGAAAAAAAAGGCGAGAGAAAGGGAAACCAGAAGCCTAATAGAGGAAATATACGAATTAGAACAGCTACACAAAAGACCTGAAGGGAGACACCAAGAAATATACCATCAACTTATATCCAAAAGAGAAGAACTAAAAGATCTATTAACACAGGATACAAAAAGGGTTTTCAATAGAATTCTGAGAGGAAAATATCTGAGCGGCAACAAAATTGGGAAACACCTGGCAAAGACCCTGATGAAGGAAAAGTCGAGAAACTACATCGAAAAAATTTGAAATAAACAAGGAGAAGCAGTCTATAAAACAAAAGAGATAGCAGAAGTGGAGAGAGATTCTAAGCCTCATGAAAACAATCACCGATGTTACCATAAAGGAAGATCCTTGGATATGCTTATTTCAGGGGACCGACGACTCAATAAAACAATATATAAAAACATTGATCCCCCAGATGCTAAATGCAGCCAAGGGTCTTATCCCAAAAAAATGACAGTATGAAGAAGCACCAGCCAAAAGAGAATGGGCTCTAAGAGTAGAAGAAATATATCACCTTGAAAAGTTGAGATATAATGGAGAGGAAGGAGAAGAAGACGATCTGAAAAAATGGAAAAGATGGCAGACATTTAAACAAACTTGGAAATATGTCGAAACGATTATATAAATAGCAGGGGAAAAAAACGGTCTCCGAGATAAAAAAGACGAGAGGTATTGGGAAATAGGGTGGGTGGGACCGGGGGGGGGGGGGACGTGAGGGAAAAGAAATAGGAAGAAAAAAGAAAAACCCCACACACTATAAAAGAGTAATAAAAATTTGAAAGGGATTATAATAAATAATATATGATAAGTTCTACGGTTTAAATTTCTTAGCAACAAAACTCCACAATGATGTGAAATATAACGAGAGATATAAATGAACACGAAGTTGAATAATAATCTCTTGAATATTGCTGAAGTGGAAAAAAAAAAAAAGAAAAAAAGAAGAGAAAGAAAGGAACACTGCACTGTTGCATTAAAGCGTTACAGCAAAAAATTGCAGGACTAGTTGGATGAATCTTGTTATGATAACAACTATGGGCACCCAAGTGCTCACCCATTTTTCTCCTAGTTGCCGGGGAACACTGTTACCATGTTAAAAAGCGAGGAATAGAACTGTGACTTTCTGTGAAGCAAACACCCTCTCGTATGTTGCCAGGGGAAAGTGTTTCCCTGCCGGGATACAGCAGGAACGGAATGCTGCTCTACCACCCGGTAGTACAGTTATGAGAAGGTTGGCCATGTTGGCGAAGTTTGAAACGAAAAGTACCATGATTGAGACCACGAGATCCTTCTACAGCTTGAGAAACACCCACAGGTCTCGGGTACACCGAACACATTCAAAATTTTTGGTTCAAGGCCCAGTTGGGTTGATATGCAGTTTACAGCACACTCCTGTTTGCAGTTCAAGTGCATGTTTTAAGGTTGCCCTCCCCCACCCTGACGACACAGCAGACTTTCACTGTCCCACTCCATTTGTTTTTGGCATCCGGCCACAAGTTGAGGGGCCCAAGGGCCTGGATGTGATACCGCCTCCCCCCCCCCCCCCATGATGGCTACTGCAGCTATAATCTCGTGGAACATTAGGGGCATGAACTCCCCCCTCAAACGCACAATGATATTTACATGTTTAAAAAAGTTTTTTCCTGCCGTGATATGTTTGCAGGAGACGCACTTTACGAGTGCCACAAGAGGGTGCCTGAAGTATCCGTGGATAGGCTGGGGGTACCATTCCACCCACACCTCCTTTGGGGGTGAGTGTAGTGGTACACAGATCCCTTGACTTCCAGGAATATGCTTCAAAAGTAGACACTGAAGGACGGTTTGTTTTTTTACACTGTCGTATTGGTATATTGAAATGCATTTTGGCCTGTATATACATCCCCCCCCCGTTTGACGCCCGGGTGCTTCGGCTTCTCCTGGAATTTCTGGGGGGGAGACCGGAGCTCCCGCTGCTGATAGTGGGGGATTTTAATAGTTGGTTAAACGCAGCCCTGGACAAACACGTGTAATCCCCTTAGAGTGACCCCCTTGGCTAGATTGCTGCAGGAGGTGGGCTGGGTGGATGTCTGGCGGCAGCGGAAACCATCTAGTAAACAATTTTCCTGTTTTTCAAAGTCTCATGGGTCACTGTCTAGAATAGACATGGCGGTGGGAAACTGTGCTATGCTCCCCTCGGTGGCGAATATATCTTTCAAACCTAGATGTGTGTCTGATCACTCATGTATGGTGGTAGCATTAACTGTTGCACACCTGTCCTCACTCCCCAGAGCTCCATGGAAGTTTAATGCCTTTTGGCTTCAACTACTCACCTCCCCAGAGGAGGTGGAAGGGAACGTTTCTAAATTCTTTACCCCACATCCGGACTCAGCATTCGTGCTCACTGAATGGGAAGCATTTAAGTCCTTTCTGAGGAAGCTGCTCAGTAAGGAGGTTACAAAGGTTAAGAAACGCTCCGAGTCACTTAGGGAAGCTCTGGAGCAGCAGGTACACTCTCTGGAGACAAAGTATGTGCAGGACCCCACTAAGGCCACAAAGGGGGCTTGGCAGGCTGCACAGTCTGCCTATGACCATTTGCTGGCCTCATCGGCGGAAAAGAAGCGGTTCTTTTCTAAGACTGCTTTCTTTGAGGAAGGTGAAGTGACGGGGCGTCTCTTGGCTAGAATAGCTAACTCTGAGCAGAGGTCTCCAGTAATAGGAACTATAAGGTCAACAGGGGGTCAACTGGTTCACGTCTCCGATCTGGTAGTTCAGACATTGGCAGAGTTCTATCAGAACTTATACCGTCCTTCCTCGAACTACGGTGCAGAGAAACTGGCAAATTACTTAGATGAAATACTATTTCCTACGCTTACAGAAGCGCAGAGGGCAGCTTTAGATGCCCCACTTACATTAGAGGAACTACAGGGTGCAGTGGCGGAATTCCCTAACTGTAAGGCCCCGGGAGGGGATGGGATCCCCATGGAAATCTATAAACATTATTCTGAGGTACTACTTCCCAAACTACTAGTTGTATTTAATGCAGCCAGAGAAATAGCTGCACTGCCCACGTCCATGTCTGAGGCCCACATTGTTTTAATTCTGAAACCTGACAAGGATCCAGTAGATCTGGCCTCGTACAGGCCGATCTCGTTACTTCAGTCTGACATAAAGATACTCGCAAAGGTGTTGGCTCTCAGACTGAATACAGTGGTTACGTCAATTGTTCATGCAGATCAGGTGGGCTTTATGCCAAATAAATCAACAGCAATAAACCTTAGGAGGCTTTTCCTTAACATGCAATCACACGCTGACAATGTAGGCAAGAGGGCTCTCTTGTCACTAGATGCTATGAAAGTGTTTGATAGTGTGGAGTGGCCGTATCTCTGGGAGACCTTTGGCTTTGGGGACGGTTATATCTCCTGGGTGCAGTTATTGTACCACTGTCCGAGGGCATCCATTAGGGAAGCTGGCAGGCTTTCCTTGCCATTTGAACTGGGCCGGGGCATGTGGCAGGGGTGCCCTTTGTCCCCCCTGCTGTTTGCCCTGGCAATAGAGCCACTGGCTATTAGAATTAGGGACCACTAGGGCATCACCAGCTTCTGCTATGGCAACAGGCAGGAGAAGGTTATGCTCTATGCAGACGATACTATGATCCTCCTGGGGGATACGGAGCAGTCTCTACGCAATACGATGGAGGCAGTGATCCGATTTGGTGAGTTCTCGGGACTTAAGATTAATTGGTCCAAGTCCGCACTTATGCCCATACATGAACCTCCACCTCAGCAGGACAGACAGGTGGGAGAGATACCTCTCACTCTCTCCTTTAAGTACCTGGGGATCCAGGTGACCCCTCAGATTAGAGACTATGGTATACTTAATATAGCCCCACTGCTAACTAGATTCCGCCATAGGGTTAAGATGTGGAATTCCCTACGTATGTCAGTTGCTGGCAAAGTAAATCTCATAAAGATGATTCTCATGCCCCAACTGCTATACATGTTACACAACTCCCCGGTAATGATCCCACTGAAGATGTTTAGAATAATTAACGCTATATTTAGGGAATTAATATGGAAATCTCGCCCCCCAAGGATAAATCTAGAGCATCTACAACGCTCCAAGGAGGATGGTGGTTTAGCTCTGCCGAATCCCTGGCTGTACTATCTGGCATCCCAAATGCAGCATCTGATAGGTGCCATGGCCACAGAGGGAGAACAAGGAGACCGAACCCCCAGTGCCTCAGAGAACATAATGCTTCACACCGTTGGGGGACACTCCATTCCTACTGCGCTTGAAGCATTGGCCTTTGCCAAACCCCAAAAAAGCCTCCCTACGTATAGCCTCATACAAAAAGTGTGGAATAAGACCAAATACCTTCAGGGGGCGACAGGTTTTAGTGAGAATAGCCCTATATGGGCGAATGAGTCCTACCCTGAACTTGCAAAGTTACAACATGGGAGGAGGTGGCAGAGGAGTGGCGTGTTCTACCTGGCGCAGATAATTAGCAATGGCAACCTTCTGCCCTTTGACATCCTGAAAGAGAGATATCAGCTGCCAGCGCACATGCACTTTTATTACTTGCAACTTAAGCATGCATTCAGGACCCAATCAAGGGCCTCTGAGTGGCGGATGGATGACATGCCCCTCCTCTCTCAGCTCAAAGCAGCGGAAGTCTCCAAGGGCTTCATTTCGCAGAGCTACACAACACCGTTCAAAGTAAGTGGGAACTAGATGTGGGACCTATGGACGGAGAACAGTGGGAGGAAGTGCTACAGTCAGTGGCCATTTGCGCACTGAATGTGACACAAAGACTTACACAATTGTATACAATACTGAGAGTTTACTATACGCCCCTTAGGCTACATAAAATGGGCTTATCGCCTAGCCCTAGCTGTACTAGATGCAAAAGAGACCATGGAGACTTGATACATATGCTGTGGCGATGTCCCAAACTCCATGTGTATTGGAGAGGGGTGATTGACAACCTGAACGCGGTGTTCCAGGTGTCAATCCCGTGCGATCCCAGATGCTGCATTCTGAATCTGTTGGATGGAATGGGAACCTCACGTAAGAGAGGTCCTCTCCAGGGCTCTGTTTATGGCCCGTAAACTGATAATGTTGCATTGGGCCTACGCTCACAGAATGGATCACCAAAATAGGAGACACTCTCAGAATGGACAAAATTATTTAGCAACACAGAGGCTGCTCGCAGAAACTCCGGGCTTGGCACCGGAAGATATGGTTATGGACAGGCTCTTGGGTATAATCTAATATTGGGTATATTGCTAAGGAACTGTTATAACCTGATGGATGAGGATATATTGCATAGTTGGCTGAATATTTGTATAATGCTATAGAAACATGCTCATGGTAATGAGGGGGGAGGAGACAGCTGGTTGGGAGGACGGAGGCGGGTCGGAGACAGGAGAGAATAATAATGTTTGTATACCTATATGCTGGGAAGGCGGGATGGAGGAGAGAAGGTTTTCATTGTAAATGATGTATATGACTGTGGACACTTGAACTGTATGTGTTTTTCCGTTAAAATAAAGTTATTTTTTTGGATAAAAAAAAAAGGTGTATAAAGGTGGCCATACACTATACAATCTGATTGTACAATCTCCTTTAGATTTACCAAATTTATATAATAGTAGGAAACACCTATCTAGTCAATCACTCTGTATCCAATCAGGCAGGCCCTTACACTACATAGTTGATGGTAGATCTAAAGGTGATTGTACAATTATATTTTATAGTGTATGGTGAACTTTACAGAACCCAGGAGACCCTTCTCTTGTTTTCAATACTACAGCTCTATCTACATGGGCTGTTATCTCATCTCTCATCTCCTGTCCACTTTAACATGTCAAATGAAAGAGCTATGCAAGATTAAACTTAAAGGCTAAGTTATTCTTTGTTCACCTTGTTTTTCTAAATTCCAGCTCCCCTATGTACCAATATAGCATTAATGTACTTTTTTTGCAAAAATATCAACACTTTCCTTTAATTCTACAGACACTTACTTCACTGTCCTCATGGATGTTTGTACAATCAGATTGCATAGTGTACTGCCATCTTTATACACCTAAAATTACTAGTTGCGCTTTCAGTGCCATTATTGTTAATGACACACCAATGACACAGCAAACACACATTTTGCCATGTGAAAAAAACGAGGGGCAAATGCTGCAAAATGCACAGTAAAAAACATGCAACCCGCAAAATATCAAAATGTCCCATTAACCACATGTAGTGCAGCCAATTGAAATCAACAGGCTGCCCTATGAGTGTCACTGGAAAAACGATACACAAAATGTGCTCTCTCACTATATTAGGTGTGAATGGGTCCTGAAAGTGAAATCGGTGCGTTAACACAAGAACAATGAGGCTCCAATCACATCTGTGCATTTTCTTGCATTTCAGAAGTGCGCTGCACCAAAAATCACAGTAAAAAAAGCACCAAGTTCCGCTCTAAAAAAAGTTCTGAAGCTTCTTTGGGGCGATTGCTGTGTGTATTGCGTGATGAATGAAAATGCTCCAAAACGCCTCCCCACCTTGCTAAAAAAAAAAAATGAATGCAAGTTCCTGTTATGCAGAGATGTGAACGGGGCTTGACAGCTGAGTGTTTCTGTCCACTCCCTTCTATGTACTTGTATAAAGATGGCCATACACTATGCAATCTGATTGTATATTGTGTATTTAGTGAGAAGGGTGATTACTGATTGATTGCATGTCATTTAAAAAACGTGCAGCTGGGAATGGGTGGGTAGGTAGGAGGGTGGATGATGCAGGGGGTGTGCTAATGAGGTCAGCTGGTCACATCCATCCTGTGTCATAACCTAAAGTCTGATCAGGAAGTAAGACATTACAAATGGATAAGTCTGGAAACATGGATGAGGACAAGTAAAGTAAGTGTATGTAGAATTAATGGAAAGCGTTGATATTTTTTTTTTGCAAAAAAAAGTACATGAATGCTCTATTGATACATAGGGGAGCTGGAATTTAGAAGAAAAAAAAAAGTGAACGAAGGGGAACTTATCCTTTAAGACCACCTTGTAAAGTTGGGTGGAACTCTGCTTTAACTATTATAGCCCACTGATTTATAGACGAAACAATAAACCAACATGCAGGAGAGTGCAGTAGAAAAATATTAGTAAAAAGGATGCCATGCTTTTTAAAACTGGCTTTTTATGCGGTAGTGGCCTGGACCATCATGGTGTGAGGAGCGTAACCGGGGAGCACTGCTTGAGAACTATCCGTTTCCATCTATCCTGTGGCTATCCTTAACTTTTCTTCCCCCCTTACACTGCCTAAATCTTCCTTCACCTTACTACCCCATGTCTTCACCGAAAAAGGTAAATGACACTATTGCAAAGCTGGATAAATACCAGCTCAAGGAGAAGGAGACCCTGGGGGAAAATGCCACTGCCAGGTCCTCCTCCACAGACTTGGCAGCAGCTGATATGGCTAAAGTACTGGAGGCGATATCGGACTGCAAGAGCACACTGACAAGTAAGATTGAGGGGGTGAAGATAGATGTATCCTTGTTTCAGCAGGACCTGCAGAAGCTGAGGGAACGTGTTACGGAGACAGAGGCCCGCATTAGCCATGTGGAGGATGACCTGCCGCCATTGCAGGTTACCACTGAGAGACTCCAGCACCAACTGAATGCAGTGCTATCCAAACAAGACGACATGGAGAATAGGCTCCATCGGTGTAACCTTAGGTTTGTGGGGCTGCCTGAGGGTGTGGAAGGCTCAGATCATCCGTAGTTCCTCGAGAATTTGCTCATTTCCACTTTTGATAGGCCTGCATTCTCTACATCCTTTGTGGTAGAGAGGGCACGCCTTCGTTTTCCCATCATTGCATACATTTCTGAATTATAGAGAACGGAACAACATCCTCCGCCTCACTAGAGCAAAAGGTAATATCCCCTTCAGCAACGGCAAGATAGTGGTGTTCCCGGATTTCTCTGTAGAGGTCCAGAAAAAGAGGGCGCACTTTACAGAGGCCAAAAGACAACTCCGGATTCGTCACATCTCCTATGCTATGTTGTTCCCAGCTAGACTACGGTCGTGGGAGAAGATAAGGCATACTTCTTTGACACTCCAGATGTTGTTTTTGCCTGGCTGGAGGACCGGGATGCACCTGACCAGGTCCCTGCGTTAATGTCAAACTCAAATTCGGAACATTTGTCATCATCGATCTCAGGGATGTGAGTAAAGAAAGTGTCCTGGATGGGTGAACCACCTTACCCACACGAACTTCCACCCGCAAAAGGTATTATGTGTCATGATTCTAGCCCATTCTCCTCTCACTAACCCAATGACTCACCCCTTGCCTACTGCTTTTTACGTGCATCATCTTTTCCCCCCTGTGCTCACATACCCTCTCCTATTCCCTTCTCCCTCCCCCTACTATATGACACCAGTGGTAGAAAAGACAAATGTATGTATGGTTTTTCCCCTGTTTTTTTTATTTTCTCAGCCATATCATTTTGACTTTCTCAAGTTGCTCCACGCTCTGATGTCCGGTAAATGGGTACACTCACCTTTATCCTGCTATACCCATCCTGCCCATTGTTTTCTACACCCTACGCCGGGGATCTATGCCTTGCACTGCTGTACGTTCTAAAGCGAATGTTCACCCCCTAGATATGAGAGCCCTACCAGCTCCTTTTGTTCGTTTTTTTTATTTGACAATTTTTTAAGTAACTCAAGTATTGTTTTCCTGGCCTGACTGGGTACACCTGTTAGCTACTGGAAACTGCTCCAGTCAGTTTTCGCCCAGCCAGGCCAGTGTATGTGTTCAAGTAGGCTTAAAGTTTTGTTTTTGGTTATTTACAATGCAATCTCAGGATAGGTTGAAGAAGAGTAAATATGTATGTATAGATTCACATAGTACATGCAAGCATGACTCAGGCTCCCAATATGATTGTACAATCTTCTTGCCTATACAATTCACACCAGTGTATTCTGTTACCAGTCAAGACCACTTACACGATGCCTCCCAGGTGAGTAGTGGTGCTACGGTCCCATTTTGTTACCTGCCACTGTGGATCGGGTTAGGTGCCAATAACCAATGTTTATTACCATGGCTACTATAAAATGTCTAACGTGGAATGTCCGTGGCCTCCGGGCCAAACCTAAGCGGAAAGCTGCCCTCTCCTACCTTAGGGCACAGCGTGCAGATGTCTCAGTGTTGGTGGAGACCCACATTACGGGACAACTGCAGTTGTCCCTTAAAAACCCCTGGGTAGAGTGTATATATCAGGCCCCTTATACTGCAAATTTTAGGGGTATTGCAATACTGATTGCTAAAACGACTCAGTTCTCACTTTTGACGCTGCGGTATGATCCACAGGGCAGGTTCCTATTTCTACACGCTATGTTGAATGGGCTAGAAATGTTACAGTTGGCTTACTGTGTACTACCTCCATTTCAATTTAATATCCTGACAGAGGGATTAGCGTTTATGTCACAATTCCCCATTGTACCGGCTATATGGCTATGGGATTTTTAAACTGTAGTTGATCCCAGTCTCGATAGGCTTGCCTCAGTGCCACCAACCACTCCCACACCTTCCCAGAAGAGATTCGGGAAACTCCTGAGCGAATTCGTTTAAGTCCCATGCTCAGATGGTCCTTTAGATACAGGAAATCCTCTGCGCAGGTTGCCCAACAAGCAAAAGCAAGAATAGTAGAAGTGGAGCAATCCTTTACAAATAACACCTCGCCAGTTACGGTGGATCAGGTTAAACTACAGGCCCGTATAAAGTAGAAATGAAAAGAGCAGAAAGGAAAATGATGTACAATAGGCAGAGGGTATACGAATGTGGGGAGCGTGCAGGGCGTCTGCTATCTATTTGGCCCACTTGGAGCATTAACCGTCCCCGGTGGTCTCTCTGCGCGATGCGACTGGTCAATCCATTTGTGATCCGGATCTAGTGGCCAGAGAGTTTCGCTCCTTCTTTGCATCCCTTTACTCGTCTACCACTAACAATTCCCCAGCTGACCTGACTGATTTCCTCTCTACTGTTGTGTTTCCTACGCTAACTTCCTCACAGATTGAAATGATGGAGGCTCCCATTTCCACTGAGGACATTGAAGAGGCGATGTCCCATCTTGCCCCTTCCAAGGCCCCAGGCTCAGACGGCCTCCCTTTTGAGTTTTACACAATTTTTAGTCAGACCTTAGTTTTCAAACTACATGAGCTATTTTAGCATATTTTTAAATCCCCCTCCTTACCCAGATCCATGGGTGAAGACTTAATTGTACTCATACCCAAACCAGGTAAAGACCCAGAACTCCCCGAATCATACCGCCCAATTCCCCTCCTCCAGCTTGATATTTAAATATTGGCCATGGTCCTGGCAATTAGGTTTAACAAAATTATCCTTATGCATTCCAACCAAACTGGGTTTATGCCTGCTAATAACACGGCATTTAACTTACGCAGACTCTTTATGAACATACAAGCTGAACACAACCAGATTGGCTCCAGAGTGGTAGTGTCCCTAGACGCTGCCAAAGCATTCGACTGGAATGGGACTATCTTTGGGAATGCCTTGCCCGGTTTGGTTTTGGACCCAATTTCATTAAGTGGATCCAGCTTCTCTATCAGGCTTCAGTTACCAGGATCTTGGTCAATGGCAGAGTCTTAGATGCATTCCCTCTGGCCAGGGGCACACGCCAAAGTTGTCCCCTACCCCGTTTATTATATGCCTTCACAGTAGAACATCTAGCAACGTTGCTCCAAGAGCAGTGGTCAATTAGTGGAGACGGTTAGCTTAAATGCGGACAACATGCTCCTTTATTTGGATGATGCCGGCCCGTTTTTAACAGCAGCACTAAATGTAGTAGAACGATTCAGACGTTACTCAGGTCTAAAGCTCAATTGGGACAAATCCCAGATCCTTCCCTTAGATATAGGGGCCCCAACTGATATGCAAGCCTCCTCCCCCCTTAGTTCATGTCAGCTCCATGAAATAACTTGCCATTATAGTTACTCGCTCCCCAGAAGATTATGTCAAATTAAATCTAGAACCTCTATTTGCAGTTTTAAAAGCTAAAACACAGACGTGGACTAGACTTCCTTTGAGCGTTATGGGCCATATCAACCTAATTTAAATGGTTCTGTTACCAAAATTTCTGTACATATCATGGCCCGCTCCAGCGTATATACCACTGCAAAGCTTTAAATCTCTTGAAGCTATTCTGAATTCCTTTGTGTGGGGGAACACCTGCCACAAATTGTCCTGACAAGCGCTGAAAAACCCCACGGATCTAAGGGGCACAGCGCTTCCTGACTTTTTTTCCTGACTGTTATATCATCATTGTAAGGTGTGGGAAGTGGTGAGGCGCAGAATCAAGACTCCCTCCACACATAGTCATACACCCCTGTGGGACAATCCTTGACTGACCGAGCTCCTACAGATACCTGACCATAGTCTATGGGTTACTAGGGGAGTTGTATACCTATTTAATGTTTACTGTGGGAGGGTCCTGAAATCGTTCCAGCAACTTAAGGACGATTTCAGTCTTCCCAATTCAATGCACTTTCACTACCTCCAGCTCCGCCACGCTCTTCAGACCCAATTTTGTAACATCCCTCCAAACCTAGAGCAATTATATACCCTGGATGTGATATTCGAGTCGCGGTACAAAAAAAAATATTTCCACAATTTATAATAGTCTCCTTTTTCCATCTGCTACAGCATTAGCTTACCAATTAAAAGACCGTTGGGCTGGAGATGTGGGGGAGATGGAGGATGAAGAATGGGAGGAAGTGTTGGATGCATGCAAGAAGGTCACCCCTAAATTGTCTAACCATCTCACTTAGCCTTATATTCTGCACAAATCTTACTTGACCCCTCCGCGCATTGCTAAATACAGAGCCAACTACAGTTTGTTATGCCCTAGATGTGGATGTTCCGTTTGTACCTTTTTTTAGATTATATGGTCCTGCCCTGTGATTCAGGACTACTGGTCCCAAATAGTAAAATTAATTCACAATGAAATGGGGTCCCCCCTCACACTCTGCTCTAAGCAGTGTATACTGTCCAAGATTGGATAGCTGCAGTTAATGCTGTGCTGCCTTGCAAGAAAGAGTTATATACACAGGGGGTGCCCAGCTAAATACAGTAAAATCTGGGATACCTGGTTATAAAAGGCCTCCACATGTACCAAGCTGGAAGATGATTCTGTTTAATATGGACGTTAGAGAGTTGACAGGTTTTCTACCCCTCAAACACTGTGTATGGGACTAATGGACATCATTCCAATTTAACAGATGCAAGGCGTGTCATGTCATAGTCCAATGTTTGCATTTATATATGTCAGGTTTATTATTTTTCTTTTATTTCTCTTCCAAATCTGTACAATACTTGCAATTTAATTGCTATTATTTTGTAAACATACACTCTTCTCAAATAAAGAACATTGATTGTAAAAAAAAAAAAAAAAAACTAGCATTATACAGTATATATCCACTAGAAGCAGGAGGCATGTGCAATATATAGTGGCTTTTCCTCCAAGGATCATAGTAAG
Source organism: Lithobates sylvaticus (assembly GCA_028564925.1). Taxonomy (NCBI): domain Eukaryota; kingdom Metazoa; phylum Chordata; class Amphibia; order Anura; family Ranidae; genus Lithobates; species Lithobates sylvaticus. The sequence continues at coordinate 168,770,281 of CM053027.1, read as the reverse complement.
TTCAAACTTCAGGTAAACAAATTTTTGTATCTAGGTGTACTCAGAAACTGCATTTTTATGTTGTGTACCAGAATAACAATTTTTGGTCCCATTTGTGTTTAATGCTGGCTTCAGAATTATGCAGTGTGTTACCAAGGGTTAATTTTCATTTTTAATGGGTTGCCAGCACTAATCTCAACCACAACTGAGAATGTAATTTGCATTACAGTGTGCTGCGCTAACCCACTTGTTACTACAGCTCAGCAGTGTGTACCTGGCTTAATACGGTTTCAGAGTTCTGGGTTCAGACTTGTGTGGTGTGTTTACATGTGTTATTTTTCATTTTGAATGTGATGCCAATGCTAATTGAAGCCAAAACTGCATCTAACCCTTTTAATTGAATGTGAGGAATGTCTGTTGCAGCTTAATAGTGTGAACCCTGCCTAATATGGTTTCAATGTTTAGAAAATGAAAGGCTACAAAACAACATATAGTGTATATGACATTTGATTCCAATAAAAATAAACAGATTTGATCAAAAAAACACAATTTTCTGCAAATGATGCCTACAAACACATATGGTTCACTTATTCTAAACCTCCGAAAATATAAGCACATTTCAAAGCACATTTAAAATTTACTCAAACAAGTATTGATTATCAATAGAAGTTTTTTATTTCATATCTTGAATAGTGATGAGCTGAACTGCTCTGGGTTTGGTTTGAGCAGGCTTCAAAGAATTTTAAACCACCCACTGAAGTTAATAGGAGTTTATTTTCTGGGCTGGTAGGCTAGGGGGTGTCAAATATGGCATTGGGGGACAGCACTGCCTTTGGGAACATATAAAAATGTAAAAAATATTTTACAAAATTCCATGTGGCCGGGAGCAATGATTTTTTTTAAGCACTGACATTTAAAAAAAAAATAAGTTTTAAATTGCTGGAAAATTACATCTTTTCTTTAAAGAAAAATGGCACACAGGTCCCAAAGGTCCCCCACAGTACATCGCAGACCCCCAAGGTATTGTGGAGAACCTTTAAAGGTGTCTGTGTGCTGTTTAAAAATAAGCCGGCAATGACGTTTTTTTTGCCAGAAATTTAAAGTGTGTAATTTATTTTTCTTTGCAAATGTCACATTTGTTGTTGCATATTCTACAGTAAGAATGAAAAAAAAAGTGTAAAACCCCTTCCAACCAAATGCATACCAGACCAGTCTGGTATTAATCTTAAGGGGGTACCTAACCCAAAAAAACAAAAACAAAATGCATGAGATTCCCAGGAAAACCATACCAAAGAATGTAGCCTGTCTGGCCATTAAAGGGGGGGGGGGGGTTGTGTGCCTCTATCAAACCATTCCACTGAACATGGAGGGCAGCCCCATGTAAAGTAAATAAGTGATAATAGTTCTATTGAAAGTGGACCTTCACTCACATTTCACCAAGGAAAGAAAAAGTCAGCGGCTTATAGTACTGTAGCTGCTCACTTTTATTTTTTTGTCAAAACAGCTGAAGTCCCGCTTTTATCCAGTCACATTTAATCAATTTACAGTGGAAATCTTCCTAAGTATACAGTGCCTTGAAAAAGTATTCACACCCCTTGAAATTTTCCACATTTTGTCATGTTACAAATAAAAACATAAATGTATTTTATTGGGATTTTATGTGATAGACCAACACAAAGTGGCACATAATTGTGAAGTGGAAGGAAAATGATAAATGGTTTTCCAATTTTTTTACAAATATATATGTAAAACGTGAGGCATGCATTTGTATTCCGTCCCCTTTACTCTGATACCCCTAACTAAAATCTAGTGGAACCAATTGCCTTCAGAAGTCACCTAATTAGTAATTTAATTTCAGTATAAAAACAGCTTTTCTGTGAAGCCCTCGGAGGTTTGTTAGAGAACCTTAGTGAACAAACAGCATCATGAAGGCCAAGGAACACACCAGGTCAGGGATGACGTTGTGGAGAAGATTAAAGCAGGGTTAGGTTATTAAAAAATATCCCAAGCTTTGAACATCTCACGGAGCACTGTAAATCCGAAGATGGAAAGTATGGCACAATTGCAAACCTACCAAGACATGATCCTCCACCTAAACTGACAGAACGGGCAATGAGAGCATTAACCATAGAAGCAGACAAAAGGCCTGTTAGGAATATTCTTCTCCTGTGATTAGTCAAACTCCAGAAGTATTGCAAAGCATACAATTTATTTCAATTGTGTGACACAAAAGGATGAGCAGAAGTCATCCAGAATACAGGATGTAACTTTCTTTTGTGAGATCAACAAAAAGAATCCTATTGGCTAGAAGCAGGGCCGCTGATAGAAATCATGGGGCCCCCTTCAGCCCTACCCCTGGTCCCTCCTTCAGCCCCATCCCTGATCCCGCCCCTATACAGAGAGGCTAGGGTATACATAAAGGCTAATTTGTGGGTGTGGCTAATTTAAAAATATGCGCTACACAGAGCTGGAAAATAGACATGGTTTAAATTACTCTTAATTATTGGCCATGGCTTAAAGGGGTGTGGTTAGTCTAAGATGACTGTGTGTAAAATGCAGATGATACTGTGCTAGGTTCAAAACTGCACTGTCCAATTTGTCACAGTCAAACAGTTCTACATGAAAAAGAAGAAGATGCCATTTATGTCAGCTAAGCCCACTTAAAAAAAATTCTAAACTTTTAATGAGAAGTAATATTATGTCTAAGGGCCAGTTTACACCATGCCTGCATCTGAATTGCGAAGGAATGTGCTGTGGATTCCTGTACAATTCAACCTGCATGCAAAATGCACTGCTTTTGCAATCTGCAGCGGGTGTCAATAAAAAGTTAATGACACCTCAAATGCAGGTCGCAAACGTAGTGTGTTTGCCCTGCACCTGCCAGCCCTGGATCACCATGTGATCTGGTTGCAGTGCATGTAAAAAAGTAGTGCATACACTACTTTTGGTGCATTGCAATTTTGGCCCATTCAAAATGAATGAGCTTGAAATTGCACTGCACAGACCTGCATGTGAATTGCACAGGAATGAACAGTGCGTTCCTGTGTGATTCAGCTCCAGACATGGTGTGAACCAGTGATCTAAATATGTAAATAGAAGTACGGTAATAAAAAGTGGGGATTTCTGACATTGATGGCATCTCCTTTTTCATGTAGCACTTGTGAGAAATATGGCAGTGCAGTATAAAATCCAATTTCTCACAGTCAGGACAGCTGTGCTACATGAAAGAGCAGACATTACACTTTACATTGCAGTTAATGTGACTGGGCTAACCTGCAGTCCCCTGAGAATCCAGATCCACTGCCACCATAATGCAGCTCATGTGTGCAGAGTGCACACCAGAAGAAGCCAGGAACGATCATGCTGGAAGCCGGCCACACCCCCCTCCCGCCCACTCAAACTACAGGATCTCACAGTCAGGTTCCGCCTCTCTGCCTCTGAGTTGTTTAGCCCGGAGTGCTCATTGAGAGCAGCTGAACAGCTGCTGAGAGAGGAGCGGAAGAGTTGGAGAAAGACTTTTTTTTTTTTCTTCTGTATTTTGTAAAGATTGCTCGGGCCCGCCCTGGTGGCTGGGCCCGGTACAGCAGGGCCAGTTGTACTGGCTTATCAGTGGCCTTGGCTAGAAGCTCACTCGTGGCTCATGGCGCATAACAGCTTTATTTGCCAATTCACAGTGAGCTTCTTACAATCTTATTCCCTTATATAGCAAAGCCTATGGTTTTCTGGCCTTAGACGGTTAGTTAAAACAATAGATAAGAAAACAAGTTTAAGCAACGTGTCCTTAGACACCATTTTAGAATTATCAGTCTCCATTTTAGATTAAATAGTCAAACGATAAACATTAAAACTTTTCCAACATTCCCTCCTCTTGTGCAGCTATTTTATCTCAACACATCTCAATGACAGTCCATTTGTTTTATGCACTTTCGGACTGTATGTCATTAAGTTGAGCTTCAATGTCCACACAGGTCTTCTCAGAGGCAGGAAGGGCTTGATACATTGTTCTTGTGACTGCGGTTTCAATCAATTTTTTTGAAAGTCCTCGAATACAGGGAATGCAGCAGCATCCGCAAGTAACTAAGATGACCAAAGCCACTGCAATAGAGATCAAACTTGAGGTTATAAGTCCAGTCCATTTCCCGAACCAACCTTCAAGCCAGTTTGTGAATAGATCAGTAATACCTGAGTTTTCTGATAATTCATTCGATAGAGCAGTCAATCCTTCTAGGGCTCTGGTCACGGTCCCTCCAGGAGCTGTATTGTTAGGGATAAAGGTGCAACACATAGTACCAAACATTTTACATACCCCTCCTCTTTCAACTAGGACCATATCTAAGGCCATTCGGTTCTGCCATGCCATTAGAGATGTGGGAGCCAACTGTTCTGCTAGGCCCTTCACAGTGTCCCTAGTATAGTTTACAAATCGTCGTTGGTTATAGTGTATATAGTTAATCCAGTCAACATTTTTATTTATAGTCAGCTGATTCCTGGCCTTATCCTTAACTTAACTGGCCTTAACTCATCCAGCACCCCGCTCTCATCTATGTATATCTGAGAGTCAAATATCACCTAGGGAGAGAAGTCCCTTCGATACCGATGGTGACTCTAGTCCACGGGTGTTCTAACAGGATCCTCGGGGGCATAGCCAGCTGGACCATAGCACAATCCCCTTGGGCATTGGCAGGTATCCTAGCTCACAGTTTCTTATCCCCACACATTCACCAGACATCAGCTCTCTGAATGTCATGTTCAACCCAATCACCATTGCCCATGTTAATCCTCTCCCTACAGTAGTCATCGGGTAGTGACCCAAGATCCACCCCACTACGGTTCCCTGGGAGTGCAAAACAAGTTGCCCATATAAGCAGTAACCGCTAGAGGTATCTGAGGTCTCTGTACTGGGGGAAACAACAATCTCAATGTGTGACTGGTAGAAATTGTTTCAGGTTTATAGCTCTTATTATACAACCGCAACATACATTTCAAACGTTCTGGATCTGTATTGTAATCTAGAGGAAAAGGGACCGTTGCTAAATGTGGTCTGGCTCCAGCGCAAACTAAACAATTTTCTCTTTTTAAGGTTTTAACTGTATATCTCAACCATTCTAGCCACAAATTTTTCCATATATCCTGTCTCTAGGGCTATGACATCCTCTACAGTTAAGTTAGTGAATCTCACGGTTTTACTCAAAATGTCTATTTTAGTGTGGCCCTCCTCTTTTTCTCTTGTGTCTACCTTCTCCTGTTGTCTAGTTTTATTAGGTGGTAATACTTGAGGAAAAATTTGCCTGAGGGGTCAGTTCCTGACACCCATGCTCACATAGAGTACAACCGCGGATCTTCCTTCCTTGGCTCCCTTAATGTTATTAATAATTGGTTACAGTTCTCACTATGTCTGCAGGGGGAGTTGAACGCTTTTGTAATTGTGAGTCTTTCTTTTATTCCACTCTCTTTAGGCCCTGATAGATTATACCCCCAATCTTGATGCGCTGTGGTCCACAGGGCCTGATTCCATGCTTGAAATCCTGCCCTATTCCAGAGCCAGGAAATGTATTTATCTGCCCATAGAAGTCCCGTAGCCCCAGTTGTATCCCCACAATCTGCAATCTGACAAAAGCCAACTAAAATGGTACTAGTTATTCCTTCTATGAAGGTTAAAGTCAATGCTTTCCCTGTTCCCAATCCAAAGGTTCCCCCTCTTATGGATGCCTCTCCTAGAGTCACCAGTAACCCAAGGATAATTACTGTCCCTTTCATCCTACCCAGCTACAGAGTTTCCAGTGGATAGGGTAGGAGAGTTGGAAGGGGAGGGAGACTTCACCTTGTGTGAGACCTCCCTTTGTAGCCAGATTTTCTGGATCTCTTGCAGCCAACTGGCCCTACTCTGCCTGTAAAACCTTTTTGCAATGGGACTGGTGAATCCAGGTAGACCTCTCTGCAATCCTTATAGCTGTGGGAGTGGTGAGAAGAACCTGATACGGCCCACTTGCGTGAGTGCCAATGTTTTCTTTTTCATTAGGGATGAGCCGAACACCCTCCCGGGTTCGGTTCGCACCAGAACCTTCGAACCGACCGAAAGTTCGCGCGAAATTTTCGAACCCTATACGTTATAATGGACGCAAACGTTCGAAATCAAAAGTGCTAATTACAACGGCCAATATGCATGTTAATGTCATAAAACAGGTTTGGGGACCCGGGTCCTGCCCCAGGGGACATATATCAATGCAAAAAGAACTTTTAAAAACTAACGTTTTTTCGGGAGCAGTCATTTTAACCACTTTCAGACCGGACCATTATGCAGCCTAAAGACCAGAGGACTTTTTACAATTTCGCACTGCACTGGTTTAACTGGTAATTACGCGGTCATGCAATGTTGTACCCAAACGAAATTTGCGTCCTTTTCTTACCACAAATAGAGCTTTCTTTTGATGGTATTTGATTGCCTCTGCGATTTTTATTTTTTGCGCTATAAACGGAAAAAGACCGAAAATTTTGAAAAAAAATGATATTTTCTACTTTTTGTTATAAGAAAAATCCAATAAACTCAATTTTAGTCATACTTTTAAGCCAAAATGTATTCAGCCACATGTATTTTGTAAAAAAAATGTCAATAAGCGTATATTTATTGGTTTGCGCAAAAGTTATAGCGTCTACAAACTAGGGTACATTTTCTGGAATTTACGCAGCTTTTAGTTTACGACTGCCTATCTCATTTCCTGAGGTGCTAAAATGGCAGGGAAGTACAAAACCCCCCCAAATGACCCCATTTTGGAAAGTAGACACCCTAAGGAAATTGCTAAGAGGCATTTTGAGCCCATTGAATATTTTATTTTTTTGTCCCAAGTGATTGAATAATGACAAAAAAAAAAAAAAAAAAAAAAATGTTTACAAAAAGTTGTCACTAAATGATATATTTCTCACACATGCCATGGGCATATGTGGAATTACACCCCAAAATATATTCTGCTGCTTCTTCTGAGTACGGGGATACCACATGTGTGGGACTTTTTGGGAGCCTATCCGTGTACGGGACCCCGAAAGCCAAGCACCGCCTTCAGGATTTCCAAGGGTGTAAATTTTTGATTTCACTCCTCACTACCTATCACTACCTATCACAGTTTTGAAGGCCATAAAATGCCAAGATGGCACAAAACCCCCCCAAATGACCCCATTTTGGAAAGTAGACACCCCAAGCTATTTGCTGAGTGGCATGTTGAGTCCATGGAATATTTTATATTTTGCCACAAGTAGCGGGAAAAATGACAAACTTTTTTTTTTTTTTTTTTTTTTTTTGCCCAAAGTTGTCACTAAATGATATATTTCTCACACATGCCATGGGCATATGTGGAATTACACCCCAAAATAAATTCTGCTGCTTCTTCTGAGTACGGGGATACCACATGTGTGGGACTTTTTGGGAGCCTATCCGTGTACGGGACCCCGAAAACCAAGCACCGCCTTCAGGATTTCTAAGGGTGTAAATTTTTGATTTCACTCCTCACTACCTATCACTACCTATCACAGTTTTGAAGGCCATAAAATGCCAAGATGGCACAAAACCCCCCCCAAATGACCCCATTTTGGAAAGTAGACACCCCAAGCTATTTGCTGAGTGGCATGTTGAGTCCATGGAATATTTTATATTTTGCCACAAGTAGCGGGAAAAATGACAAACTTTTTTTTTTTTTTTTTTTTTGCCCAAAGTTGTCACTAAATGATATATTTCTCACACATGCCATGGGCATATGTGGAATTACACCCCAAAATAAATTCTGCTGCTACTTCTGAGTACGGGGATACCACATGTGTGGGACTTTTTGGGAGCCTATCTGTGTACGGGACCCCGAAAACCAAGCACCGCCTTCAGGATTTCCAAGGGCGTAAATTTTTGATTTCACTCCTCACTACCTATCACTACCTATCACAGTTTTGAAGGCCATAAAATGCCAAGATGGCACAAAACCCCCCCTAATGACCCCATTTTGGAAAGTAGACACCCCAAGCTATTTGCTGAGAGGCATGTTGAGTCCATGGAATATTTTATATTTTGCCACAAGTAGCGGGAAAAATTACAAACTTTTTTTTTTTTTTTTTTTTTTTTGCCCAAAGTTGTCACTAAATTATATATTGCTCACACATGCCATGGGCATATGTGGAATTACACCCCAAAATATATTCTGCTGCTTCTCCTGAGTATGGGGATACTACATGTGTGGGAATTTTTGGGAGCCTATCCGTGTACGGGACCCCGAAAACCAAGCACCGCCTTCAGGATTTCTAAGGGCGTAAATTTTTGATTTCACTCCTCACTACCTATCACAGTTTTGAAGGCCATAAAATGCCCAGATGGCACAAAACCCCCCCAAATGACCCCATTTTGGAAAGTAGACACCCCAAGCTATTTTATGAGAGGCATGGTGAGTATTTTGCAGCTCTCATTTTTTTTTGAAAATGAAGAAAGAAAAGGAAAAAAAATTTTTTTTTTCTTTTTTCAATTTTCAAAACTTTGTGACAAAAAGCGAGATCTGCAAAATACTCACCATACCTCTCAGCAAATAGCTTGGGGTGTCTACTTTCCAAAATGGGGTCATTTGGGGGTATTTTGTGCCATCTGGGCATTCCATGGCCTCTGAAACTGTGATAGGCAGTGAGGAGTGAATTCACAAATTCACACCCTTAGAAATCCTGAAGGTGGTGCTTGGTTTTTGGGGCCCCGTACGTGGCTAGGCTCCCAAAAAGTCCCACACATGTGGTATCCCCGTACTCAGGAGAAGCAGCAGAATGTATTTTGGGGTGTAATTCCACATATGCCCATGACATGTTTGAGCAATATATCATTTAGTGACAACTTTGTGCAAAAAAAAAAAAAAATAATAATAATTATTATTTTTCCCGCAACTTGTGTCAAAATATAAAATATTCCATGGACTCGACATGCCTCTCAGCAAAAAGCTTGGGGTGTCTACTTTCCGAAATGGGGTCATTTGGGGGGGTTTTGAACTGTCCTGGAATTTTATGCACAACATTTAGACGCTTATGTCACACATTACCCACTCTTCTAACCACTTGAAGACAAAGCCCTTTCTGACACTTTTTGTTTACATGAGAAAATAATTTTTTTTTTGCAAGAAAATTACGTTGAACCCCCAAACAATATATATTTTTTTAAAGCAAAGGCCCTACAGATTAAAATGGTGGGTGTTTCATTTTTTTTTTTCACTCAGTATTTGCGCAGCGATTTTTCAAACGCATTTTTTTGGGAAAAAACACACTTTTTTAAATTTTAATGCACTAAAACACACTATCTTGCCCAAATATTTGATGAAATAAAAAATTAGATCTTAGGCCGAGTACATAGATACCAAACACGACATGCTTTAAAATTGCGCAGAAACGTGCAGCGGTGACAAACTACATACATTTTTAAAAGCATTTAAACGCCTTTACAGGTTACCACTTTAGATTTACGGAGGAGGTCTACTGCTAAAATTACTGCCCTCGATCTGACCTTCGCAGTGATACCTCACATGCATGGTGCAATTGCTGTTTACATATGACGCCAGACCGACGCTTGCGTTCGCCTTTGCGCGAGAGCAGGGGGGGACAGGGGTGCTTTTTTTTTTTTTTTTTTTTTTTTATTATTGATTTTGCTTTTTTATTTTATTTTTCAACTGTTCCTTTCATTTATATATATTTTTTATCATTTTTATTGCTATCTCAGGGAATGTAAATATCCCCTATGATAGCAATAGGTAGTGACAGGTACTCTTTTTTGAAAAAATTGGGGTCCATTAGACCCTAGATCTGTCGTCTGCCCTCAAAGCATCTGACCACACCAAGATCGGTGTGATAAAATACTTTCCCAATTTCCCAATGGCGCTGATTATATCCGGCGAAATATAAGTCATGAAATGCTCGTAGCTTCCGGTTTCTTAGGCCATAGAGATGATTGGAGCCATTCTGGTCTCTGATCAGCTCTATGGTCAGCTGGCGGAACCACCGGCTGCATTCTCAGGTTCCCTGTTGGGACAGGAGAGCCAGAGAAAACCATGGAAGACGGTGGGAGGGGGGGGGGGCATTCCCTCCCACTGCTTGTAAAAGCAGTCTAGAGACTAATTAGCCACTAGGATTGCTTTTACATGAAAGCCGACCGCTGGCTGAAAAGAATGATACCAAGATAATGCCTAATCCTGCCGGCATCATTCTGGTATAACCACTCAAAGTCCAGCAACATACCAGTACGTTGCTGGCCCTTGTTTGGCATATATTGTAATCTTTTTTTTCATGCAGCCTGTGGGCTGAACGAAAAAAAAAGATTGATCGGTGGGTATGCCCACCATTAGAACCTCCCTTCATCCACCCACTTCTAATGATGGGCATACATGCACCATTTTGTTTTTAACTGTGGTGGTGAAATCACCTCCAACAGCGCTGGAGTCACGGATTTATGTATCGTGGGAGCAAGCGCTGTTGCTGTCAAGATAAATAAATCCGCGCTGCAGCTGAATGGCGTACCTGCTAAGCAAATTATGGTTAACAATAAAACAAAGTAACATTATAGTATAACAGTAAGATTTACCATACCTGCAAAGCAAATACCAAAAAAAACATAGTAAAAAATAAAACATTTTTTAATGCAACCTGTGCCTAAAATATATATATGCCGAAGCATGGGGGCATCCTCCCGCAAAAAAGTTATGCCGCGTACACGCGGTCGGAATTTTCCACGGGCAAGCCTCCGTCGGAATTTCAACCGTATGTAGGCGGCATTAGGAGCAAATCGCTCCTCCGCCCTCTGCTGCCCCCATGCTTCGGCATATATGCTCTTTTTTTTTAACTGTGGTGGTGAAATCACCTCCTACAGCGTTGGAGTCACGGCTTTATGTATCGTGGGAGCAAACGCTGTTGCTGTCAAGATAGATAAATCCGCGCTGCAACTGAATGGCGTACCTGAAAACAAAAAAAATGGTTAACAATAAAACATTGCAGAATAGAATACAGTAAAAAGGAGAACAATAGAGAGAGAATAGAGAGAAAGAGAACAATAAAACAACTATTTTTGTTTTTTTTATTTTATATTTTTTTTGTTTTATTTTTTACTTTTATTTTTTAAACTTTTGTTTGTAACTGTAACAGTTCTAACGGAACTGTTGTAACGGTTCCATCGGTTTTGGTCTCAAAATGCGATGGCATTCTTGAGAACGTGTGCCTAGTCTGTGCAATGCTGTACCCTACGCTAATACTCAACTAGTGTATGGTAGCGTTCGAAACATTCACCGATGCAAAGACCAGGATTGTCAGGACAGCGGGGACAATAATAGCGGGTGTCACGCCTAAATCCGCGCTTTCTGCAGACACGACATTTTCTTTGGGGGGCTTGTTGGGTAGGGGTACTCGGGAGGACATAAATAAAATGCCGCTCATGCAGCCGGCTAACTGCATTTGGTTGGGGAATGTGAGGCGGAGCACCGTCTGGAAACAGAAGGGCTCCGATGATCTCTTCCTGGAATTTAAGGAAGGATCCAGTACGTCCTGAAGCTCCGTATAGCACATGAGCGTTCAGCAAAGCCAATTGGAAAAGGTAAATAGACACTTTTTTGTACCAGCGTCTAGCCTTACGGGCAACTAGGTACGGCGCCAACAACTGGTCGTTGAGGTCCACCCCTCCCATGTTTTGGTTGTACTCGTGGACACAGAGGGGTTTCGTCACAACACCAGCCGCCGTAGTAATTTGGACCGTCGTGTCTGCATGAAGGGAGGTAAGAACGAAAACATTCTTATTATCCCTCCACTTCATAGCGAGCAAGTTATTACACTTCAAGCAGGCTCTCTCCCCCAGCCTAAGACGGGACTCTACAAGCCGCTGGGGAAAGCCCCGGCGATTAGGTCGCACGGTGCCACATGCTCCAATCTGATGATCAAACAAATGACTAAACAGTGGCACGCTCGTGTAATAATTATCCACGTACAAGTGGTACCCCTTTCCGAATAAGGGTGACACCAAGTCCCACACAATCTTGCCAGCGCTCCCTATGTAGTCAGGGCAGTTTGTCGGCTCTATGTGGCTATCTTTGCCCTCATAAACCATAAATTTACATGTATAGCCTGTGGCCCTGTCACAGAGCTTATACATCTTGACCCCGTATCTGGCACGCTTGCTGGGAAGGTATTGTTTGAATGACAAGCGGCCAGTAAACTTAATCAGGGACTCGTCAACGCAGACAACTTGATGGGGAGTAAACAAGTCTGCAAAACGTTGGTTGAAATGGTTTATGAGGGGCCGAATTTTATAGAGCCGATCGTATGCAGGGTCTCCACGAGGACGACAGAGTTCATTGTCGTTGAAGTGCATGAACCGCAAAATCTGTTCGTATCGTGCCCTGGACATGGAGGCAGAGAACACGGGCATATGGTACATTGGCTCAGTGGACCAATATGAACGCAACGTACCCATTTTAACTATGCCCATGATGAGGGAAAGGCCCAGAAAGATCTTAAATTCGGGGACCGTAATTGGTCTCCAATCTCTGGCAAGGGTGGACAACTGGGGATTAGCAGCGATGTGTTGACCAGCGTACAAATTGGTTTGGTCCACAATAGATCTATAGAGATCTTCGGTGAAAAACAGCGAAAAAAAATCAAGTGACGTAAAATCAGCTGTTTCCACCTGAATACCGGGTTGGCCAGTGAATGGGGGAAGTACGGGTTCTGCAGAAGTGGTGGGCACCCAATCAGGATTGGCAAATTCTGCAGGAAGGGCACTATGGGCACGACGGGCCTGTCTTTGTCATCTTCTTGGTGGCAGCGGGACACTACTTGTGCTTGCCACCTCGCCAGCTGAAACTGCACTTATGGGACTCGCCACGTCACCACGTGATACTGCAGTGCTGGTTTGACTACGTCCAGGGTGTACTAGGCCGCTGGTGCTTGCCTGTTCACCAGAAGGAATAGCGGCTCTAGTACGTCTCTGCCTCCTACGAGCGACCTGCGGTTCCTGCACCTCAACAACAGAAGAAGGAGTTTGGGGTCTGGTACGCCTGACCTTAGCAGGGACCACAACTCCGCCGTCAGAGCTATCTGTCATGGAGCCGCTGTCGTCTACTGGGTCGTATTCTGAGCCTGATTCTGACAGATGAGTGACCTCCTCTTCACTATCTGTCATGCTCAGAAACAAGTAGGCCTGTTCACTAGTGTACGTTTGACTTGCCATTTTGGGCTCTAAATTTAGTAGTACACTAGTGAGACTCACAGGAAAAAAAAAAGCTCCTGACTGTTAGCGACTGAATCAAAACGCTACCAAAAAACTGTAAGCGATCGCAGGGATCAGGCCTGACTCTGCGAACGCTGCAGTTATGTGTGCTTAGTGTTTTGTAAGTGACAGTGATCGATCGATACTGCACTTGGGTGGGCTGGGCGGAGGGGGAAAACGCAGGTGCTAGCAGGTATCTGGGCTGATCCCGCTAACAATGCGTTTTTGGGAACCCTAAACAGCTGGGGACGCTAGTATAGATCTGATCAGATCAGATATCGATCTGTTCAGATTCTATACCACTAAGGGAGGTGTATGCTGCGTGCGTGGGTGTTTGCGGTACTGGCACTAACCCGACGCTGCCTGGGGCGACGCAGACCCTATTTGACTCTAAAACCTTACTTATATCACCCGCCGGGCGATCAGGGGGTTAAACCTTTATTAGGTAATAAACGGCGGGTGCCCTGAAACTATAAAAAATAAACTAACTGACCAGCGTCACCCGTAACAGTTATATGGTGATCACTGGTGAAAGGGTTAACTAGGGGGCACTCAGGGGGTTAAAACCTTTAGTAGGTAGTATATGGGGGGTCCCTGACCCTATAAAACGCTGCGGCAAACCTAAATACCTACCTCCCTAACTAGCGTCAACTGTGACACTAATACAGCGATCAAAAAAACGATCGCTTAGTGACACTGGTGACGGGGGGTGATCACGGGGTTAAACCTTTATTAGGGGGGGTTCCTAGACCTAAAGGGGGCTAAATCTAACTGCCCTAACAGTTATTAGGGTCACAATGCACCAATGCAGTTAACAGTAAAAAAAAAAAAAAAAAAAAAAAAAACTGCTTTGGTGTCACTGTGACAGGGGGTGCAGGGGGGCAATCGGGGGGGGGGCTGGGGTGTGTAAAGTGTGCCTAGAATGTTCTACTGTTAGTGTAGTGTAGTGTAGGTGTAGTGTTGTGCAACTCACGTGTCTTCTCTCCTCGGCGTCGGTTCGAAAAGACCGCCACGAGGAGAGATGACCTCACTTCCCCTGGCTCTGTACACAATACAGAGCCAGGGGAAGCATTCCATTGGCTGGGAGCGATCGCGAGGGGGGGGGCACGAATGAGGGCCCCCCCCCCTCATCTCCGATCCCTCCCCCAATGTCCCGGACAATTTACAGACACGGGGGCGGGCCCGATCGGCCCCCCACCCGCGTCTGTTAGGGATGACATCACTTCCTCTAGCCCTGTTTACATGACGGGGCTAGAGGAAGTGTTTCATTGGCTGGGAGCGATCGCGAGGGGGGGGCCACGAATGAGTGGCCTCCCCCTCATCTCCGATCGCTCCCCCAACGATGCCGACCGCCGCAGGCACCGGGGGGGGGCCCGATCGGGCCCCCCACCCGCAGACAGGTAGGGACGTATATATACGCCCTCCTGCCTGTACGTGCCATTCTGTCGACGTATATCGTCGTGCGGCGGTCGGCAAGTGGTTAATGATGCATAAAGTGAAAAAAAAAAAGTGAAATTTTCCTTTAAATATGGTACCTGGGGGGTGTCTAAAGTATGCCTGTGAAGTGGCATGTGTTTCCCGTGTTTAGAACTGTCCTTGCACAAAATGACATTTGTAAAGGAAAAAAAGAAGCCATTTAAAACCACTTGCGGCTTTAGGTTTGTTCTTAAGTAGAATCTGAACAGGTACATTATGAAGTGTAGCTCCATCCCAAAACAATCTATTTTTAAGCTTTTTGGAGAACATAGGGAGGGGTTATCACCCCTGTAACATTTGCTGTCTTTGCACATCTGTTCAGAACATGTCACCTCACTTTCCGTCCCAATGACAAATGTTTTTGGAAAAAGTGGGGTTTTAATTGAAACAAGGATTGGTGATAAAGTATCAGTAGAGAGGAGATACCTTTTTCCCAAATTAAATCTAACAGGATAGAATTTCCCTTCCTAGGGGTAGATTTCCTCTCACTTCCTGTTTTCTCTTTCCATTTGCAAGTAGGAGTCGTTTGTAAGTTGGATGTTTGAAAGTAGGGGCCTGGCGTATATACTCTGCAGAAATTTGCCCTATTAGATGTTGGTGTAGCCACAAGACTGGTGGGCACAGGAATGGGCCCTGCTGTGAGTTAATAGATCAAGATTTGTAATTGCATGCACCTGTTGAACAGGGCAGAAAAATTGGGGGTGGTGGTGGTGGTGGTGGACGGTGTTGCCACAAGACTGTAAGCTCTCACAGTTACTCTTGGTGGGCGCAGGAATGGGCCCTGCTGTGAGTTATTAGATCAAGATTTGTAATTGCAAGCACCTGATGAACAGGGCAGAAAAATTGGGCCTTTGGCGGTGGTGGTGGACGGTGTTGCCACAAGAC
The DNA here is from genome assembly GCA_028564925.1 of Lithobates sylvaticus. NCBI lineage: Eukaryota > Metazoa > Chordata > Amphibia > Anura > Ranidae > Lithobates > Lithobates sylvaticus. The sequence goes on along the minus strand of CM053027.1, from coordinate 168,754,692 downwards.
TGTAAGCTCTCACAGTTACTCTTGGTGGGCGCAGGAATGGGCCCTGCTGTGAGTTATTAGATCAAGATTTGTAATTGCCCGCCCCTGATGAACAGGGGCAGAAAAATTGGGCCTTTGGCGGTGGTGGTGGACGGTGTTGCCACAAGACTGTAAGCCCTCACAGTTACTCTTGGAGGGCGCAGGAATGGGCCCTGCTGTGTGTTATTAGATCAAGATTTGTAATTGCAAGCCCCTGTTGAACAGGGCAGAAAAATTGTGCCTTTGGCGGCGGTGGTGGACGGTGGTGCCACAAGACTGCAACCCCTCACAGTTACTCTTGGTGGGCGCAGGAATGTGCCCTGCTGTGAACTTTTAGATCAAGATTTGTATTACCCGCCCCTGTTAAACAGGGCCTGAAAAATTGTGCCTTAGGCACTGGTGCTGGTGCCACAACACTGCAACCCCTCACAGATACTGTACTTGGAGCACAGCAGTCACACGTGTTGCGAAGCATTTTTTTAAAAAATTGTAATTACCCGCCCCTGTTAAACAGGGGCTGAAAAATTGTGCCTTAGGCACTGGTGCTGGTGCCACAACACTGCAACCCCTCACAGATACTGTACTTGGAGCACAGCAGTCACACGTGTTGCGAAGCATTTTTTTAAAAAATTGTAATTACACGCCCCTGTTAAACAGGGGCTGAAAAATTGTGCCTTAGGCACTGGTGCTGGTGCCACAACACTGCAACCCCTCACAGATACTGTACTTGGAGCACAGCAGTCACACGTGTTGCGAAGCATTTTTTAAAAAAAATTGTAATTACACGCCCCTGTTAAACAGGGCTGAAAAATTGTGCCTTAGGCACTGGTGCTGGTGCCACAACACTGCAACCCCTCACAGATACTGTACTTGGAGCACAGCAGTCACACATGTTGCGAAGCATTTTTTTAAAAAATTGTAATTACCCGCCCCTGTTAAACAGGGGCTGAAAAATTGTGCCTTAGGCACTGGTGCTGGTGCCACAACACTGCAACCCCTCACAGATACTGTACTTGGAGCACAGCAGTCACACGTGTTGCGAAGCATTTTTTTATAAAAAAAACAGGGGCTGAAAAATTGTGCCTTAGGCACTGGTGTGGTGGCATGGATCATTGAGGAGGAGGAAGAGGATAGTCAGTGAACATAAGAGGACAGTCACTCAGCATCAGCATAGGCAGTCTTGAAGGGATGTGATGTGACATTAAAAATTATTCGGTTATATCCGCCTCAGGTGCCTGGTAGCTGGTGGTGATCCAAGACTGATTCATTTTGATGAAGGTCAGTCGATCAACCGAGGCGGTGGACAGGCGCACCCTATGATCAGTCACAAATCCTCCAGCAGCACTGAATGTGCGTTCGGAAAGAACGCTGGAGGCAGGACAGGCCAGTAGCTCAATTGCATACTGTGCAAGCTCTGGCCAGTGATCCATCCTCAGGACCCAGTAAGCCAGAGGATTTTCGGTGGGAAAGGTGTCCAAGTCTGACCTTGCCCCAAGGTATTCCTGCACCATGTATATCAGACGCTGGCGATGGTTGCTGGAACCGATCATACCTTGGGGCTGCGGACTAAAAAATTGTCTGAACGCATCGGTCAGACGTCCACCTTCCCCACCGCTCCTTCTGCTACTGACCGAAGCCTCAGCAACTCGTCGCCCAGGACCAGGAGTTTGTAGCCTCCCAGTTTCTGGGAACGCGTTGCACAGACCTTTCTGCAAGGCCTCCCTGAGATGTCTCATCCTCTGCTCCCTCTGCGACGGCAAGATAAGGTCCGCAACCTTACCCTTGTACCGCGGATCAAGGAGAGTGGCCAGCCAGTAATGGTCCCTCTCCTTGATCCGAAGAACACGAGGATCCTTCCGCAGGCTTTGCAGGATCAGGGAGGCCATGCAGCGTAGGTTAGCTGAGGCATTCGGTCCGGAGTCTTCTGGGTCACTGAGGATGACATGATCGCCAGCCACCTCCTCCCAGCCACGTACAAGTCCACTGGTTGGTTGGGACTGTACATCATCCCTAAAAGACTGCTGCTGCTGATGCTGAGTGCCAGGCTCCACCTCCATGCTCACACAATCCTCCTCCTCCTCCTCCTCCTCCTCCTCCTCATCCTCTTCCTGTGTGATGGGTGGGACAGAAGGAACACTGTCCGGATAAAGGGGGCCTTGAGAGGCAAGGAAGTCCTCCTCTTCCTGCCTCTGTTCTGCCTCAAGTGCCCTGTCCATTATCCCACGCAGCGTATGCTCCAACAGGTGGACAAGAGGGACAGTGTCACTGATGCATGCACTGTCACTGCTCACCATCCTCGTGGCCTCCTCAAATGGTGAGAGGACAGTGCATGCATCCCTGATCATGCTCCACTGACGTGGGGAAAAAAAACCAAGCTCCCCTGACCCTGTCCTGGTGCCATAGTCGCAAAGGTACTCATTGATGGCCCTCTGCTGCGTGTGCAGTCGCTGCAGCATGGCCAACGTTGAGTTCCACCTGGTGGGCATGTCACATATTAGGCGGTTCTTGGGCAGGTTCAGCTCCTTTTGCAGCTCAGTCAGCCGAGCACTGGCATTATAAGATCGGCGGAAATGCACACAGACTTTCCTGGCCTGCCTCAGGACATCCTGTAAGCCTGGGAACCTGCCCAAGAACCGCTGCACCACCAGGTTGAGGACGTGAGCCATGCAGGGCACATGGGTGAGCTGCCCCTGTCGCAGGGCGGAGAGGAGGTTGGTGCCATTGTCAGAAACGACCATTCCTGGCTTAAGCTGACGTGGCGTCAACCACCTCTCGGCCTGCCCCTGCAGAGCTGCCAGAACCTCTGGCCCAGTGTGGCTCCTGTCCCCCAAACACACCAGCGCAAGCACGGCATGGCATCTTTTTGCCTGCGTACTTGCGTAGCCCCTTGTACGCCTACGGAGCACCGCTGGTTCCAAGGACAGAGCACTGGAGGAAGAAGAAGAGGAGGGGGTGGAGGAGAGAGGTGTGTCACAACCAGTAGCAGTAGTAGCGTTTTGGAGGCGTGGTGGCGGAACAACCTCCAACACTACTGCACCTTGTCCTGCATCCCTCCCAGCTGCCAATAGAGTGACCCAATGGGCCGTGAAAGAAAGGTACCGTCCCTGTCCATGCCTGCTGGACCATGAGTCAGCGGTAATATGCACCTTACCGCTGACCGCCCTGTCCAGCGAGGCATGGACATTGCCCTCCACATGCCGGTAGAGAGACGGAATCGCCTTCCGTGAGAAAAAGTGGCGTTTGGGAACCTGCCACTGAGGAACCGCACATTGAACAAACTCACGGAAGGGGGCCGAGTCTACCAACTGAAAAGGCAGCAGTTGAAGTGCTAGCAATTTAGCCAGGCTAGCATTCAACCGCTGGGCATGTGGATGGCTGGGAGTGTACTTCTTTCTACGGTCCAGCAGCTGGGGCAGGGAAATTTGCCTGCTGCAATCGGACGTCGGTGTACTGCAAGTACTTGGTTGTGACACACCTAATTCTACACCTTCAGTCCTCTCAGAGCAGCTTTCAGAGAGGACTGAAGGTGTAGTGGGGATGGAGATCCCAGCTGAGGAGGAGCAAGGAGAGGTCCGCTTAGTTCTTTGGTGTGGGTCTTTTATGTGTGCCTGCCAACGAGCTGCATGGCAGGTCGCCATATGTCTGGTCATGCTTGTGGTGCCCAAGCGGCTGATGTTTTGGCCACGCGAGATACGCTTGAGACAAATATTGCAAATAGCAGTGGTGCGATCTGATGCACTCGTCTCAAAAAAGGCCCACACCAAAGAACTTTTCTGATAACGTGCAGAGGCAGCGCCCTGCACAGGCGGAGCTCTGCGGTGTTGTACAGTTGCTGTGCTGGCCTCTACCTGGCCTCCAGGGGGCATCCTGCCTCGTTGGACATGTGACGCCGCATCCTCCTCCTCCTCGTCCTCCTCCTCATCCTCTCTCCCTTCAGGCACCCACGTGGAGTCAGTGACCTCATCATCCCCTCCCTCTTCACCACTAGAGCAAACCTGGCAGTAAGCTGCAGCTGGTGGAACAGTACTGCCAGATTCCTCATCTGGGTATCATCATCCGAGCCTTCGAATCGTTGGGCATCCTCCTGGAGCATGTACCCAACACTGTGCTCAAAGAGTTCGGGGGACTCCTCAGGAGGACATGGTGGGTCTAGGGAAGGGGTGGCTGATGATGCTCTGCCAGTACCCTGAGCCTGGGTGAGAGAGGATGAGGAGGATGAGGAGGGCTTGGTCATCCATTCTACCAAGCCTTCAGCATGATGCGGCTCCACATGTCCAGCTGCCGAAAACAAAGACGCGCGTGTCCCATGGCCACGTGCTGATGACGATGCACGACCACGTCCACGGCCACGGCCACGTCCACTAGAAACAGAGCCTGCCTGCCCTGTGTTCTTGGCTCTGCACGCTCTGCCTCCCCTTGGCGGTCTTCCAGCCATTGTAGTCGGTAGTCCTGTGGGTGCTGCTGAGAAGAATATATAGGAGCTCTGTGTGATGCCACTAACACACTAGAAGTCCTATGGGTGCTTCTGCAAAGAAAATAGAGGAGCTCTGTGTGATGCCACTAACACACTAGAAGTCCTGTGGGTGCTGCTGAGAAGAAAATATAGGAGCTCTGTGTGATGCCACTAACACACTAGAAGTCCTATGGGTGCTTCTGCAAAGAAAATAGAGGAGCTCTGTGTGATGCCACTAACACACTAGAAGTCCTGTGGGTGCTTCTGCAAAGAAAATAGAGGAGCTCTGTGTGATGCCACTAACACACTAGAAGTCCTGTGGGTGCTGCTGAGAAGAAAATATAGGAGCTCTGTGTGATGCCACTAACACACTAGAAGTCCTATGGGTGCTTCTGCAAAGAAAATAGAGGAGCTCTGTGTGATGCCACTAACACACTAGAAGTCCTGTGGGTGCTGCTGAGAAGAAAATATAGGAGCTCTGTGTGATGCCACTTACACACTAGAAGTCCTATGGGTGCTTCTGCAAAGAAAATAGAGGAGCTCTGTGTGATGCCACTAACACACTAGAAGTCCTGTGGGTGCTGCTGAGAAGAAAATAGAGGAGCTCTGGGTGATGCCACTAACACACTAGAAGTCCTGTGGGTGCTTCTGCAAAGAAAATAGAGGAGCTCTGTGTGATGCCACTAACACACTAGAAGTCCTGTGGGTGCTGCTGAGAAGAAAATATAGGAGCTCTGTGTGATGCCACTAACACACTAGAAGTCCTATGGGTGCTTCTGCAAAGAAAATAGAGGAGCTCTGTGTGATGCCACTAACACACTAGAAGTCCTGTGGGTGCTTCTGCAAAGAAAATAGAGGAGCTCTGTGTGATGCCACTAACACACTAGAAGTCCTGTGGGTGCTGCTGAGAAGAAAATATAGGAGCTCTGTGTGATGCCACTAACACACTAGAAGTCCTATGGGTGCTTCTGCAAAGAAAATAGAGGAGCTCTGTGTGATGCCACTAACACACTAGAAGTCCTGTGGGTGCTGCTGAGAAGAAAATAGAGGAGCTCTGTGTGATGCCACTAACACACTAGAAGTCCTATAGGTGCTTCTGGGAAGAAAATATAGGTCTGTGTGATGGGACTAACACACTTCAAGTCCTATAGGTGCTTCTGGGAACAAAATATAGGATCTCTGTGTGATGGGACTAACACACTTCAAGTCCTATAGGTGCTTCTGGGAACAAAATATATGATCTTTGTGTGATGGGACTAACACACTTCAAGTCCTATAGGTGCTTCTGGGAACAAAATATATGATCTCTGTGTGATGGGACTAACACACTTCAAGTCCTATAGGTGCTTCTGGGAACAAAATATATGATCTCTGTGTGATGGGACTAACACACTTCAAGTCCTATGGGTGCTTCTGGGAACAAAATATATGATCTCTGTGTGATGGGACTAACACACTTCAAGTCCTATAGGTGCTTCTGGGAACAAAATATATGATCTCTGTGTGATGGGACTAACACACTTCAAGTCCTATAGGTGCTTCTGGGAACAAAATATATGATCTCTGTGTGATGGGACTAACACACTTCAAGTCCTATAGGTGCTTCTGGGAAGAAAATATAGGTCTGTGTGATGGGACTAACACACTTCCAGTCCTATAGGTGCTTCTGGGAACAAAATATATGATCTCTGTGTGATGGGACTAACACACTTCAAGTCCTATAGGTGCTTCTGGGAACAAAATATATGATCTCTGTGTGATGGGACTAACACACTTCAAGTCCTATAGGTGCTTCTGGGAACAAAATATATGATCTCTGTGTGATGGGACTAACACACTTCAAGTCCTATGGGTGCTTCTGGGAACAAAATATATGATCTCTGTGTGATGGGACTAACACACTTCAAGTCCTATAGGTGCTTCTGGGAACAAAATATATGATCTCTGTGTGATGGGACTAACACACTTCAAGTCCTATAGGTGCTTCTGGGAACAAAATATATGATCTCTGTGTGATGGGACTAACACACTTCAAGTCCTATAGGTGCTTCTGGGAACAAAATATATGATCTCTGTGTGATGGGACTAACACACTTCAAGTCCTATAGGTGCTTCTGGGAACAAAATATATGATCTCTGTGTGATGGGACTAACACACTTCAAGTCCTATAGGTGCTTCTGGGAACAAAATATATGATCTCTGTGTGATGGGACTAACACACTTCAAGTCCTATGGGTGCTTCTGGGAACAAAATATATGATCTCTGTGTGATGGGACTAACACACTTCAAGTCCTATAGGTGCTTCTGGGAACAAAATATATGATCTCTGTGTGATGGGACTAACACATTTCAAGTCCTATAGGTGCTTCTGGGAACAAAATATATGATCTCTGTGTGATGGGACTAACACACTTCAAGTCCTATAGGTGCTTCTGGGAACAAAATATATGATCTCTGTGTGATGGGACTAACACACTTCAAGTCCTATAGGTGCTTCTGGGAACAAAATATATGATCTCTGTGTGATGGGACTAACACACTTCAAGTCCTATAGGTGCTTCTGGGAACAAAATATATGATCTCTGTGTGATGGGACTAACACACTTCAAGTCCTATAGGTGCCTCTGGGAAGAAAATATAGGTCTGTGTGATGGGACTAACACACTTCAAGTCCTATAGGTGCTTCTGGGAACAAAATATATGATCTCTGTGTGATGGGACTAACACACTTCAAGTCCTATAGGTGCTTCTGGGAACAAAATATATGATCTCTGTGTGATGGGACTAACACACTTCAAGTCCTATAGGTGCTTCTGGGAACAAAATATATGATCTCTGTGTGATGGGACTAACACACTTCAAGTCCTATAGGTGCTTCTGGGAACAAAATATATGATCTCTGTGTGATGGGACTAACACACTTCAAGTCCTATGGGTGCTTCTGGGAACAAAATATATGATCTCTGTGTGATGGGACTAACACACTTCAAGTCCTATAGGTGCTTCTGGGAACAAAATATATGATCTCTGTGTGATGGGACTAACACACTTCAAGTCCTATAGGTGCTTCTGGGAACAAAATATATGATCTCTGTGTGATGGGACTAACACACTTCAAGTCCTATAGGTGCTTCTGGGAACAAAATATATGATCTCTGTGTGATGGGACTAACACACTTCAAGTCCTATAGGTGCTTCTGGGAACAAAATATATGATCTCTGTGTGATGGGACTAACACACTTCAAGTCCTATAGGTGCTTCTGGGAACAAAATATATGATCTCTGTGTGATGGGACTAACACACTTCAAGTCCTATAGGTGCCTCTGGGAAGAAAATATAGGTCTGTGTGATGGGACTAACACACTTCAAGTCCTATAGGTGCTTCTGGGAACAAAATATATGATCTCTGTGTGATGGGACTAACACACTTCAAGTCCTATAGGTGCTTCTGGGAAGAAAATATAGGAGCTCTGCCTGCCTGCCACGAACACACTACAAGTCCTATAGGTGCTTCTGGGAACAAAATATAGGAGCTCTGCCTGCCTGCCAGGAACACACTTCAAGTCCTATAGGTGCTTCTGGGAACAAAATATAGGAGCTCTGCCTGCCTGCCACGAACACACTACAAGTCCTATAGGTGCTTCTGGGAACAAAATATAGGAGCTCTGCCTGCCTGCCAGGAACACACTACAAGTCCTATAGGTGCTTCTGGGAACAAAATATAGGAGCTCTGCCTGCCTGCCACGAACACACTACAAGTCCTATAGGTGCTTCTGGGAACAAAATATAGGAGCTCTGCCTGCCTGCCACGAACACACTACAAGTCCTATAGGTGCTTCTGGGAACAAAATATAGGAGCTCTGCCTGCCTGCCACGAACACACTACAAGCCCCTCTTTCTAAATCAATCTTTGTAAATGAATCTATCTAACTCAATCTCTCTAAGTAAATCTCTCTAACTAACTAAATTCAGCAGAGTGTCACAGATCTATCCTGCTCTATCTGCGCCGGAACAGCATGTGACCGGCGCAGACGGCGTGGCGGCCTTTTATAGGGGGGGGCGTGTACTAAAGCCCCTGAGCTGTAATTGGCTACAGGCGTCCTGCCTGTAGCCAATTATGGCTCTTCGAGTTTCCGGGGCTGTGATTGGCCAAGCATGCGGGGTCACAGTGCATGCTTGGCCAATCATCAGCCAGCAATGCACTGCGCCGGCCGCGCCGGCCGCAATGCATTGCGGGGCCGCTCGCATCACACGAACGTGATGCGAGCGGCCAAAATAGTTCTGGGCTCGCCGAGCGAGCGAACGCCCGGTGCTCGATGCGAACGTGGGTTCGCATCGAGCACCGGGCCCATCCCTACTCCCAAGGGTCTATCTCTATGATTTCCTGTTCTATTATTTGATGTGTTTCTTGTGCCGCTATTTTAGCAGCTTCATCTGCCCTTTTATTTCCTTCCGAGATGGGATCTGTATGTTTTGTGTGTGCTTGACATTTGCAGATTGCAAGCTCTTTTGGTAACTTTATTGCATCTAGAAGTTCTAGAATGAAGTCCGTGTGTGAAATTGGCTTACCACTGGAGGTGACCACCCCCCTGTTTTTCCATTGTTGTGCAAAAACATGAACTGTTGAAAATGCATATTGACTGTCAGTGTATATGGTTACAGATTTTCCTTTTGATAGTATTCATGCTCTTGTCAGTGCTACAAGTTCTGCTACTTGTGCTAAATAATGTTTTGGTAATGGCCTAGCTTCTAATATTTCATCCTGTGTCACTACTGCATATCCAGTTGCATTTGTGCCATCTGGATTTTTCTTACTGGAGCCATCAACAAAAAGTGTCATGTCAGGGTTAGATAATGGTACATCTTTCAAATCACTTTGTGGCAGTACCTTTTCAGCGATGGCAGCAGTACAGTCATGTTTATAACCATCAGTAGGAAGTGGTAGTAGTGTGGATAGGTTTAATGTAGTACATCTCTGTATCGTTAAGTGAGGTTGTGTCAAAAGTATTGTCATACAGGAAAGGTGTCATGCTGGGCTTAAATGTGATATATTTTGTTGTAAAAGCATAACAGACACTGTATGTGGTACTTTGAGTGTCAGCGGGTGATATAGCACTATAAATGCTGCTTTAGCTGCAGCTACCACTGCCTGTACATAGGGTGGAAGTACTCTCGTTACACTGTCTAGTTTTGTAGAATAGTAAGCAATCGGTCTCTGATGCTCACCATGTGTGTGTGTAAGTACTGATGTCATGTGACCTTCCCTTGAGTCTACTGTTTGTTTGAAAGGTTTGTCATAGTTTGGTAAAGGTCCTACTGATGCGCTAGAAAGGACTTGTTTTAGGTCAGTAAAGGCTCTGTTTCCTCACTCAATTTTATAGCATCCTGTGGGGCCATGGGGTTCCCATGTATGGCATGGACCAACGGGGCGGTCAGTATTGAATACCTGGGGATCCAAGCATTACAAAAATTTGTCATGCCCAAAAAGGACATAATTTGTTTATTTGTTTCTGGCTTCGAGACCTGGAGGAGGGCTTGAATTGTCTCCTCATCCAGATGTCGACCTTATTTTGAGATATTATACCCTAAGTATTTGACCTGCTGTTGCCACAACTGGAGTTTAGTTTTATTTACCTTATGCCCTTGGTCATGCAGGAAATACAACAGAGCCATTGTGTCAGTCCTACTAACCTCCTCTGAGGGAGACGCCACTAGGATGTCGTCTACATAGAGGAGGAGCTGGCTTCCCCCTGGGGTACAAATTGAGCCAAGTTTGAGGACATTGCCTGTGAAAAGATGATGGAGGACTCACAATAGCCCTGGGGCAACCTGGTGAAGGTATACCTTTTTTCCCCGGTAGGTGAAGGCAAAGCAAAATTGATGGTCGGGGTGCACCGGAATACTAAAGAAGGCGATACTGATATCAATCACAGAAAATAAATCATTCAATAGTGTGTGTGGATCTGGTACCACAGGAGCTCTTGATATAACTGCCTGGTTAACAGCTTGTAAATCCTGTACTATTCTCCATCCTGTGGAAGGCAGAGCCTTCTTAACAGGAAAAAGAGGGGTATTGCAGGGGCTATACCCTCCTCTGCTTCCTTCTTAAGGGGGTATCTCCTTCATCACCTTGCACAAAAACCTTTACTTTCACATTCTTTTTTTTTGCCATCATTTTCAAATACTTCTCAGAATGCTTAGCATATTGTAAAACATCTAAAACCGATGCAGTTCGGTAAGTAACCATGTTTTTAACAATGTAATCCTTATGATCCTGTTTTAATCCATTAACAAAAGCTATATTTAGCTGTTGCTGATATGCACTATTCATATCCTCAGCTTCAGGGAGCCTGGAGAACACTTAAAAAACTTCTTGTAGTTTATTCAGATAATCACTGATACTTTCCTTGTCTTCCTGTACAGACATATTAATATTTTGCCAGTCAGTTCATTGTACCCATCGGAGATTGCATCTCTGATAGAAGGCAGTCAATCTGTCTGTCAAATCTTGGCTATCATGGGCCAGTGGTTCCCCTCTTTGTTGAGGGGGCACTGGGGCTACACAGGGGTCCCAATTTCCCTTTACTGATGCCCAATCCCAATCTGATCCTAGAACCCTCCTTAAGGCCCTTTTCACTTCGACCCCATTTAGCCTATAACTGTTCCTCAGACCTTCCATATTTTCAATTTAATCTGGGGCCCCAAACTTAGGATGTTACTGGACATCACTCTCAGTCCATGGTCTAAAAACAGTCATAGTTAGGGGCTGACCGTTTTGTCCAACTCTAGGGTTTGGAACTTCTATTAGGGGATACCCTTCAGCATCCTTCCCGTCCTCCTCACCATAATCTACTGTTTTTCTGGGTCTCTTAGTTTCCTCAGGTACTACCCATCCCCGGGACCATGTTTCAGTCAACGCCTCTAATATAGATCTGCTTATCACACGGAGCTGACTGTCCTCTGTGAAGATTGGGGAAATAGGGTTAGGGTTTTGTTCAGAGGTGGTTCCTCTGACAGAGGTAGATGTCACAGTAAGGGTGGTACTCTGGGCGGTGGCCTGCACCTGGTGGTCTCTAGGGGTAACAAATGAGATCATTCTCTTTGTCCACTAGGGGAAGTTGGGCTCTGCATTTTTCTTTTGTTCTCCTACCTTCTACTCTAATTCTAGCGTGCTCAAACCAGTATACCGCCATTTCCATACTTTTTTATCTTTGGGTCCTAACAGTTTAAGCTTGGCCACCAACTCCTGACACCCTTTCACAGTTAGTTTACCATTGAATGCAAACTACCTTTCCCACTTAGCACAATACTTAACAAACTTTGGTTCCTTGCTATGCATACATTTCTTATCTCCTTCTAATGGCACAATAGAAACACAACAACAGCAGCATAAGGCACAAGACATTCTTTTACAGAAACTATTCCCCATGTCTCTGTTTTTTTTTCCCCTTGAGTTTAGAATACAAGATTGGTAATTCCACTCTCGAACCCTGCCAAAATCTATATAAAACAGCAAACAAAGTCTAAACTCTAAACTATTATATCTTTTCATGTGACAACACTGAAGAAATGGCACTTTGCTTCAATATAAAGTAGTGAGTGTACAGCTTGAATAACAGTGCAAATTTGCTGTCCCCTCAAAATAACTCAACACACAGCCATTAATGTCTAAACCACTGGCAACAAAAGTGAGTACACCCCTAAGTGAAAATGTCCAAATTGGGCCCAAAGTGTCAATATTTTGTGTGGCCACCATTATTTTCCAGCATTGCCTTAACCCTCTTGGGCATGGAGTTCACCAGAGTTTCACAGGTTGCCACTGGAGATCTCTTCCACTCCTCCTGGATGACATCACGGAGCTGGTGGATGTTAGAGACCTTGTGCTTCTTCACGTTCCGTTTGAGGACTCATGCAGCCCCAGACCATGACACTCCCACCACCATGCTTGACTGTAGGCAAGACACACTTGTCTTTGTGTTAAAAGTACACAAATAAATGTGTGATGAGTGCGCTTATATCAACCTTACAACAAAATTTGATAAACCTGTATGACACTTTATATATATGGTATATAAACCGTGAACGTGATGTATATAAAACCGCGCAGTGCGGTGATTTAAAACTTGTATTTAGACCCCAACAGGTTTTGTTTAAAATAGGGTTAAATAATTGACATGAATCTGTCAAGTTGCTCCTGTGGAATGTGGAACATCCTTTGGTAATTAGCCTTGATTGATTGAATGATTGGATGATTGAATGAATGGGGCACTTAAAAGGTTGCTGTTAGTAGGTATCAGTTACCTATTATTCCATATGAAGCTAGTGCCAATAAATGAACAAAAACAATTAATTGAGTTTAAAATAATGATAACCGCTGTATTGGTTACAGCCGCCAATACTCAAAATAGTGAACAATATTCCTATGCAGTATCCTCCCAGGCTGGATCAATACTTAATATTGCATGCCAAAAGAAGATAAATTGCTGGAAGTTGCTGCTCAAAAACAGAATGACACACAGGCACAAGAAAAAAGGAAAAAAGGAAAAAAAAACTGTCACTTTCCTTTTTGCTGCTGACACCTCCAGGTGTTTCTCGTCCTCTGCCTTTTGCGCTGTGCTTACAGACACTTCCAGTAGGTTTGCATATAGAGAGAAAAGAAACATACACCAATTGCGCAGTATTTCCAAGAAAAAGTGTGTGTGTGTGTTGTAGCCAGTGAGCGGTATTCTACTCACATGCACCCGGTAATAGTGAAGTGGTAGGAGGAGCCTAGTGACGTCACCATAGAACGCAGAGTGTGGACGAGCAGGGCATCCAGCCCTGAAACAAAAGCCTGACAAGTGTTCGGCTACCACTTCACTATTACCGGTTGCATGTGAGTAGAATACCGCTCACTGGCTACAACACACACACACACTTTTTCTTGGAAATACTGCGCAATTGGTGTATGTTTCTTTTCTCTCTATATGCAAACCTACTGGAAGTGTCTGTAAGCACAGCGCAAAAGGCAGAGGACGAGAAACACCTGGAGGTGTCAGCAGCAAAAAGGAAAGTGACAGTTTATTTTTTCCTTTTTTCCTTTTTTCTTGTGCCTGTGTGTCATTCTGTTTTTGAGCAGCAACTTCCAGCAATTTATCTTCTTTTGGCATGCAATATTAAGTATTGATCCAGCCTGGGAGGATACTGCATAGGAATATTGTTCACTATTTTGAGTATTGGCGGCTGTAACCAATACAGCGGTTATCATTATTTTAAACTCAATTAATTGTTTTTGTTCATTTATTGGCACTAGCTTCATATGGAATAATAGGTAACTGATACTACTAACAGCAACCTTTTAAGTGCCCCATTCATTCAATCATCCAATCATTCAATCAATCAAGGCTAATTACCAAAGGATGTTCCACATTCCACAGGAGCAACTTGACAGATTCATGTCAATTATTTAACCCTATTTTAAACAAAACCTGTTGGGGTCTAAATACAAGTTTTAAATCACCGCACTGCACGGTTTTATATACATCACGTTCACGGTTTATATACCATATATATAAAGTGTCATACAGGTTTATCAAATTTTGTTGTAAGGTTGATATAAGCGCACTCATCACACATTTATTTGTGTACTTTTAACATATCACTCACGTGTGGGAACACTTTTTTTATGGGTTTGCAGCTGTATCATTTGGCCATCTTAAACATTAAAGGTCTTCTGATTTTAATCCTCACTAGCGCTTAAGTAATTATATTTTTTATTCACTTGTCTTTGTACTCCTCATCTGGTTACCACCACACATGCTTGACACCATCTGAACCAAATAGGTTTATCTTGGTTTCATCAGACCACAGTACATGGTTAATCCATGTCCTTTGTCTGCTTGTCTTCAGCAAACTGTTTGCAGGCTTTCTTGTCCATTATCTTTAGAAGAGGCTTCCTTCTGTGACGACAGCCATGCAGACCAATTTGATGCAGTGTGCAGCGTATGGTCTGAGCACTGACAGGCTGACTCCCCCACCCCTTCAACCTCTGCTGCAATGCTGGCAGCACTCATACGTCTATTTCTCAAAGACAACTTCTGGATATGACGCTGCGCACATGCACTCAACTTCTTTGGTCAACCATAGCGAGGCCTGTTCTGAGTGGAACTTGTCCTGTTAAACTGCTGTATGGTCTTGGCCACCATGCTGCAGCTCATTTTTAGGGTCTTGGCAATCTTCTTATAGTCTAGGCCATATTTATATAGAGCAACAATTCTTTTATTCAGATCCTCAGAGAGTTCTTTGCCATGAGGTACCATGTTGAATTTCCAGTGACCAGTATGAGAGAGTGAAAGTGATAACACCAAATTTAACACACCTGCTCCCCATTCACACCTGAGACCTTGTAACACTAACAAGTCACATGACACCGTGGAGGGAAAATGGCTAATTGGGCTCCATTTACTCATTTACTCAAACAGGAAGAGAAGAAGAGACTTAGAAAGGAATTAAGAATATTTTAAATTGTCATACCTCTCAGACATCTTGGAGGACTGGATCACGCAGGTTCAGAACCAGACGGTGGTTCCAGGTCCCGGTATCGACCAGCCCCAATTAATGTTAAGTGGGGGAACTTTCGTTCTCAGTGAACTTTGAAGTCCAATACTCACCGAGGTGTTGGTTGGGATCGTCTGACCCGGGATCCACTCATTGGTTTCCAGTTTGAAGGACCAAAATGTTAGGAATATTCTTCTCCTGTGATCAGTCAAACTCCAGATGTATTGAAAAGCATACAATTTATTTCAATTGTGTGACACAAAAGGATGAGCTTCTTACACGTTTGAGTGGAAATGCAGAAGTCATCCAGAATACAGGATGTAACTTTCTTTTGTGAGATCAACAAAAAGAATCCTATTGGCTAGAAGCTCACTGGTGGCTCATGACGCGTAACAGCTTTATTTGCCAATTCACAGTAAGCTTCTTACAATCTTATTCCCTTATATAGCAACGCCTGTGGTTTTCTGGCCTTAGGCAGTTAGTTGAAACAATAGATAAGAAAACAAGTTAAAGCAACATGTCCTTAGACGCCATTTTAGAATTATCAGTCTCCATTTTAGATAAAATAGTCACACTATAAACATTAAAACTTTTCCAACAAGGCCCATGGTAACTCTGGAGGAGCTGCATAGATCCACAGCTCAGGTGGGAGAATCTGTCCACAGGACAATTATTAGTCGTGCACTCCACGAATGTGGCCTTTATGGAAGCGTAGCAAAAAGAAAGCCATTGTTGAAAGAAAGCCATAAGAAGTCCCTTTGCAGTTTGTGAGAAGCCATGTGGGGGACCCAGCAAACCTGTGGAAGAAGGTGCTCTGGTCAGATGAGACCAAAATTGAACTTTTTGTCCTAAAAGAAAAACACTATGTGTGGCGGAAAACTAGCACTGCAGATCATCCTGAACACACAATCACCACTGTGAAACATGGTGGTGGCAGCATCATGTTGTGGGGATGCTTTTCTTCAGCAGGGCCTCCTCCACCTTCCATTTGAGGATGCCCCACAGATTCTCACTAGGATTTAGGTCTAGAGACATGCTTGGCCAGTCCTTCACCTTTACTCTCAGCTTCTTTAGCAAGGCATTGGTCATCTTGGAGGTGTGTTTGGTTTCGTTATCATGTTGGCATACTGACCTGCGGCCCAGTCTCCGAAGGGAGGGGATCATGCTCTGCTTCAGTATGTCACAGTACATGTTGGCATTCATGGTTCCCTCAATCAAATGTAGCTCCCCAGTGCTGGTAGCACTCATGTAGCCCCAGACCATGACACTTCCACCACCATGCTTGACTGTAGGCAAGACACACTTGTCTTTGTACACTTCACCTGGTTGTCACCACACACGCTTGACACCATCTCAACCAAATACGTTTATCTTGGTCTCATCAGACCACAGGACATGGTTCCAGTAATGCATGTCCTTAGTTTGCTTGTCTTCAGCAAACTGTTTGCAGGCTTTCTTTTGCATCATCTTTAGAAGAGGCTTCCTTCTGGGATGACAGCCATGTAGACCAATTTGATGCAGTGTGCAGCATATGGTCTGAGCACTGACAGGGTGACCCCCCAACCCCTTCAACCTCTGCAGCAATGCTGGTAGCACTCATACGTTTATTTCCCAAAGACAACCTCTGGATATGACGCTGAGCACGTGCACTCAAGTTCTTTGGTTGACCATGGTGAAGCCTGTTCTGAGTGGAACGTGTCCTGTTAAACTGGTGTATGGGCTTGGCCATCGTGCTGCAGCTCAGTTTCAGGGTCTTGGCAACCTTCTCATAGCCTAGGCCATCTTTATGTAAAGCAACAATTCTTTTTTCAAATCCTCAGAGAGTTCTTTGCCATGAGGTGCCATGTTGAACTTCCAGTAACCAATATGAGAGAGTGAGAGCGATAACACCAAATTTAACACACCTGCTCCCTATTCACCCCTAAGACCTTGTAACACTAACGAGTCACATGACACCAGGAAGGGAAAATGGCTAATTGGGCCCAATTTGGAATTTTTCCCTTAGGGGTGTACTTACTTTTTTTGCCAATGGTTTAGCCATTAATGGCTGTGTGTTGAGTTATTTTGAGGGGAAAGCAAATTTACACTGTTATACAAGCTGTACATTCACTATTTTACATTGTAGCAAAGTGTAATTTCTTCAGTGCTGTCACATGAAAAGATATAATAAAATATTTACAAAAATGTGAGGGGAGTACTCACTTTTGTGAGATACTGTATATCTATATAGATATAGCTATATATATCTATACAGTAAAACCTTGGATTGCGAGCATAATTAGTTCTGGAAACATGCTTGTAATCCAAAGCACTTGTATATCAAAGACAATTTCCCCATAAGAAATAATGCAAACTCAGATGATTCATTCCACAACCATTTATTCATAAGTCCTTCAGTTTACCGTCCATTTAAAAAGATTCTAGCAATGTAATAGGTTGTGTAACCATATAATGTCGATCCACAAATGGCAGCCTCCACAAGGGGATTAGAAGCAAAATCCAGCAGGAGCTACAGAGTATAAAAAAGAAGAGAGGCACTTCTAAGTGTAGCAATATGGTTACATTTAATGAAGGTACAACATTTAGCAACTCACATGGTTGATGATTAAAAGAGGCACATCTAAGTATGCAGGCATCTGGGGTAAAGCTGTCCACATAGACCATCCCGCCGGCTCTCACCGATGTCAGTCTACATTCGTGACCGGGAAGACTACCCTGCGGTAGTGTGATCTGAATGTGAGGCTTGTAGTGCTGGTGGAGCACAGCGGGAAGGGGTGACGTCGATGGCATTGCGGAGGACGATCTATGTGGACAGCTTTACCCCGGATGCCTGCATACTTAAATGTGTCTGTTTTATTTATTAGCCATGTGAGTTGCTACTGTAAATGTTGTACCTTCATTAAATGTAACCATATCTCTTTTATACTCAGTTGTGACATGATGCAGCTTGTATATCAAGACATCACTTGTTAAGCAATTTTACAAAAATGTTACAATTTTACAAAAAAAGTGCTTGTTTTGCAAAACACTTTCATACCAAGTTACTCTTAATCCAATGTTTTACTGTATAATATAAATATATATATATATATATATATATATATATTTTATATATATATATATATATATATATATATATCTGTAAGCTGTATATGTAATGCCTAATTGCAAAAATGTGCTAATGAATAAACGTTTGATCGGTTTTCCTAAACAATAGCAAAAACCGTCTGCATTTTCTGTTGAATCATTATTTTAATATTTGTTCATTGTAAAACAAACTAAGCAAATAGAACTAGATTTAAGATATTTGCTAAATGATGCACACACAATCTTGTAGAATTGTTCATACCTGAGTACATTTATTATATTCTGCTACATTAATATCGCAAAGGCAAATGCTTCATAGTGAAAATATATTTCTATATTCTTTTCATCATTGTAAAAAAAGGTGCCAGAGTGTTTGTATAGCAAATAAAAAACAATGAATTAAAAGACTGTTTTGCCATTTTAAAAAAGGATCTAACTTTTCAATTTTAGTGCAGTCCTGACCCAACCAAAAACATATCCATTCTCCATTTTCTCTATTTTTATAATGGTAAATCAGATTTGAGAATTTCCAGTGCGCTAGCATCAGTGGCTTTTTCAGATGTCAGACTTACAGAAAACTGTAATTTTGTATACTTTTTTAGATACTGACCTAAATTTGATTTTGTTTAATGTAAATATTATTTTCAACAAATGTTTTAACAGCCTTATTTCTGTGTATGGTCTTTAAATACCCATGAACATGGGGACAGCCCTCTCTGGTCACTTTCATTTGATTACTTCTTAGTATTAGGGCTCTTTCACACGGGGCGAATCAGTGTTGATCCGCCCCGTGGACATCCGCTTGCTCAGCGGGGATCGCCGGAGCGATCTCCGCTGAGCAGGAAGATGACAGGTCTGTCTCTGCACTCTGTGAAGGGACGGACCTGTCACAGCGCCGCTCTCCCCTATGGGGGATCGGGTGACGACGGACCGTCGTCATCCGATCTGCTCTGCAGACGGATGAAAAAATAGGGTTTTCCTCCGTCTGCAGAAACGGAGCATAGCGGACACGGACAAGATCGGGTGTCAGCGGATGCTCATCCGCTGACAACCGCTATCCCATAGGGATACATGTATGTCCGTTTTTCATCCAAAAACGGAAGGATGAAAAACGGACATACGGACCGTCCGTGTGAAAGAGCCCATACTCTACAGTGTTTACTCTTCAAAGCATAATGGTTTTCAATTTTATTTTTCAGGGACTGTATTGTGGTGGTGAAAATATGTTATTAATTATAATCAGGGCTAAAAATAAAACTGAGTTTTAAACTACCTATACACTAAAAGAGTTTAATTTTAAAAAACATTGGATTAAAAAACATCCGTTTGATTTTCCAATCATTAGAATACATCAACATTCCAATCAACATTTGTTTTGATTGTACATTTAAAGGATCAGGATGAACATTTTTCTGTAACAAATACATTTTTAACATTGAATATGGTTTTCATTCAGTAAAGTTTATTCACTCACATTTAAGTGATAAAAGCAAAACAGATTTTGAAGTACTTTCAAATGACATTCATCTAGTGATTGAATGTAATGACAAGAATTTTCGTATGAATGTTCTTACAGCTTTGCACTCCTATTCATGCATTTTCCAGTTACTTCTTATTGCTTGCAGGAAAAGCATGTTGTTTACAGAGCACACATAAGTTAGGGCATAAACTCATCCCATTCCCTCCACGTGCCTCTGAACAGCTGAGTTTGAGGTTTCAGTAAGGGGGGGGGGGGATTACCAAAGAGTGGTGAAAGCCTGCAGTACTCTTTTAAATGTATAAATAGATATAGCCAGGCCTTAAGGGTTACTAGCCACCAGTTTCCCCACCCAACCCCTACCATGCCCCGTCCCTAATCCCACCCCAATGCATGCCCTCATAAATTCTCATGAAATTACACTTAATTGTTTTTTGCAGTATTAAGTTACACAAATAAATATTAACAACAATTTATCATCTGTGCCCATCAATGCAGCCTCACCCGTGCCCATCAACACAGCGTGACCAGTGCCCACTAACACAGCCTCACCTGTGTTCATTGCAGCCTCACCCATGCAGCCTCACCTGTGTCCGTCATTGCAGCCTCACCAGTGCAGCCTCACCTGTGTCCATCATTGCAGCCTCACCTGTTCACATCATTGCAGCCTCACCTGTGCACATCATTGCAGCCTCACCTGTGTCCATCATTGCAGCCTCACCCATGCAGCCTCACCTGTGCACTTCATTGCAGATTCACCAGTGCAGCCTCATCTGTGTCCATCATTGCAGCCTCACCTTTGTCCGTCATTGCAGCCTCACCTTTGTCCGTCATTGCAGCCTCACCTTTGTCCGTCATTGCAGCCTCACCTTTGTCTGTCATTGCAGCCTCACCTTTGTCCATCATTGCAGCCTCACCTTTGTCCATCATTGCAGCCTCACCTGTTTGGATCATTGCAGCCTCACCCATGCAGCCTCCCCTGTGTCCATCATTACAGCCTCACCTGTGAAGCCTCACCTGTGTCCATCATTGCAGCCTCACCAGTGCAGCCTCACTCGTGCAGCCTCACCGGTGTCCACCGTTGCAGCCTCACCTGTGTCCATCATTGCAGCCCTTACCCATGCAGCCTCGCCAGTGCAGCCTCACCCATGTCCATAATTGCAGCCTCACACGTGCAGCCTCACCTGTGTCCATCATTGCAGCCTCACACGTGCAGCCTCGCCAGTGCAGCTTCACCCGTGTTCATCATTGCAGCCTCACATGTGCAGCCTCACCTGTGTCCATCATTGCAGCCTCACCTGTGCAGCCTCACCTGTGTCCATCATTGCAGCCTCACCAGTGCAGCCCCACCTGTGCAGACTCACCTGTGTCCATCATTACAGCATCATCAGTGCAGCCTCCCCTGTGTCCATCATGCAGCCTCTCCTGTGTCCATTATTGCAGGGTTACCAGTGCAGCTTTACCTGTTGGTTTAGTATAGCGGAAGAATGCGTGTAGGAAGAGGAGATCTGACTTCATCACAGAGCGGGGTTTAACCGCTGTAACAGCTTTACATTACAATTGGCGTCCGGAGGCCGTCACACACAGCCCCGCCTTCCTGAACCCACACCTGTGACAGACAGAGCGCGTGTTCAATGCCAGGGCGCGTTCTCTCTGTCACAGGTGCAGGGTCAGGACAGCGGGCTGTGTGTGACGGCGTGCGGACGCCAATTGTAATGTAAAGCTGTTAAACCCCGCTCTGTGATGAAGCCAGATCTCCTCTTCTTACACGCATTCTTCTGCTATAATAAACCGGCCGCCCCCTCTGTTCCTCCCTCTGTTCCTCCACACTTTTTCTCGCATTCATCCCCCACTGATGGCGGTGCTCGCCCCCCCCCCCCCCCTGCTCCCAGGCAGCCCAGCTCCTCGCCAGACCTAATTTTCCACTCGCAAAATGCGTGTAGGCGAGTGGAAAATTTGAGGGCTGTTTTAATACATTTCTATGTTTATACGGAGTAACACTATGTGGAGTATTTTCTTTCTTGGTCATGCTATTTTGAACATTTGAGAGGATTTGGTCTAACAAGTTGTCTGCTTTTGGTGACTGCTTCTCTGTGATATCTCTTGACCAATTGGACTAGCTTCCATCTTGATCTGGAGCCCAGACGTGGAGGTCCCATACTTTGGTGTTCACACCATATGCCTTGTGGACTTACTGAGCATATACCCATTTGAGTCCTCTTACGCCGGTAAGCCTCCTCACTAACAGGTGGTGGTTCTATTGTCTGTGTCTTCACTTCAACACTGTTTTCATGTGGAATTCCACTTCTGGCTACATAATCTGTTTTCACCTTTTATCCAAGGGCTGTTATATTTATGGTTTAAAAATCTTTTAGGTACAGTGTAGCATGACTGAGTAATTATCATTCAAAATGTGAGAGCACCGAAAGCTAAAAATTGGTCTGGGCAGGAAGGGGGAGAAGGGAGGGCCACCTGCACTTGCAGCGTCTGTTCAGTATAGAAATAGAACACAGGGCTGTCAGTGGCTGTGATTCAGAGGCTTGTCTCCTTTGAGATTTGAGAAAGGGGGGACATACCCCTGAAACTCATCATAACAAGGGAAACCTGCTACTGCATTCTAGGAAGTGCTCTGTGGCCCCTTGTCTTTAGCGTTTACCTGCACAAGTAGTAGTAGTAATCTGAGGGAGCCCAGCTGTTCCAGTCTTATCATCTATATCTTTGACCTTCAGGGATATAGCTAAAAACTATTAAAGGCATGTTGTTCATATGGAGCATGTGAGTGAATTGCTTTTACTTTACACATTGCACTTATTAATAAAAAGTTTCAATGGGCTATTCAGATGCAATTCCCCTGTTTATTTTTTCTTTGTTTTCTGCATTATTTACCTTCCGTCTGGCACTTTCCTCTGCAAATTCTGCACATCCGCTGCTACATCCAATCCCGAATAGTTCAAAACTACTTCAAGCTAATAATAACCAATCTGTCATTTGTTCCTGGAGTGGTGGATATCTGTGTAAATGTTTATGCTTTAAGATTTGCTATTAGCATCTGTCATCTAGATCCATTTTGAATATGTACAAATTATTATGCATAATAAAAAGATAAGCTTAAAATAGAATAACTCTGATTTAAAAAATGTCAAACAATGTTGTTTTACAGTGTCAGAAGTAACTTGATCAGTAAATTAAGCAGTACATTTTTAGGCTTTTAAAATTAGGCTTTTAAAATTAGATGTTTAGAAACATCAAATTGTCTATGATAAACATTAATTATACAAATGTAGTAAAGATAGTAGGGTTCGGTATACTAAGGTTCTATAGTAAAGTGCACTTGCTGGTCATAAAGCAGCTCCCAGATCAAGCTCACTGCTGATTGCATCTTGTCTTGTCCATGTGTGCTAAGCTGATTTTGGAAGCCATTGTGTGCAAAGTGGTGCATGTCCTGTAGGGTATAATTATAGTGTATGTCACGTTTTGGATCGAGTAGGGAAGGCTTAGAACCCCTGCCTATTTTTTTACTGCTACCTGTGCCTACATTAGAGAGATTTCCTAATAGAATTACCAGACAGGAATGAAAGGAAAATTTGCACCAGGGACGCAGACAGCAATAAGCTGACTGGGGCTCTAGTCAGCCACTGCTCTAATAAAGAAAATCATTTTATTTCTACTGTTGTTGGAATGTTCCCCTCACTCACCTTGAATAGCAGCAAGAATAGTGCTTTTAACTCTTCCAGGCTGTATAAGAAACTATAGCTGGCAAAACACAAGTTGAATGAAATATATTTATACAGTGTGGATGGATGAATCTCCAGCTTCGGCTATTGTATGTTGACAATACCCTAACCACATCTGCATTTCATTGGATGCTGCCACTGTTCAACCAATAATTTCCTGCCTAGTTTGTTTTTTCATGCTGCATCAGATGATGGTGACTGCTCCTTCCATTGATAGAATGTTGGCCAGTTCATTAACAAGTTCATGGCCAGCTTAATGGAAAAAGTTTTGGCTGGACATACACTTATGCCACGTACACACGAGCATAATTTTCGACGGACTAGGTCCGACGGAACGAATCCGCTGGACAATTCAATCATGTGTGGGCTTCATCGGACCTTTGCTATCGAAAAATCATCATCCAATCCAATCACCAGTTTTCATCCAATCTCCCTATAGAGGAGAGCGGGACTCTGACAGGTTCATCTCAGCACAGGGAGTGGAGATGGACCTGTCATCCACCTGCTCAGTGGGGATCAACGGATCGATCCACCGCTAAGCAAAATAGAGTCCGCCGGGCGTACCACCCATGTGAAAGGACCCTTTATCCGATTCATAATTATCAGGAAGATAGCTTCAACCTGTGTTGAATAGGTTCTATGGAAATATATCTGTCAAGTGCGAGCACCCTCACACACAGGCCATTTAGATAAGTTTAATCATTGCATTTTAAAGTGGTTGTAACGCTAAAAAAAATGCTCCTGTCCCTTTAAGGCAGGGGTAGGCAACCTGGGGCCCTCCAGCTGCTACAGAACTACAAGTCCCATCATGCATCTGGGAGTAATTGTAACTGCCAGCCTTTCAATGCCTCGTGGAAAATGTAGTTCCACAACAGCTGAGGGGCTACTAGTTGCCTACACCTGCTTTAAGGCATAAGATATAGTTCAGTGCTTTTGCCATGTCAATTGTCCCTTTTTAAGTGTTACAATACCTGGTTGATCCTGCCTGTTTCGGGCTTCCCCTCTGTAAACTGACCAATTTATCATGGCTGCTGATCTCTATAGCGTGATCAGTTTATGTGCCTCCATCATCCAGCTATCTCCTCAGCATCTCTGAAGCTCCCCCCTCCCCCTCCCTCTCTTCCTGTCCCCTCCTTAGTCTGCGTGAGAGTCAATCTTCTCTCTGCTCCTTTTTTCTAGATAGAGCAAGGCTTTTCCCTAAAGCTACTTTTTCCCTCCTCTTTGTTAACCACTTCCCATACAGGCCAATTGTGACATTTCTCTCCTATACAGTATCTTTTGACAAAAGTGAGTACACCCCCCTCACATTTTTGTAAATATTTTATTATATCTTTTCATGTGACAACACTGAAATTACACTTTGCTACAATGTAGTGAGTAGTGAGTGTACAGCTTGTATAACAGTGTCAATTTGTTGTCCCCTCAAAACCGCTGGCAACAAAAGTGAGTACACCCCTAAGTGTCATGTGCCTAGTTAGTGTTACAAGGTCTCAGGAGTGAATGGGGAGCAGGTCTGTTAAACGTAAAAGCTACAAGAAGATTGCCAAGACCCTGAAACTGTAGTGCAGCACGGTGGCCAAGATCACACAGCGGTTTAACAGGACAGGTTTCACGCAGAACAGGCCTCTCCATGGTTTATGAAAGAAGTTGAGTGCACGTGCTCAGCGTCCTATACAGAGGTTGTCTTTGGGAAATAGGCGTATGAGTGCTGCCAGCATTGCTGCAGAGGTTGAAAGGGTGAGGGGGTCAGCATGTCAGTGCTCAGACCATACGCTGCACACTGCATCAAATTGGTCTGCATGGCTGTCGTCCCAGGAGGAAGCCTCTTCTAAAGATGATGCACAAGAAAGCCCTCAGATAGTTTGCTGAAGACAAGCAGACTAAGAACATAGATTACTGGAACTATGTCCTGTGGTCTGATGAGACCAAGACAAAAGGGATTTGGTTCAGATGGTGTCAAGCGTGTGTTACGGCAATAAGGTTAGGAGTACAAAGCAAGTGTGTCAAGCATGGTGGTGGGATTGTCATAGTCTGGGGTTGCATGAGTGCTGCCAGCACTGGGGAGCTACAGTTCATTGAGGGAACCATGAATGCCAACATGTACTGTGACATACTGAAGCAGAGCATGATCCTCTCCCTTCAGAGACTGGGCCGCAGGGCAGTATTCCAACATGATAACGACCCCAACACATCTCCAAGATGATCATTGTCTTGCTAGAGAAGCTGAGGGTAAAGGTGATGGACTGGCTAAGCATGTCTCTAGACCTAAAACCTATTGGGCATCCTCAAACGGAAGGTGGAGGAGCACAAGGTCTCTAACATCCACCAGCTCCGCGATGTTGTCATGGAGGAGTGGAAGAGGACTCCAGTGACAACCTGTGAAGCTCTGGTGAACTCTATGCCCAAGAGGGTTAAGTTAGTGCTGGAAAATAATGGTGACCACACAAAATATTGACAATTTTGGCCCAATTTTGACATTTTCACTTAGCAGTGTACTCACTTTTGTTGCCAGCGGTTTAGACATTAATGGCTGTGTGTTGAGTTATTTTGAGGGGACTGCAAATTTAAAGAGGAGTTTCCATTAAAACAAAAAAATTTAAAGTCAGCAGCTACAAATACTGCAGCTGCTGACTTTTAATAATTGGACACTTACCTGTCCCAGGGTCCAGCTATGCGGGAGAACGAAGCCCCGCTCATCCCCCCTCCGCTCGGCAGCACCGGCATTCTAACTGTGGGCACCCGGCTGTGGCTTCACAGCCGTCACCCACTGCACATGCGCGAGTGGCGCAGCACGCAGTGATTGGCTGCGCAGTCATCTGGGACCTGTCACGTGTCCCAGATGACTGACAGGAGGGTGGGGGCAGAGCTGAGCCCTTCCTGCGCCAAGGGGAAGTGATGTCACCAGCTCAGGCACTGAAGGAGGCAGACTACGAGGGACCCCCTAGCAACAGGCATTTAGAGGTGAGTTAAAACATTTTTTTTACAAATTATTTTTTAGGAATTTTAATGATTTTTTGTTTTTTGTTGTGCAGCCCCACTTTAAACTGTTATACAAGCTGTACACTCACTAGTTTACATTGTAGCAAAGTGTAATTTCTTCAGTGTTGTCACATGAAAAGATGTAATAAAATATTTACAAAAATGTGAGGGGTGTACTCACTTTTGTGAGATACTGTATATATATTTTTTAGCAGAGACCCTAGAGAATAAAATGGTAGGTGTTTTTTACTGTCACACAGTATTTGCTCAGCGGTTTTTTAAACGCAATTTTGTTGGAAAAAAATACACTTTAATGAATTTTTTTGCACACAAACACTATATAATACAATATAATATAATACCCCAATTTTTTGTTAATATAAATATGATAGAGTGCTGTGTAAATAGATACCAAACATGGCACGTTTTAAAATTGTGTATGCCCGTGGAACGGCGCCAATCTACGGTACCTAAAAATCTCTATTAGCGATGTTTTAAAAGCCTTTACAGGTTACCATTTACACGAGAGGTCTGGTGCTAGAATTATTGCTCTTGCTCTGACCTTTGCGGCAATACCTCACATGTGTGGTACGATTAGACATGTACAATTTGTTTAGGTCGGAATATAAATTCAGAGATTGGGATTTATTTTGTTGAAATTAATTTCATTTAGTTTCGTATATTCGTTTTCTAACAAATTCCACATTTTCAGAATGATTCAAATTCGAATCAGTCAAAAAATAATCGACTGATTCGTATTCTGTGTGAAGAATAGCTGGTTGTTAAGGAGAGGCCTGGGAAGCTGGGAAGATTTCTTATTTATTTTATTTAAAACTTTTTTTTTAACTGTCTCTTAATTTTTTTTTATCAACTTTATTGCTTTCACAAGGGATAACCGATCAACCAACCGATCCTTCCTGCAATCGACTGACCGATCCTTATTTACTTTGATTCTTCCTGCAATAGACTGACCAATCCTTCCTGTGATCAACCAACCATTCCTTCCTTTGACCAATTTTTCCTTGAAACGATTGATCCTTCCTTCCTATCTTTGATCCTTCCTTTCTTCATTATTGCTTCCTGCGATCAATCGATGGATGCTTCCTACGATAGGTTGATACTTCCTTCGATCAACCAATCCTTTGATCTTGTTTGATCGACTGATCCTTCCTGAGATTGATCGACTAATCCATCCTGTGATCGACTGACAGTTCTTTCCTGTGATTGACCAACTGATCCTTCCTGTGATTAATCGATCCTACCTTTTATTGATCTTTTAATCCTTCTTTCGATTGACCTGTGCTTCCTGCAATTGATCCTTCCTGTGATCGATCAACCAATCCTTCCTGAGATTGATCGACTAATCCATCCTGTGATCGACTGACAGTTATTTCCTGTGATTGACCGACTGATCCTTCCTGTGATTAATCGATCCTACCTTTTATTGATCTTTTAATCCTTCTTTCGATTGACCTGTGCTTCCTCCAATTGATCCTTCCTGCGATCGATCAACCAATCCTTCTTGAGATTGATCGACTAATCCTTCCTTACTTTGGTTCTTCCTGCGATTGACTGACCGATTCTTCCTGCGATCAACTGACCGATCCTTCCTGTGATCGATTGATCCTTCCTGTGAACGAACGACTGGTCCTTCCTGCAATTGATCGATCCTTTCCTCAATCAATCCTTTGATCCTGCAATCAATCGACTGATGCTTACTGAGATAGCTTAATCCTTTCTTCAATCAACCGATCCTTTGACCCTTTTTTTGATTGACCAATGCTTTCTGTGATCAATCGAGCCAACCTTTTTGCAATTGATCGAGTGATCCTTCCTTACTTCAATCCTTCCTGCAATTGACAGACCAATCCTTCCTGCACTCCACAGACCGATCCTTCCTGCAATCACCGACTGATCCTTCCTGCGTTTGACCAGCCGATCATTCCTTTGACCAATTCTTCCTTGGATCGATTGATCCTTCCTTCCTATCTTTGATAATTTTTTCCTTCATTATTTTTGTGCTAATGATTTTTTGCAATGCTATTTATCCTTTTCCATATAGTATAATACCTGGTTGATCCCGCCTGTTCCTCGATTCCTGTCAGTAAAAATTTTTTTTATCAGAAATACACCACCACAGAATGAAGCTGTGGGTGTATAGGGGTGTATAGACTAAAGTATACAGTGCCACATCCTGATGACTGAACTATGATATGTTTGGAAGAAATTATGGACTTTATAGGCACCAATATATAACGAATTGTTTTTATTTATAACAAATTTACAAAATGTCTTTAAAAACATATAAAAGAAATACAGACTTATATAAAACAATAATTGATATAACCAACTTTAACCACTGAGTCAGGGTCAGTGGATGTGCAAACCACTGGAAATGTCCCTTGGCAAAGTGGGAGAGAAATAGTGTAAAGATGCAAGCTCAAGAGTGGATTTTTAAAAGATTAATGGAAAAATGTCATAAAAGATATCTGTGGGCTGCCATTGCTGACCTCAGTTTTAAAATGTAGGTTGCCTAGCCATCATGTGGATCCTTTGGCTTTAGTACTTTCTGAGTCATTGACCTGGCATAAGCATGCTGGTGAGGAATTTTGAATTCACTCTGATCTCAGTGGTTCCATACTTTTGAGGCAATAAGTCAAAATATAGAAGGTTTAACATAACATCTAAAGAATCTAAACAGTCTCACAAGGCCAGAAACAAACAATAGACTATCATTTTACTTATGGAAGACTTTCTTTAAGCAAATGTAAGAGATAATAAAATGCTATAGTCACTAGAAATTAAGAAAAAAAAAAACTAGAATATTCTTTCAATACGATTTTACCTGAATGTATCGTCTGTTCAATGTTTTAAAAATAAAACAGAGCCATTGATTTTAATACACACAATGATCCCCTGAGGCCCCATTCACTCCTGAGATTCGAACCATTAATGGGCAGGCTGAATGTACCAAGTTGATTGATTGACCAACTTTGGTACAACCAGCTTGCCGGATTCTCTTGCAATTATCGCAAGTGGCTGCTAAATCTTTCACTGTCTTCTCCCACCGGGAGAAGACAATGGCCCGGCAGAAGGGATTCCTGCAACAAAGACAGTGTTGATGGGGTAATTGAGCGACGGAATTGAGCGGCGGAATTGAATAATGGTACAGCGCTACTAAAAGTTGCGGCACTTTACTGCTAATGGACCCCTTCCCCAGTGTGGAAGTAGCCTTAGAGCTCTGTGCTGGGGCCACTGAAGCGGCATCATGGCAGCCCTAACCATTCATACAACCGGAACCCGTGAACCCAGAAGGAAGACCTGTTGAAGATGGAGGTACATGGGAGCTGTGACAGCGCTATGCTGGAGGGCTCCGTGTGCAGGTAAATCTCTCATAATGTGCTATTGTGCGGTGCATATTAGTAAAACCTGCTTTATTTTTGTGGCAGTTTACTACTGCGCTAACCACTTCACGCCCGGACGTCATTTTGCTATAGGATAACAGCCAGCCCGCAGTGGTGAGGCGTGTCAGTCTGACATACCGCTGCACTGATCTCGGTAAAGAGCCTCTGATGGAGACTTTTTACCTCATGATCAGCCATGTCAAATCATGGCTGATCACAGTGTAAACAGGAAAAGCCATTTATTGGCTTTTCCTTACTCGCGTCTGACAGACGTATGTAGAGGAGAGCCGATTGGCTGCTCTCCTGACAGGGGGGTCTGCGCTGATTGATTACCAGTGCAGCCCCCCACAGATGCCCCCCAAGGACCACCAGGGATGCTGATAGGACCACCGGGAATGCTGTTCATGGATGGCTACCAGGTATGCCACCCTGGGATGCCAGTCAGTGCCCAGACTTGATGCCAATCAGTGCCCATCAGCAATGCCTGCCAGTGCCATCAGTGATGCCTATCAGTGCCATCTATCAGTGTCCATCAATGCCACCCATCGGTATCCATCAGTGCCACCTATCAGTGCACATCATTACCGCCTATCAGTGCCACCCATAAGTACCCATCAGTGCAGCCTTCCAGTGTCCATCAGTGTCGACTATCAGTGCCACCTATCAATGCCCATCAGTGCTGTATATCAGTGCTGCCTATCAGTGCCCATCATCAGAGCCCATCAGTGCTGCCTTATCAGTGCCTGTCAGTGCAGCCTCATCAGTGTCCATCAGTGAAGGAGAAAACTTACTTATTTACAATAAATAAAGTGTAAATGTGACACTGCTGCATAAGTAAAAAACACACAAAAGTAAAAATAAAAACAAATCAGAACTAATGTGCAATATAAGTGACAAAAGTCCAATAATATTATATAAAGTGATAAATTCTTCCACTGACATGCGGGGAGATGTGAAGTATTTCTTTGCTTCAAACAACCTCCATATGCATAGTGCTCCCGCCACCATATGCAATGCTCGCTCACCTCCTTACAAGACCCTGCTGGGGGTCAAACACGCATTGCACTCTGTGCAACTCTCCCTTCAGGAAATCCTCACTGGTCCTTGGTAACCTCTGTTGGACTCTCAAGAAACAAGCAATGATCAATATTTGATAAGGGTTCCTTCCACTGTGCTACTTCAGACTTGAATCCAGTGTAATCCACATTAGCTTGTCTTGTTCACGCTGTCTTCTCCCCTAGATTTTCCTTGCCAAGTACCTGTATTGCTTCTACTCTTTTGTTAAATCTTTTTTGTCCCAGTGGTGGTCCCTGTTTTTAACAGGCAGGTTAGTCCTTGCTTCCCACTGTTTGGGTCTTAATTGCATACAAATCGGATTTGAAAGACTTGGAAGCTGTTAATTTCCTTTCTCAACCACTAGAGGGAGCCAGGACATTGTGAAGACAACAAAGCTTCTAGCTAAATTAAAGGGGTTGTAAAGGTAAAAGTTTTTTCACCTTAATGCATTCTATGCATTAAGGTGAAAAAACATCCAAAAATGCCGCCCCCCCTGGCCCCCCGTTATACTTACCTGACCCCTCGAAAGTCCCGCGCTCGCCCCCGACGTCTTCTTCGCCGCTCACCCTGGCCGTTGATTGGCTAGAGTGAATGGATTGAAAGCAGCGCAGCCATTGGCTCGCGCTGCTGTCAATCACATCCAATGACGTGGCTCGCCGGGGGCAGGCCGAATGATACAGTGAGCGGCTACGGCCGCCAGCTGTATCACAGGAGCGCGCCCGCAAGCACTCCACACCATGCGAGGGAGCTCGCATGAAGTTGTGGAGTCCTTGCAGGAGGGAGCCGAGACAGCCGCCGAGGGACCCCAGAAGACCAGGTTCGGGGCCACTCTGTGCAAAACGATTTGCACAGTGGAGGTAAGTATAGCATGTTTGTTATTTAAAAATAAATAAAAAAATTTCCTTTAGTGACCCTTTAAGCCAAAAGAAACAGACAGCCTATAGAGAGAAATCATGCGGTGTTCATCATCAAAGGCATCAGATTTGAATGGCTTCAAATTCAATAGGTCTTGGAGACTGCAGAGGTTTGTACAGAGCTCCTGGATGTACACAGGGGAGGTGAATGTTAATTCATTTTAAATTAAAGTTTTTTATTTCTAGCACTGCCAAAGTTAGTGCTGAATTACAACAAAACTGATGTGACTTTGGCACTGTTTATAAATGCATCATGAATATGTTGCTGTAGATATTGAGTCTTAAAGTGGTTGTATACCCGTTTTGGGTTTTTTTTTTGTACACTACCTGCAAGACAAAGTCATAATGAGCTAGTATGACTAGCATACTAGCTCATTATGCATCACTTACCTTAGATCGGGGCCCCCAACGCCATCCTCTTCTCCCCCTCCAGCCGCAGCCATCGCTCTTCCAGGTATCGCCGATCCGGCCAATCACAGCGCCACTGCGGCGCTGTGATTGGCCAGAGCAGCGAAGACGTCGCTCCGCGCATGCGCGCGGGACACTTCAACTGCGGTGAGCCGCAGTTCTGAATGGGGATTAACCCTGTAAATGCACCGTTGTCTACGGCGCGTATGCGCGCCGTAGACAACATTGTAAAACGTTCTGTGCAAATATCTCCTAAACCGTGCAGGTTTAGGAGATATTTCTTGTGCCTACAGGTAAGCCTTAATCGAGGCTTACCTGTAGGTACAAGTTGTAATTTAGGGTATACAACCCCTTTAAGAGTTGATTCACCTTTGTGAAAAAAAACTACTTTTCATACCAGATACATTAGCATCTTGCAGCACTAACTCATTATACTAATAGTCCAATACTTCTCTGGAAGTAGCAGTGGCTGGCAGATGAATAGTTAATAGTAGCCAGCAGTCCCATTGTTTTGTGCTTATTTCTTACTCTTCCCTGCAGCTGAATGGAAGCTGGTAACATGTACATCAAGAGAGTTCAAGACAACTTTTATTTTATATAACTCGCTATACATTGTCCTACCCTTGAAGGCAACTTTATAAGCTTGGAAAAGTGAACAACATAAAATCCTTGCCCTCCAGGACACAAAATGTGAAAACTTATATTTCAAAACTTGCTTGATTTGCCTAGAGTTATTGAAAAAGAGTTCTAAACAAAAAAAACTTGCTCTTATTGTTCATATGCATATTTATATGTACAGTATACCTGAGCAATCATATCGGACTCTTGGCAGTTCTATGGGCCAGCTCTCTGGGCACCATATCTGATTTGAAAGCCTTTTCCATTTCTTGACAAATTTATTAGTTTATGTTTATAAGTTAGTTTGCTAGGTCTTTTCTCACCTCTCCTCTTTTGTGGCTGGCATGCAGATAGTAATAGCACATGTGCACGGGCAATTTGTACACACATACTATAACCCTTTTAGACTGTAGCCAGTTAACCTACAGGCATGATTTTGGAATGTGGGAGAAAATGCATATAAACTCAGAGCAAACATGTAAACTCTGTAAACTGTAGATATTGTGCTGAGATTCAAACCAAGGACCCATGTGCTGAAAGGCATAAGTGTTAACCACTAAATCACCATGCTACAACATATTCTATTAAATATATTGTGGAGACAATTAATAGGTAAATAGTCTCTTTTTGTCTGTGCTTACTGTCCTTGAAAATTACTGGGTGTCAGCATTAGTGGTGCGGCCAGAGCCCAGGACAAGGCAAGCACAAATCCTCTCACCGACCCCCCTTCCCTATCACTCCTCCTAGCATAAATCTATCCCAAGCACTTCCAGGTCATATCCGGCCCTATGCAATTTTCCTTTACTGACACCCTTAACCCCTGCCCGTCCACCATATAGCAATATAACGTCGGGAAAGTGGTTCTGTTATCCTGACCGAACGTCATATGATGTGATCATGATAACAAGCATGGGGGCGCACAGCGCGGCGTGTCAGTCTGACGCACAGCAACACCGATCTTGGTAAAGAGTCTCTGACGGAGACTCTTTACCACGTGATCAGCTGTGTCCAATCACAGATGATCACTTTGTAAACAGGAAGAGCCGATTGGCTGCTCTCCTGACATGGGGCTCCTGACATGGGGGGTCTGTACTGATTGATTATCAGCGCAGCCCCGCGAGGATGCCCACCCAGGACCATGAGGGATGGCCACCACTGATGACCATCAGGTATGCCACCCATGGCCACCAGGGATGACAATCTGTGGCCACATATGATGCCAATTAGTGCCCATCAGCAATACCTGCCAGTGCCTCCATAGCAGTGATGCCCATCAGTGCCATTCATCAGTGTCCATCAGTGCCAACTGTCAGTGCACATCCATGCCCATCTTTGCCCACCTGTCAATGCCCACTGCCCATCAGTGCCACCTATCAGTGCCCATCAGTGCCACCTATGAGTGCCCATCAGTGCCGCCAATGATTGCACATCTGTGCCGCCTATGAGTGCCCATCAGTGCTGCATATCAGTGCAGCCTATCAGTGCCCATCAGTGTCACATATCAGTGCCACCTCATTGGTGCCACCTCATCAGTGCCGCCTTATGAGTGCCCGTCAGTGCAGCCTCATCAGCGCCCATCAGTAAAGGAGAAAACGTACTTATTTTTTTCAAAATCTTCGGTCTTTTTTTATTTGTTTAGCAAAAAATAAAACCCCAGAGGTGATCAAATACCACCAAAAGGAAGCTCTATTTGTGTGAACAAAATTATAAAAATGTTGTTTGGGTACAGTGTAGCATGACCGCGCAATTGTCATTTAAACAGTGACAGTGCTCAAAGCTGAAAATTGGCTTGGGCAGGAAGGGTGGAAAGTGTCTGGTACTGAAGTGGTTAAACAGACCTCAGGTCAGAGTGGCTTTATACAGGGGGACATACCTCCTACCAGTTCCTCCTCTTTCTGTGCATGATATATGTCAGAAACATGCTCTGACATGTATTGGCGCTAAAGGCAGGCAGCTGGAAGAAATGTCAGCTGCTGCAGAAGGTGAGATTGCAGTGCTAGGGAGCCAGGGCACCCTACAGCAGATGCAGGGCTGGAGCTTGCTCACCTTCTTCCATTTTACACACATTCCTATTGACCAACTAAAGTAATGGGCCATGGTTTAAAATGGACAAGCTCTGGGCTCATTCACATCAGACTGTGTTGTGGCAATGCATGTTCATTCTGTATTTGTGTTGGAGTGCCTTTCAAAATTAATTGCACTGCAAGACATTGCACGATGCATGTTGCACTACCATCCATTGTAGTTGCAGTAATGTGCTTCACATCAATACTGCAACATGTAAACTGACATTTATAGTGATGTGCTGGAGCCTTGGCTCATTGGATTGGCCCAGTGTTCAGTTATAGCAGAGGAAAATGTCTGCTACTGTAAATACAGAAATTATTGAAATTAATGTACAGGGATAACTGATCTCAGGCAGACCTTTCTTCCCACCATCCACAGCTATGCAGCATGTAGGCAGTTGATTCACACTGTGTCTCAAAGCCAATACTTGTCACTAGTCCTGCTGAAAGCATCTCATGTCCCAGTGGTGCAGCACTCATCGTGTCATTGGAGGATGGGAGCAGAAAGAGTAAAGAAACCTGGAAGGCAGGCACATAAATGGGACTTTTAGTAGGTTGCACCCTACTAATAACATCCAGTCAAGCTTCCACAGTGGGGTGGGTGACAGATATGGGGTTCTTTGAAACCAAACACAGGAATGTGGAAGCATAGCCGAGTTTTGACATTCGGGGAGATGACATTGCCCTCGCTTTCTATGGGGATTTCTATAGGAAATGGCCTATGTGACTTCACTGTGTGAAGAAATCTTGCTCTGGTTTAAACTTAATTTACTGCTTGTTCAAAGTCATTGATTGAAAGCATTAAAATCATACTAGAATCTGCCCAGCCAGGCAGCAATTATTTTTAGAGCCCCTATAATTTTCTCTCAGCACTGGCTTTCTGTAAGTTAAATATACCACAGAAAGATAATAAAGTTCTAAACTCCAAGTCATAGTACAGATACTAAAATAATTCCCATGGGTAGGATATTTTGTAGGCGGTTGTCGGCAGCGACTAGGGGGGTGCGAATACCGACACATTTCATTAGGCTTAACAAGGAACATAGAGAGGATTTGAAGATATGGGATCAGTTTCTGGAAGGTTACAATGGCAGGGCGGTTTGGATGTCGGGACCGGTCAGTAATTTTGATGTGGAGCTGGTGACAGACGCCGCTGGATCTACAGGTTATGGGGCTTTCTTCCAGGGACAGTGGAGTGCGGAGCCTTGGCCGCAATCATGGTTACAGGTGGGTTTTCAGAAAAACTTGGTACTGCTGGAACTGTTTCCGGTGGTGCTGGCTTTGGAGTTGTGGGGAGAGTCGTGCAGGAACCTCAAGTTGAGGCTGAACTGCGATAATATGGGGGTGGTTCAGGTGATAAACAACATGTCTGCGGCTTCTCCTCCTGTCATCAGATTGATGAGACATCTGGTGTTGCGTTGCATGCTGTTCACATCCCGGGTGTTGAGAACACTTTAGCTGACGCCTTGTCTCGCTTTCAGTGGGACAAGTTCAGGGAGCTGGCGCCGACAGCAAGAGCGGAGGGTGTTCCATGCCCGGGCTGGATGTGGGACTTAGCATTG
Source organism: Lithobates sylvaticus (assembly GCA_028564925.1). Lineage (NCBI taxonomy): Eukaryota > Metazoa > Chordata > Amphibia > Anura > Ranidae > Lithobates > Lithobates sylvaticus. Next base: position 168,718,376 of record CM053027.1, on the reverse strand, counting down.
GAACCGCGGCAGAGTGGATACGGAGGTCTGTACGTTTTGGTTTAAATTGAGGAGAAGGGAGGATCTAACGAAGGATTTCTGGGTGAAGCAAGCCATAAAGGGGTATCGGAAGTTGCATAGGAGTAAGGACAAGCGGCGCCCCATCACATTTGGGAACTTGTTAGATATAAGTGTACAGCTTAAGGGGGATGGGAATCTCAGCGATTCCGCAGTTATGTTCGGCCACAGTTGGTGTGTGAATAATAAAAAAAAAAGGGGTTTGGTTGGTGATATAATTAACGTGCCAATAGTAGTATTGGTGGGTATGTAGGGGTACTGCATAAGGTGGATGTGGTATGGGGTGTTGTGCGTGTAACGTTGTTCTTGTTGTTACAGATGCAGGGCGACAACTCCTTGTATGGATCCTCGGCCATTCTTACGTGTGCTGGGGTGCCAGGAGGGGGGACGTGAGACCAGGTGGGAGACAGCTGGGCATCTCCAGGAGGGATGCAGTTATCAGGTGGTTAGGTAGGCCTGGTATGATGTGGGGCAGGGTGGTCCCGGAGGTTGAGAGGTACGCCTGGCTAGATCGACCACCTGAAGTGTTGGTCATTCATGCAGGCGGCAATGACTTGGGTGTAAGGACCGTGAGGGACTTGATATGGTAGCCAGGACCAACTGGCGCATGGCCAGGTCGGTGTTTAGGATTAATAAAGCCAGGATCCGGGTCAATAAAGTGGTGGGACGGTTCATAGCATGGCAAGGTGGCCTAGTTGTTCGCCACCGGGAGTTGGAGGTAAATGTAGGGATGTACTTGAGGCGGGATGGAGTGCACCTTACAGATGTGGGTATTGATCTCTGGTCATTGGGTTTGCAGGAGGGTATCCAGGCGGCCCTGTGGGTGTGGAGGTGCCATCAAGGGTGAGGTGGTCCCCCTTTCAGGCTGTGGCGTTAGTTGTTTTGTTGGTCAGTGACGGCAGCAGTTATACTGGTGGTAAGTGGGTGGGGGGCTCATCAATAGATGGCCCCTCCTTGTTACATCAAACGTTGTTGATGTCCAATTGTTTTGTGCACTGCGGGTATGTTGGTTATCGGGCGGTACGGTAGAGACCCATTGGTTTCTTTAGCCCGCAGTGCCCCCTTGTGTTGATATCAGTTGATATCTGGTTGTGTGATAAGCACTTAGCTCCGTCACTGACCAACATGTATATAGGGGTTTAACCTGTTTTGTTTTGTTTTCAGCAAGGGGTCTGAAAGTGTTTATTGTTATTGTGTTTTATTTTTAAAGTGGCCTTTTAAAGAATAAAGAAGCATATTAAAATTTTATGGGGTTTTATGGTTACAGCTAAGGGGTTATATCGTGACCCCTTTTTTATAGGTAATGTGATGGCATGTATTAATGTTTTCATTGTCGTTTCAGGTCTTTGGAAGAATTGTTTTTTGTCGTTTCAGGTCTTTGGAAGAATTCTTTTTTCGTCATGACAGCTGGGGGGGTTGGCGTTAGTTGTTTTGTTGGTCAGTGACGGCATCAGTTATACTGGTGGTAAGTGGGTGGGGGGCTCATCAATAGATGGCCCCTCCTTGTTACATCAAACGTTGTTGATGTCCAATTGTTTTGTGCACGGGTATGTTGGTTATCGGGCGGTACGGTAGACACCCATTGGTTTCTTTAGCCCGCAGTGCCCCCTTGTGTTGATATCAGTTGATATCTGGTTGTGTGATAAGCACTTAGCTCCGTCACTGACCAACATGTATATAGGGGTTTAACCTGTTTTGTTTTGTTTTATAAGTGTTTATTGTTATTGTTATTTATGTTTTATTTTTAATAACTGTTTTTATTGTTCTTGTTTTTATTGTTATTTATGTTTTATTTTCTAATAAGAAACTGGAGTTCTTATTATTGGTAATTTAAATAAATAAGCTGTTATGGCCATTTAACTCCATAACCGGTGTGGTCTCTCATTTATTAATTAAGTTAAGTTTATGGGGTTTTATGGTTACAGCTAAAGAATAAAGAAGCATATTAAATATTTCTAATATGATACATATTCAAATTATTTCTCACTTTATCAGAATAAACTAAGAATTTAAAGAAGGCAATTGAGAGAGAGAGAGGAGTGCCAGAGCAACCTGGCCTTAATGTGAATAATTTACATATAGTACTTCCCTGGGTTCAGGTACTGTGTAATGCTGCGTACACAGGAGCGGAATTTCCGTCTGAAAAATCTTGGATGTTTTTTTGCGACAGAATTTCACTTGCTTGCATACACACGAGAAAATTAAGTTCAATGCTTCCGAGCATGCGTTGAATTGTTTCCGAGCATGCGTAGGAATTTTGCGCATCGGAATTGGTACAAACAATCGGAATTTCCACTCTGAACTTTTTCCGACCAAAATATTGAGAACCTGCTCTCAATCTTTTGCTGGCTGGAATTCCTCCAGCAAAAGTCAGACGGAGCATACACATGGTCGCATTTTCGGACCAAAAGCTCTCATCTGACTTTTTGCTGGCGGAATTTCCGCTTGTGTGTAGGGGGCATAATACAAATGACCACTCAATTATTTGCAGCGTAACTCGTTTTGTTTTATTCTTTAATTCCTCACATTATTTGATGCAGCTAGCTTTTAATAAAGTGGCATTTGTTCACTGACAATGTTTTTTTTTTTTTCTTTGCTTGGTCTGATTTCCTGTACTATATAGCTGAAAGAAATGTTGGCAAAAATATATAGATACTGATGTTATCGGCATTCTGTAAATAAAACAATAAATCAAGTGTTATCTGGTCATCTGACTGGTCATTTTTACAGCGTACGACTCAGTTAGATGCATTTGAAGCAGCTGATCTGGACAAGAAATAAATCGTTTGTATACCATTATGATTCTGGTATTTTTGATTCATGCATGTACAACAGCACTATTTATAGTATATACACATTCAATGGTAGGAAAAATAGAATACAAGGTTTCTGCTTGTCCTGCTAACAAAAGCTTTACCAGACAGAAGGTAAGGGAAAGTCTCCAACAGGACCACAAACACCAATAAAAATAATATAGGGGTTCTATCATTCTCCTACTCTACTAAAGGAAACAATTAGCAGCGATTTTAATAATGCTTAAAGTGAAACAATAAAAGTGTAATATTCCTTAAAATTTCGTACCTGGGGGTGTCTATAGTATGCCTGTAAAGGGGTGCATGTTTCCCGTGCTTAGAACTGTCCCTGCACAAAGTGTAATTTCGGCAGAAAAAGAGGCATTTAAAAGCACTCGCGGCTATAATGAATTGTCGGCTCCCGTAATACAGAGAACTGTCATTGAAAGTCATTGATAAAAAAAAAAAGGGGAACCCCGTGTCAAATAAAAAAAAAACATGACGTGGGGTTCCCCCCAAATATCCTGAAGGGTCTGGTATGGATTTTAAGGGGAACTCCACGCCAATTAAAATAAAATGGCGTGGAGTTCCCCCTAAAATCCATACCAGACCCTTTATCCGAGCACGCAACCTGGCAGGCCGCAGGAAAAGAGGAGGGATGAGAGAGCGCCCCCTCCTGAACCGTACCAGGCCACATGCCCTCAACATTAGGAGGATGCTTTGGGGGTCTGTGACCCCAAAGCACCATGTCCCCATGTTCATGAGGACAAGGGCCTCATCCCCACAACCCTGGCCAGTGGTTGTGGGGGTCTGCGGGCGGGGGGCTTATCGGAATCTGGAAGCCCCCTTTAACAAGGGGACCCCCAGATCCCGCCCCCCCCCGGGTGAAATGGTAAGGGGGTACAAAAGTACCCCTACCATTTCACCAAAAAAAGTGACAAAAGTGTTAAAAATTACAAGAGCCAGTTTTTGACAATTCCTTTATTTAATTCTTCTTCATTCCATCTTCTTCCTTCTTCCTTCTTCTTTCCTTCATCCTTCAGTTTCTTCCTCCATCTTCTTCTTCCTCCGATCCTATGCTTCTTGCTCCGGTGTTCTTGTCCGGCATCTTCCTCCACGGCATCTCTTCTTCCTCGCTTCGTTCTTGGCCCGCTCCGCACAATGGGAGGCTCCCGCGGTGTGAGGCTTCTCTTTTTTTTATACGAAACGGAACAAAAGGAAACAAAACAAATTTTTTGATGGCGCCCATGTCTACCCTCAAGTTTTGAACTGTACATACACTTACATTTCGAAAATATCATATCACTTACTGAGAATGTGCTTACAGTACCCTTATCCTCATGCCGCGTACACACGATCGGAATTCTCATCGGAAAAAGCTCTAATGGTTTTCCCGTCGGAATTCCGACGGAATTTCGCTCAAACTGTCTTGCCTACACACGGTCACACTAAATTCCAACGGTCAATAACATCACGACATACAACACGTTCGACAGCACTATAAAAGGGAAGTTTAATGCTTCCGAGCATGCATCGAATTGTTTACGAGCATGCGTCGGAATTTTGCGTTTTGGAATTGCATACACACGATCTAAAAATCCGATAGAAAGGTTTTCCGTCGGAAAGATTAAGAACAGGCTCTCAATCCAAAGTCCGTCGGAAATGCCAACAGAAAAAGACCGATGGGCATACACACGGTCAGAAAATCCGATGAAAAGCTCCCATCGGACTGTTTCCATCAGAAATTCCGACCATGTGTATGCGGCATTAGAGAGCTATTCTATGTAAAATGTTAGTTGTCTGTCTGTTATGCTGAACTTATGCTTGATTTAAGTCCTAGAACAAGTATGCATATCAGGAAAGTCAGAAGCCCATCTTTGCATGTTTGTTCTGGGTTAGTGACACAAAGTACTGAAACAAAATGGTTGACCAGGCAACTAGCATTTACTGGCTGATAAGTCAACAATGACAGCCTCTAATTTTCCTTCAGGGGAAATATCTTTAGCACCTATCCGCCTGGCCTATAGTCAAATGATGGGCGAGTGGGTGCTCTCTCATTCTGGGTAGAAATCAAATGACATCCTCCCTAGAACGTGCCTCATACTCACCCAACGGGCTGTGCTGCTGCGCAATTTGTCACGCGCTGTGTCTAGATGACAAGTAGGGATGACCCGAACACCCCCTGGTTCGGTTCGCACCAGAACCTGCGAACGGACCGAAAATTTGCGCGAACTTTAGAACCACATTAAAGTCTATGGGACTCAAATGTTCAAAATCAAAAGTGCTAATTTTAAAGGCTAATATGCAAGTTATTGTCCTAAAAAAGTGTTTGGGGACCCGGGTCCTGCCCCCAGGGGACATGTATCAAGGCAAAAAAAGTTTTAAAAAAATGTCAGTTTTTTCGGGAGCACTGATTTTAATGATGCTTAAAGTGAAAAAAAGTTAAATATTCCTTTAAATATCGTACCTGGGGGGTGTCTATAGTATGCCTGTAAAGTGGCACGTGTTTCCCGTGCTTAGAGCAGTCCCTGCACAAAATGAAATTTTTAAGGAAATTAAAGTCATTTAAAACTGCTTGCGGCTTTAATGTAATGTCTGGTCCCAGCAATATGGATGAAAATTAGGGTTGAGCGAACCCGAACTGTAAAGTTCGGGTCCGTACCGGACTTTTGGATGTTCAGGACCCGGACCCGAACCCGAACTATTGGCTGTAAGTTCGGGTTTGGGTCCGGTGTTCGGCGATGTATTGGCGCCTTTTTAACAGCTGCAGGGCAGCCAATCGACGCTAGTTTCACTAGTGTGCCCTTAGAAGCCATCACAGCCATGCCTACTAATGGCATGGCTGTGATTGGCCAGTGCAGCATGTGACCCAGCCTCTATATATAGTACACACACACAGCACACAGCGTCATTCTGCTATAGACAGGTTCCTGTGCTGCTGAGAGAGAGGATTTTTAGGAGTTAGTGTGATAAAGTCAGTCAGTCAGTCCACATTCCTTGAATGTTCTTCTAATTAGTTAGATCAGTGAGCGATCTAGATAGCTAGAGTAGGGAGTTTCTTTATTATTAAGCAAAAGAAAGAGGCAGAGAGAATTATTGAAGAGATTCCTAAATCAATTACCAAGTACCCTGGCTGGGGTGCAGTGCACAGTCTTTTAACAGTGCCATGAGGCCAGTGCCAGACAAAATATAAAAGTTTTACCTGCAAGCTCAGTGCACCATTAGGACCAACACTGCATATAGTAAGAGATACACCATAGTCTGTGTGTATTCTGCTATTTGAAAAACATTGCAAAAAATTTTAATTTTGCTGTGTTTTTTTTTCCCCAATAGCATTTTCTGCGTGTTCATACATACACACTGTAGACACTGTCCGTGTATTCTGATATTGGAAAAACATTGCAAAAAAATTTAATTTTGCTGTGTTTTCTTTTTCCCAATAGCATTTTCTGCGTTTTCAGAAACGCCTTAAGCCCCATACACACGGTCGGATTTTTTCATCAATTTGGTCCGATCGGACAAGGTTGTTGAAAAATCAGACCGTGTGTATGCACCATCGGACAGTGTTCGTCGGTTTGTCCGTCGGACAAAGTCTTATCTCCTGCTGGAAAGATTTCCCGTCAACCCGGTCCGATCACACCAAATCCGAGCGTGTGTACGCTTGTCCGACCGGACAAAGTGCTACGCATGCTCAGATCACATTACAAGACCAAAGCTATTGGCTACTAGCCTCTACGTAGTCCCGTCGTAGGCAACAAACGTCACCACGTTCAGAATGATCGGATTTTCCGACAACTTTGTCCGATCGTGTGTACGCAAAACCAACACCAGACAAAGTATGACGGACATGGTCCGACGGACCTGGTCCACGGATTGTCCGCGCGTGTGTATGGGGCTTTAGACACTATCCGTTTATTCTGATATTGGAAAAACATTGCAAAAAAATTTAATTTTGCAGTGTTTTTTTTCCCAATAGCATTTTCTGTGTTTTCATAAACGCTTTAGATACTATCCGTGTATTCTGATATTGGAAAAACATTGCAAAAAATTTTTATTTTGCTGTGTTTTTTTTCCCAATAGCATTTTCTGCGTGTTCATAAACGCTTTAGACACTATCCGTTTATTCTGATATTGGAAAAACATTGCAAAAAAATTTAATTTTGCAGTGTCTTTTTTTTCCCAATAGCATTTTCTGCGTTTTCATTAACACTTTAGACACTATCCGTTTATTCTGATATTGGAAAAACATTGCAAAATTTTTTTATTTTGCTGTGTTTTTTTTTCCCAATAGCATTTTCTGCGTGTTCATACATACACGCTGTTGACACTATCCGTGTATTCTGATATTGGAAAAACATTGCAAAAAAATTTAATTTTGCTGTGTTTTTTTTTTCCCAATAGCATTTTCTGTGTTTTCATAAACACTTTAGACACTATCCGTTTATTCTGATATTGGAAAAACATTGCAAAAAAAATTGAATTTTGCGGTGTTTTTTTTCTTCCCAATAGCATTTTCTGCGTTTTCATAAATGCAGAAAGACACTATCCGTTTATTCTGATATTGGAAAAACATTGCAAAAAAATTTAATTTTGCTGTGTTTTTTTTTTTCCCCAATAGCATTTTCTGCGTGTTCATAAACGCTTTAGACACTGTACGTGTATTCTGCTATATACAAAAACACCCATTTAGGGCGAGATCATAAATTTTGAAAATATGAGGAGATCATCAAAAAGGGGACGTGGCCCGAATCGTGGTGCTACTGGTGGCGCTCCTGTTGCAGGGAGAGGACATGGTCGATCTGTGCCAGCTACACGCACTAGTGAAACACCTTCCTCAGGTGCGAGTAAGCGACAGAGCCTGCAGCAGTATTTTGGCGCGCCTAATGAGGCTGTACGAATGTTGAGGCCAGGACAAGTACAGGCGATAGTAGATTGGGTTGCTGCTGACAGTGCCTCCGGTTCCTTCACATTGTCTCCCACCCAGTCTCCTGATGAAAGTTCAGAGTTGGCACCTGCAGCCGATGTCCATCAGTCTTTCACCTCACCCCCTTTCAAATCAGCCAATCGGTCTGAGCCCCAAATCATGCAGCAGTCTCTTCTGATTTTTGATGACTCTGTTAGCAGGGTTTCCCTGGGCCATCCACCTAGCCCTGCCCCAGAAGTGGAAGAGATTGTGTGCACCGATGCCCAACCACTTATGTTTCATGATGAGTACATGGGAGGACCATCGCAGCACGTCTCGGATGATGACGAAACACAGGTGCCAACTGCTGCTGCTTTCGCCATTGTGCAGACCGACAAGGAGGGCAGGGGTGAATTTTGGGTGGAAGATGATGTGGAGGACGATGAGGTCCTTGACCCCACATGGAATCAACGTCATGCAGGTGACCAGTGTAGTTCAGAGGAAGAGGTGGTGGTCGCACAGAGCCACCAGCACAGCAGAAGAGGGAGCAGGCTGCAAAAGCGGAGCGTCCGTCCCCTAGACAGTACGTCTGCTACTGCCCAACGCAGCAAGGGACCGAGCACACCAAAGCCAGGTGCAAGGAGTTCCCTAGCGTGGCAGTTCTTCAGACAATGTCCTGATGACAAGACACGAGTGGTTTGCACGCTGTGCAATCAGAGCTTGAAGCGAGGCATAAACGTTCTCAACCTGAGCACAACCTGCATGACCAGGCATCTAAGTGCAAAGCACAAGATGCAGTGGAGCAGACACTGCAAAAACCAAGAAAGGTCTCTGGCTCTTCCTGCTTCCTCTTCTGCTGCAGTCTCGGCCTCTTCATCCACCTCTGTAGTGACAGTGACACCTGCCAACCCGCAAACAGAGGATCTGCCAGCAACACTACCACCTGGGTCACCAACCATCTCCACAATGTCCCATGGAAGCTTTCAGCTCTCTATTTCCCAAACACTGGAGCGGAAGAGGAAGTACCCCCCTAGCCACCCGCGATCCCTGGCCCTGAATGCCAGCATTTCAAAATTCCTCGCCTTTGAAATGCTGTCATTCCGTCTGGTGGAGACGCAGAGTTTTAAAAGGCTGATGTCATTGGCTGTCCCACAGTACGTCGTGCTCAGCCGCCACTACTTTTCCAGACGAGCTATCCCTTCCCTGCACAACCAAGTGGGGGACAAAATCAGGTGTGCACTGCGCAACGCCATCTGTGGCAAGGTCCACCTAACTACGGTTGCGTGGACCAGTAAGCACGGTCAGGGACATTATACAGTGGTGTGAAAAAGTGTTTGCCCCCTTCCTCATTTCCTGTTCCTTTGCATGTTTGTCACACTTAAGTGTTTCGGAACATCAAACCAATTTAAACAATAGTCAAGGACAACACAAGTAAACACAAAATGCAATTTGTAAATGAAGGTGTTTATTATTAAAGGTGAAAAAAAATCCAAACCATCATGGCCCTGTGTGAAAAAGTGATTGCCTCCTAAACCTAATAACTGGTTGGGCCACCCTTAGCAGCAACAACTGCAACCAAGCATTTGCGATAACGTGCAATGAGGCTTTTACAGCGTCCTGGAGGAATTTTGGCCCACTCAACTTTGCAGAATTGTCCTAATTCAGTTACATTAGAGGGTTTTCGAGCATGAACGGCCTTTTTAAGGTCATACCACAACATCTCAATAGGATTCAGGTCAGGACTTTGGCTAGGCCACTCCAAAGTCTTCATTTTGTTTTTCTTCAGCCATTCGGTGGTGGACTTGCTGGTGTGTTTAGGATCATTGTCCTGCTGCAGAACCCAAGTTCGTTTCAGCTTGAGTACACGAACAGATGGTCGGACATTCTCCTTCAGGATCTCTTGGTAGACAGCAGAATTCATAGTTCCTTTTATCACGGCAAGTCTTCCAGGTCCTGAAGCAGCAAAACAGCCCCAGACCATCACACTACCACCACCATATTTTACTGTTGGTATAATGTTCTTTTTCTGAAATGCAGTGTTCCTTCTACGCCAGATATACTTGGACACACACCTTCCAAAGAGTTCCACTTTTGTCTCATCGGTCCACAGAATGTTGTCCCAAAAGTCTTGGGGATCATCAAGATGTGTTGTGGAGAAATTGAGACGAGCTTTGATGTTCTTTTTGCTCAGCAGTGGTTTTCTCCTTGGAACTCTGCCATGCAGGCCATTTTTGCCCAGTCTTTTCCTGATGGTGGAGGCATGAACGCTGACCTTAACTGAGGCAAGTGAGGCCTGCAGTTCCTTGGACGTTGTTGTGGGGTCTTTTGTGACCTCTTGGATGAGTCGTCGCTGCGCTCTTGGGGTAATTTTGGGCGGCCGGCCACTCCTGGGAAGGTTCACCACTGTTCCATGTCTTCGCCATTTGTGGATAATGGCTCTCACTGTGGTTCGCTGGATTCCCAAAGCTTTGGAAATGGCTTTATAACCCTTTCCAGACTGATAGATCTCAATTACTTTCTTTCTCAATTGTTCCTGAATTTCTTTGGGTCTCGGCATGATGTGTAGCTTTTAAGGATCTTCTGGTGGACCTTACTGTGTCAAGCAGCTCCTATTTAAGTGATGCCTTGATTGTGAACAGGTGTGGCAATAATCAGGCCTGGGTGTGGCTAGAGAAATTGAACTCAGGTGTGGACAACCACAGTTATAGTATGTTTTAACAAGGGGGGCAAACACTTTTTCACACAGGGCCATGATGGTTTGGATTTTTTTTCACCTTTAATAATAAACACCTTCATTTACAAATTGCATTTTGTGTTTACTTGTGTTGTCCTTGACTATTGTTTAAATTGGTTTGATGTTCCGAAACACTTAAGTGTGACAAACATGCAAAGGAACAGGAAATGAGGAAGGGGGCAAACACTTTTTCACACCACTGTATCTCCCTAACAGCACACTGGGTAAATGTAGTGGCGGCTGGGCCTGAAGCGGATAGCAGTTTGGCGCATGTCCTTCCACCACCGAGGATTGCAGGGCACTTCAGTTTGCCTCCTGTTGCTAACTCCTCCTACTCCGCCTCCTCATCCTCTACCGCCTCCTCATCCAGTCAGCATAACACCTTCACCACCAACTTCAGCACAGCCAGGGCTAAACGACAGCAGGCAGTTTTAAAACTTTCCTGTTTGGGGGAAAAACCCCACACCGCGCAGGAGTTGTGGAGGGACATGGAACAACAGACCAATGAGTGGTTGGTGGCAGTGAGCCTCAAGCCCGGCCTGGTGGTGTGCGATAATGGGCGAAATCTCGTAGCAGCTCTGGGCCTTGCCGGTTTGACGCACATCCCTTGCCTGGCGTATGTGCTGAACTTGGTGGTCCAGAGGTTCCTTAAGAATTACCCCGATATGCTAGAGCTGCTGCAGAAAGTGCGGGACGTCTGTGCGCACTTTCGGCGTTCTCACCCTGCTGCTGCTCACCTGTCAGCGCTGCAGCGTAACTTCGGCCTTCCCGCTCACCGTCTCATATGTGACGTGCCCACAAGGTGGAACTCCACCTTGCACATGCTTGCCAGACTGTGCGAGCAGAAGCAGGCGATAGTGGAGTGTCAGCTGCAGCACGCACGCGTGAGTCGCTCTGCGGAACAGCACCACTTCATAGCCAATAACTGGGCCTCCATGCGAGACCTGTGTGCCTTGTTGCGCTGTTTCGAGTACTCCACCAACATGGCCAGTGGCGATGACGCCGTTCTCAGCGTTACTATCCCAGTTCTATGCCTCCTTGAAAAAACTCTTCAGGCGATGATTGAAGAGGATGTGGCACAGGATGAGGAGGAGGAGGAGGAGGAAGAGGGTTAATTTCCAAGGCTTTCAGGGCAGTCATTTACAAGTGGCTACGAGGGTGGGTTCCTGCACCAACAAGCGCCAGGTACACAATTGTCTGGCAGCAAGGGCACAGTTCTGGAGGATGACGAGGTGGAGGATGAGGAGGAGATGGAGGAGGAGGAGGAACCATGTTCACAGCAGGGTGGCACCCAGACCAGCTCGTGTCCATCACTGGTGCGTGGCTGGGGGGATACAGAGGACACAGACGATACACCTCCCACAGAGGACAGCTTTTCCTTGCCTCTGGGCAGCCTGGCACACATGAGCGATCATATGCTACAGTGTCCCCGCACTGACCGCCGAGTTGCCCACATTTTAACTGGTGCTGATTATTGGGTGGCCACCCTGCTGGATCCCCGTTACAAGGACAACGTGCCGTCCTTAATTACCTCACTGGAGCGTGATTGTAAGAAGCGCTAGTACAAGCGCACGCTGGTAGACGCGCTGCTGGTGGCATTCCCACCTGACAGCGGGGGTAACGTAGAAGCACAAGGCGAAGGCAGAGGAGGAGGAAGAGGTCGCCAACGCAGCCGGGGCACCGCCAGCACCTCGGAAGGCAGGGTTAGCATAGACGGAATGTGGAAAAGCTTTGTCAGCACGCCACAACAACCAGCACCACCAGCTGAGATGGAACGTCTTAGCTGGAGGCAGCATTTCACCAACATGGTGGAGCAGTATATGTGCACACGCCTACACGTACTGCATGACGGGTCTGCCCCCTTCAACTTCTGGGTCTCCGAATTGGGCACATGGCCTGAGCTTGCCCTTTACGCCTTGGAGGTGCTGGCCTGCCCTGCCGCCAGTGTATTATCTGAACGTGTATTTAGCACGGCAGGGGGCGTTATCACAGACAAGCGCAGCCGCCTGTCCAGAGCCAATGTGGACAAGCTCACGTTCATTAAAATGAACCAGGCATGGATCCCACAGGACTTGGCCGTACCTTGTGCAGAATAGACACATATACCGGTGTTCTGACGAAAACTGTCTTGCTATCGGATAGTGTCCGGCCACTTACTGCGCAGGTGCAGTGCTTGCGCAGTACGGAGGACAAGGAGATTCACAAAATCTCCAAAGATGAACGTCGCCTGCGCCGTGAGTGCAGGTTCAAGCCCGACCATCCAAGTGGACATACGGTAGCACATAGTAACAGGGCCCCTCACGGGCTCGCTTGGCTAGGCTTCAACCTCGGATGATGTGGCTTGAACCTGGAGTCACCGCGCATCGTCTTCGGAGAGTTTCAAAATCCCCTTGTCCTACGTACTGAGCAAGCGCAGTACAGGGTGGACACTATGCGACGGGGACAGAATTCGACACATCATTCACCACTAGCCTTACCCAGCCATTGTTGTATTTTTGAACCAGTGTTGGCTACCTCGTCCTCCTCCACCGCCACTTCCACCTACACCGCCACATCCACCGCCACCTCAACCTCCTACTCCATTTGAATTTTGTCCTCCTAGGTCAAGATTATAATTTTTTCATTTTTTTTATTTCCAAGTATTTTATTTTCCCACTATCTTATCCATTAAATTGAATAATTTTTTCCAGAAAGTGCGTATTATGGGGTATTCCCACCATATGTGCGGCATCGTGCCGTCGAGTTTCCTGTACCTCTTCTGCTGAGAAGGGGGCCTCCAGCATTTTATTTTTATTTTTTATTTTTTTATGTTATTTTAAGTTATTTCCCTATCCACATTTGTTTTCAGATCACTTGCCATGCTCTTAACAACATTTTGTTGCCATTTGCAGCCCTCTAGCCCTTTCCATGACTTTTTTACAGCCATTTTAGTGTTCAAAAGTCCGGGTCCCATTGACTTCAATGGGGTTCGGAGTTCGGGGTCAAGTTCGGGTCAAGTTCGGTCCCGAACCCGGACTTTTTTCTGAAGTTTGGCCGAACCCCCCGAACCCGAACATCCAGGTGTCCGCTCAACTCTAATGAAAATCAGTGAGACAAACGGCATTGGTACCCCCCTGCCCATTACCAGCCCCTTTGGGTCTTGTATGGATATTAAGGGGAACCCCGTACTCAAATTAAAAAAAGGAAAGGCATGGGGCCCCCAGGCCCTATATACTCCGAACAGCAGTATACAGGCGGTGCAAACAAGACAGGGACTGTGTAGGTTTGTTGCATCAAAAATTGTAATTACACGCCCCTGGTAAACAGGGGCTGAAAAATTGGGCCTTAGGCACTGGTGCTGGTGCCACAACACTGCAACCCCTCACAGATACTCTAGTTGGAGCGCAGGAATGAGCCCTGCTGCAAAGTATTGCATCAAAAATTGTAATTACACGCACCTGTTAAACAGGGGCTGAAAAATTGGGCCTTAGGCACTAGTGCTGGTGCCACAACACTGCAACCCCTCACAGATACTCTATTTGGAGCACAGGAATGAGCCCTCCTGCAAAATATTGCATCAAAAATTGTAATTACACGCCCCTGTTAAACAGGGGCTGAAAAATTGGGCCTTAGCCACTGGTGGCGGCGCCCAGAACCAAAAATGTTCTTACAAGCTATCAGCATGATCATTGAGGAGGAAGAGGATAGTCACTCAGCATAACAGGATAGTCACTCAGCATTTCAAAAAAAATTATTCTGTAACATCAGCATCAGGTGCTTGGTAGCTGGTGGTGATCCAAGGCTGATTCATTTTTATGAAGGTCAGTCGATCAACCGAGTCGGTGGACAGGCGCACCCTGTGATCGGTTACAAAGCCTCCATTCCGAAAGAACGCTGGATGCAGGACAGGCCAGTGGCTCAATTGCATACTGTGCAAGCTCTGGCCAGTGATCCATCCTCAAGACCCAGTAACCCAGAGGATTTTCGGTGGGAAAGGTGTCCAAGTCTGACCTTGCCCCTAGGTATTCCTGGACCATGTAAATCAGATGCTGGCGATGGTTGATGGAACCGATCATACCTTGGGGCTGCGAACTAAAAAATTGTCTGAACGCATCGGTCAGACGGCCACCTTCTCCACCGCTCCTTCTGTGACTGACCGAAGCCTCAGCAAAACGTTGTCCAGGACCATGAATTTGGAACCTCCCAGTCTCTGGGAACGCATTGCACAGACCTTTCTGCAAGGCCTCCCGAAGATGTTTCATCCTCTGCTCCCTCTGTGACGGCAAGATAAGGTCAGCAACCTTACCCTTGCAGGATCAGGGAGGCCTGCAGCGTAGGTTAGCTGAGGCATTTGGTCCGGAGTCCTCTGGGTCACTAAGGATGACATGATCTGCAGCCACCTCCTCCCAGCCACGTACAAGTCCAGGGGTTTGTTGGGACTGTGAATGATCCCTAAAAGACTGCTGCTGATGCTGAGTGCCAGGCTCCACCTCCATGCTGACACAATCCTCCTCCTCCTCCTTCTTCTCCTCCTCGTCCTCTTCCTGTGTGATCGGCGGGCCAGCAGGAACACTGTCTGGATAAATGGGGCCTTGAGAGGTCCTCCTCTTCCTGCCTCTGTTCTGCCTTAAGTGCCCTGTCCATTATACCACGCAGCGTGTGCTCCAACATGTGGACAAGAGGGACAGTGTCACTGATGCATGCACTGTCACTGCTCACCATCCTTGTGGCCTCCTCAAATGGTGACAGGACAGTGCATGCATCCCTGATCATGGCCCACTGGCGTGGGGGAAAAAAAACAAGCTCCCCTGACCCTGTCCTGGTGCCGTAGTCGCACAGGTACTCATTGATGGCCCTCTGCTGCGTGTGCAGCCGCTGCAGCATGGCCAACGTTGAGTTCCACCTGGTGGGCATGTCACAGATTAGGCGGTTCTTGGGCAGGTTATATTCCTTGGGGAGGTCAGCCAGCCGAGTACTGGCATTATATGACCAGCGGAAATGCACACAGACTTTCCTGGCCTGCCTCAGGACATCCTGTAAGCCCGGGTACCTGCCCAAGAACCACTGCACCACCAAGTTAAGGACATGAGCCACACAGGACACATGGGTCAGTTGTCCCTGTCGGAGGGCGGAGAGGAGGTTGGTGCCATTGTCGCAAAACACTATTCCTGGCTTAAGCTGGCATGGCATCAACCACCTCTCAGCCTGCCCTTGCAGAGCTAACAGAACCTCTGCCCCAGTGTGGCTCCTGTCTCCCAAGCAAACCAGCGCAACCACAGCAGGGCATCTTTTTGCCTGCATACTTGCGTAGCCCCTTGAACGCCTACGGAGCACTGCTGGTTCAGAGGACAAAGGACAGGAAGAGGCCATGGAGGAAGAAGAAGAGGAGGGGGTGGGGGAGAGAGGTGTGTCAGAATCACCAGTAGTAGCATTTTGGAGGTGAGGTGGCGGAACAACCTCCAACAATACTGCACCTTGTCCTGCGTCCTTCCCAGCTGCCAGAAGAGTCACCCAATGCGCCGTGAAAGATAGGTAGCATGCCTGCTGGACCATGGGTCATCGGTAATATGCATCTTACCACTGACCGCCCTGTCCAGCGAGACATTGCCTTCCACATGCCGGTAGAGAGCATTATTATCAGGACACCAGCCAAAAACGGATAGGAAGCGCAGAACAACAGCAATTGAGGTAGCTTCAGGCGTGTACACTGTGCAGATGGCACAATACACCCACTTTATTTGCAACAGCTGCCTATGGATAGGATGCGCAGAACAACAGCAATTGGGGTAGCTTCAGGCGTGTAAACTGTGCAGATGGCACAATACACCCACTGTATTCGCAACAGCTGCCTACAGATAGGATGCACAGAACAACAGCAATTGGGGTAGCTTCAGGCGTGTAAACTGTGCAGATGGCACAATACACCCACTGTATTTGCAACAGCTGCCTACGGATAGGATGCGCAGAACAACAGCAATTGAGGTAGCTTCAGGCATGTACACTGTGCAGATGGCACAATACACCCACTGTATTTGCAACAGCTGCCTACTGTTAGGATGCGCAGAACAACAGCAATTGGGGTAGCTTCAGGCGTGTAAACTGTACAGATGGCAAAATACACCCACTATATTTGCAACAGCTGCCTACAGATAGGATGCGCAGAACAACAGCAATTGAGGTAGCTTCAGGCGTGTACACTGTGCAGATGGAACAATATGCCGACTGTAATTGCAACAGCTGCCTACGGATAGGATGTGCAGAACAACAGCAATTGGGGTAGCTTCAGGCGTGTAAACTGTGCAGATGGCAAAATACACCCACTGTATTTGCAACAGCTGCCTACAGATAGGATGCGCAGAACAACAGCAATTGAGGTAGCTTCAGGCGTGTACACTGTGCCGATGGCACAATACACCCACTGTATTTGCAACAGCTGCCTACGGATAGAATGCGCAGAACAGCAATTGGGGTAGCTTCAGGCGTGTATACTGTGCAGATGGCACAATACGCCGACTGTAATTGCAACAGCTGCCTACGGATAGGATGCTCAGAAGAACAGCAATTGGGATAGCTTCAGGTGTACACTGTGCAGATGGCACAATACACCCACTGTATTTGCAACGGCTGACTACAGATAGGATGCGCAAAACAACAGCAATTGGGGTAGCTTCAGGTGTACACTGTGCAGATGGCACAATACACCCACTGTATTTGCAACGGCTGACTACGGATAGGATGCGCAGAACAACAGCAATTGGGGTAGCTTCAGGTGTACACTGTGCAGATGGCACAATACACCCACTGTATTTGCAACAGCTTCAAAATTTTATGAAATCCCACTGTCTCTCTGTGTATATCTCTTAAATGAAATCACACTGTCTCTCTGTGTATATATCTTAAATTAAATCACACTGTCTCTCTGTGTATACCTCTTAAATTAATTCACACTGTCTCTCTGTGAATTATGGGCCGTGACCCGCCACTCGCCCATAACGTTTGGGATTCACCAAACGGGCGAACAGACGATGTTCTCCCATAAGCTCATCCCTAATGACAAGTCAGTGTACCAGCCCGCTGCTGGTACCATGTGATCACTGTGACCAATCAAAGCAGATCACATGAAAATTCTACATAATGGATGGCTTTCATTCATGCAATTCATTGTATACTATTGTGTTGATCTCTCTGATTGGTAACAGTAATTACATGGTACAGACAGGGTCAATCACAGCCCATCTGTATCATGTGATTAGCTGTGGCCCATCACAGCTAATCACAATATTAAACACTGAATGAATAGTTTTCATTCAGAAAAAATGGTTGCTTTTGAAATTCACTGTTATAAGCAATCATAGCGTGTAAAAAAATCCTGATCATCTCCCCAGAGTAGTACAGTGTTTCTTTTGTAACCGCCACACCACCACCACACCAGTTATATGGTGACAGTATGTAAAAAAAAAAAGTCTTAAATGTCTTTATTTTCCAAAAATTTTTGACAAAAATTACAACTTCAAAAAACTCGCCATGCCTCTTACTAAATACCTTGGACTGTCTAGGGGTCATTTGGGGGATATTTTTACTGTCCTTGTATTTTTGGGTCTCATGAAATGAGATGGCTGTCAGTACATCAGGATTTATCAATTTTCAGATATACTGTATATACCATAGTATATACCATAGTTTGTGGACACTATAACTTTCCTGCAGATTAAATAATATATACTGATTTGGGGTTATTTTCACCCAAAAAATTTGCAGTATACATGTTGGCCTAAATTTATGAAGAAAAAATATTTATTTGCAAAACTTTATAAAAGAAACAAAAATGCATTTTTTTCTTCCAAATTTTCTGTCTCTTTTTGTCTATTTAGCAAAAAAAAATTAATAAACTGTGGTTATTAAATACAACCAAAAGAAAGTTGTATTTATCTGAAAAAAAATTGTTAAAACTTCATATGGGTACAGTGCATGATCGCGCATGATCGCACAATTGTCATTCAAAGTGTGACAGTGCTGAAAGCTGAAGATTGGCCTGGGCAGTTAGAGGGGTGAAAGTGCCCAGTATTGAGGTGGCTAAAATACAACCCAAAAGACTTTAAAAAAGGGTGTAGTCAATAAAGGCAGAATAGTTTGCGCATCCCAAAAGCCATAAAACTGCTGCACTTTTTAGGAGGCATATAATGAACAGATACAAGTATTATACAAAAAACACCAATGCTATGTGAATACTGAACAAAAGGCACAAATACTACTTAACCACTTCCCGACCATCCCATAGCATATTTACTGCTACAGGGCGGCCGCGCTGTGCAGAATCACGTGTATATATGTAATTCTGCACTTCCAGGTGTGGAGTACGCGCGTGCTGGCGGGGCGCTCCCGCTGTGATATTACACTGCGGGTCCCGCAAACTTGATCTCCGCTGGCACCCACTGATTGTTTGTTATACTGACAGAACCATAATGCCACTGGCCACCTGGGGGCAATATTGTCCATGTATGGTTGGATTTTCATAAACCTAGAGAATTGTTTGCTAGAACAATATTCAACTTTAAACCATTTTTGGGACACATCTCACTAAAGAGTCCCCCTTGAGGAACTTTTACAACAACGAGTTTAGAGTTATAGAATAACATTACAATAGGGAGGAGATGTTTTTTGATTTAGTCTGCATTGACTGTGTCCCCCTACTGGGACTCATATACATGTGCACATGTGTTAACTTCCAAAAAACATCCCCCCCATTCTTTGTAGGAGGAGGGACTGTTATACTTATTTCCCATAGCTGCCATTGCTTGTGTTTTTAATAATTGGCCAATTATGATTTTATTCTTGGTTGGTGGATGATGTCTATGTAGATGAAATGCGTCGGAATGGGCTCCACTGCCGCCATACATATTTCTAAAGGGCTGTTTACTCTTCTCAAATGTGAGTTTTTTTAAAATCATTAAATTTCATTTTTTTTATAGAATCATGCTATGTGGCCCTCTTTTGTTCTCCTTTCTTTGATTTACATGTGAACATGTGGGAGAAACAATCCATTTGTCTGTATGGAAATACCTTCTATGGAGATTACTACCCCAATAACTGTATGAGGTCTCAAAGGTCTCCAGATCTGATGTTTCCAACTTTGGCATTTGCCAATACAAGCCTGTTTGACTCATAGGGCGTATATCCTCTTGAGTTCAAACCATCTGGTAAGCCTTCATCCTATAGGTGGCAGACTACTCACCTTCACACATTATTTCATCATCTATTCACCATTTTTCTATGTCTTAATGATGTTATGAACACTTGGCGTATGTCCCTTTAAGGGCCATCCAGTTTCACCACATTTTCCATTTCACTTATGGACTTTATGTTTATTTAATCAATTTGTTTTCCTTTTGATTTTTTATACAAAATCACTGTATATTTATTTCGTTATAGTCCCACATTGTTTGTATTGACCCACCCAAAGATCTTTGTTCACTTAAGGTTTTAGTGCTGAACTTGTTACCTTTATTGCCTATTTAAACAAAGCAGATTATCATTCTGTCAGTAGAGAAGACATGGATACGGTGTTTCTGTAAAGCAGAAACACTGAGGGCCAGTTCACACCATAGAAACGCAGTCCAGATGCATTCCAGATGTTTTTCTGCATGTGCATTTTTGATGCGTTTTTGGTGCAGTCCAGTTCATTTTTCCCCCTTTTTTTTCTCTTATACTTGAACAAGGACATATGCGTTCCAGTGCATTTTTGTTCCGTTTAGGTGCATTCAGGTGTGTTCCAGTGCATTTTTGTTGCGTTTAGGTGCATTCGGGTGTGTTCCAGTGCATTTTTGATGCATTTTACATCATTCCAGTACAGTCCAGTGTAGGAAAAATGCAGCATGTTTGACTTTTTTTCTGGAACTGGAATACACTGTAACTGCAAGCACTTCTGTGAACTATGCCATTGAAAACCATGTGGGCCAGTTCACACCATAGAAACGCAGTCCGGATACCTTCCAGATGCTTTTCTGCATGTACTTTTTTGACGCATTTTTGATACGTTCCAGTGCGTTTTTGATGCAGTCCAGTGTATTTTTTCCACCCTCTTTTTTTCTTAACTTTAAATAAGAACATGTGTGTTCCAGTGCGTTTTTGGTGCATTTAGGTGCATTCTGTTATGTTCCATTGTGTTTTTTATGCTTTTTACAGCGTTCCAGTACAGTCCAGTGCAGGAAAAATGCAGCATGTTCGACTTTTTTTCTGGAACTGGAACGCACTGGAACTGCAAGCACTGGTGGGAACTATGCCATTGAAAACCATATAACCTACTTTATATGTGTGAAAAATTAGACTCATGCAGGTTGACATGTACATTGCCATCATCTCTGTTATATAGGAAATACAAAATACCTCAAGAATGGGATTTTTAAGGCAATTATAGAAAATGGAGATTGCATATATATTCATCAAAAAAAAATGTATTGATACAATTTTAAACATGATAAAAACGTTTCCCAAAAAAGAGAAACCCAAGCAAGAATCCAGAAAAAACACAAAACCACATATGTACATGTATCATAATACAGATGATATCACAAATGGCATCACACCACTACACATAAAATACCATCCATGAGATGAATGAATGATGATAAGTAGGGGAAATATCCAACGCATTACGATAATATGTATGAAAATATAATCTTCAGGGACTGATGCTACTTCTGAAAGTACAGAGTAAAGTATGAATACAGATTGAAACCCTCATGGGACATAAAGAACATTTTAGATATTTTCAAAATACAAAACTTACATATCAATATATTATTAGAAGGGGCATTCCTTCAGCACTGGTGATCATCTTTCAAGTCTGCAGAAAATACGTCTTTCATCACATATGGGGGTCACTGAATATATCCCAACAAGGCACCAAAGAAAACGTAGAAACGGGGAGAGACCCAGAATTTTCCAATTGGAAAAACTGGCTACCGCAAACCACCAGGGAAAGAGGGGGGACAGATCCTGTGCTGGGGAGGTCCCCAATCCCAAGGAAAAGGCAACTCTAAGGAAAGGAATTTATACCCAATCCCAGAAAAGAGGTGCCTCCCAAGACTGAGGTGTAGGGATGAGCCCGGTGTTTCGATTCAAACCCATGTTCGAATCAAACATCGGCCGTTCGTCCGTTCGACGAAACCTGAACTCTGTGGGCCGTTCGCATCAAATTTGTGTGATACGGACGGCCCACAATGCACTGCGCCCGTCGCAGTGCATTGCTGGCTGATGATTGGCCAAGCATGCACTGTGACCCTGCATGCTTGGCCAATCACAGCGCCGGCAATGAGGAGAGCCATAATTATAGCTCAGGGGGTTTAGTACAGGCCCCACACTATATAAGGCCGCCATCGCGTGTAGTGTGTTGCGGCGGTCAGGGAGAGAGCTAGATAGGCAGGGACATTGTGAGATATACTCAGGCTTTTGCAGGAGTTAGTGTGCCTTCTGTGCCTCCAGCACAGCCCAGTATACACCTGTATCAACCCATATTAGCTGGTGTTCTCTGATACAGCCATCTGCAGGAGTTAGTGTGTCTTCTGTGCCTCCAGCACAATATACACCTGTATCTACCCATATTAGCTGGTGTTCTCTGATACAGTCATCTGCAGGAGCTAGTGTGTCTTCTGTGCCTCCAGCACAGCCTAGTATACACTTGTATCTACCCATATTAGCTGGTGTTCTCTGATACAGCCATCTGCAGGAGTTAGTGTGTCTTCTGTGCCTCCAGCACAATATACACCTGTATCTACCCATATTAGCTGGTGTTCTCTGATACAGCTATCTGCAGGAGTTAGTGTGTCTTCTGTGCCTCAAGCACAGCCCAGTATACACCTGTATCTACCCATATTAGTTGGTGTTCTCTGATACAGCCATCTGCAGGAGTTAGTGTGTCTTCTGTGCCTCCAGCACAGCCCAGTATACACCTGTATCTACCCATATTAGCTGGTGTTCTCTGATACAGCCATCTGCAGGAGTTAGTGTGTCTTCTGTGCCTCCAGCACAATATACACCTGTATCTACCCATATTAGCTGGTGTTCTCTAATACAGCCATCTACAGGAGTTAGTGTGTCTTCTGTGCCTCCAGCATAGCCCAGTATACACCTGTATCTACCCATATTAGCTGGTGTTCTCTGATACAGCCATCTGCAGGAGTAATGCCCCGTACACACGGTCAGAATTTTCGATGGAAAATGTCCGATTGGACCATGTTGTCAGAAAATCCGGCCGTGTGGGCTCCATCTGACTTTTTCCATTGGAATTTCCTCCGGAAAAAGTTTGAGAGCTGGATTTCAAATTTTCCGACAACAAAGTCCAATCACGCAAATTCTGATTGTGTGTAGCCTAGTCCGACGGACAAAGTGCCATGCATGCTCAGAAGAAATTCTCTGATGGAAGTGCTCGGTCAGGTAAAACTAGCATTCCTAATCGACAGAGCACATTCATCACGCTGCAATTTTAAAATTTGTTTAATGCAGCGCATTCTCTTTTTCTTTACAATGCAAGAAGAATGACGTTTTTTAGCTGCTCATATTCACACTGTCTTCTCCAAAACGTATTTCTTTATTTTTTTTTCCTGATTTCATGACTAGAATAGAGGCTGCATCTTCTGTCAGACCAGACTGAACCCAGGTCATCACTCTCAGGTCTTTCATCCACGCTTCCTTCCAGGCTGTGGCTGGGGTGCTGGAGGTGTGGCAGAAGGAGGAGGAGGAGCATGGTCCATCTCGCACACATGTGTCCTTTGGCCCAACAACCCCTTATTTAATATCTTGATAATTGCCTCCTCACACATGAGGCGTTGCCCCTCCTCCATCTGGGTAAGTTTTGTGGCCAAGGCGGCAAAGGACTCTTGATAAGTGGGGGTGGCTTTTAGTGCCGCCGAAGCCTCCCCAATCAGCCGGACCGCTGACTCCCCCACATCCTCCCCCTTTCTGGCCCTATTGTATGGAAGGTGGAGGGGAGGGACTTGGGATTGAGTCAGGCTCCTAGGCCTGCCCACATCTTGGCTGCCACTTACCCCTGCCTCCTCCTGGCTGCCACATTCCACCGCCACCTCCTGGCTGCCGCATTCCACTCCCTCCTCCTGGCTGAGGTCTTCCTGTGTATAAAAAATGGACATAGTTTGAGTTTTTGGTTCATCAAACACACACAATTTTCAGCTATTGACTGTTGCAAATTGTTAACAAATAGAAAACAATATAATTCTAAGCCCAGCAGTTTACATTCTTGCCCAAAATCTCTCCAACACTACTGTCTATTGATATGTAAAACACTTTTAGCAAATAAGCAATTAGTGCTCAAAAATTAAGTTAACATCATTCATTTTTCCACAAAAAATATGTAGAACATTACTGTTCTGCTTCGCGTTATTGAACTGTTGTATAACACTAGTCAGACAGCTTAGCAATAATTCAGAAGTCAAGAAACGTGAGACATCAAATCTGTATGTATTCTTTTTCCGAATAACTTTGTAAAACTACAACATAAGCATAAACAAACATATGTGTCAGTACATTAAAACATTATACAGCAGCTTCACTCTATCAGTGAGTGTACTCACAGACAATTCCACCATTAATCCAGGAATAGATGAGAGCTCTTCTGTCTACAGTCTGTTATATCATGGAGCAGTCATAAAATGAAGGAAATACAGTTCCAGGTTAAAGGTTACTGCTCTTTACTGTGAAGATACCAGTTCCAGGTTAAAGGTTACTGCCTTGAATGTAAAGGAATTCCTTTTCCTAGTGACAAAATAATAACTAACTCTGACCACTAGATGGCAACAATGTCAAACCAACATTGCAGTATAATCTGTAACAGCACATAGCACATATTACTATGACAATATGGGCAGAACACTCCCTGTCTGGCATAATTTATTATGTCATTACATAAATAACCACTGCTATGCAGAAAAAACATATAAACAGGAAAATGGAATCCTAGCTAGTCCGATATCAAAACTATAATGTCAGTTACAGGTCTGAGATAAATTCTGGTGGTCTCATTTTTCACAATCTTGACCTCCACCTTTCTGACCTTGCCATCTCTGCTTGGTAGAGCATTGACAATACGTCCTACGGGCCACTCATTTCTGCCCTCTTGGCTGTCCTTCAACAAAACAACATCACCCACTTTTACATTTGGGCGATCCTCAGTCCATTTCCTGCGGTGTTGCAAATTTGACAGATACTCTCTCTTCCATCTTTTCCAAAGGGTGTCTGCCAAGCATTGTACTTCCATTGTTTTGCATGAACTTGTGTTGTACTTATGGTTCCAGATGGAGCAGACAAAGAGTTCACCTTTTGAGTCAACAACATTGCTGGGGTAAGGACCATAGGTGTATCTGGGTCTGAGGACACAGGAACTATAGGCCTGGCATTCATAATAGCTGAAACCTCTGCCATACAGGTGCTTAAAGTCTCATGGGTCAAGTAAGCAGGTTTGGTTTGTAGCAACATAGCGTCCAAGATTCGTCTGGCAATACCTATAAGTCTCTCCCAGACACCACCCATATGTGAGGAGTGTGGAGGATTAAAGACCCATGTACATCCTCTGTCTTGGAGAAAGTCTTGCAATTGTGATTCGCTTTCACAAATGTTAAGTTCTTTGCAGGCTCCCACAAAGTTTGTTCCTCTGTCAGAACGGAGCAGTCTTGCTGGGCCACGAATTGAGAAGAATCTCCTCAAGGCATTAATAAAGCTTGATGTTGACATAGCTTCAAGTAGCTCTATGTGTACAGCTCGGGTGGACAAACAAGTGAAAAGAACTGCCCATCGTTTACTGTCTGCACTGCCTCCTCTAGTGCGACGCGTTAAAACAGACCATGGACCAAATACATCTAAGCCCACATTGGTGAAAGGTGGTTGAGCAATTACTCTGTCCTCTGGTAGCTCTGCCATCTTTTGACTTTGTAATCTTCCTCGCAGCTTGCGACAGATGACACATTTGTGTATAACAGCTGATACCAAGCGTTTGCCACCAAGAATCCAGAAACCGCCCTCGAGGAAGTTGTCCATCCGGATCAAACCGGGTTTATGCCGGGTAAGGGTACCGATATCAACCTCCGCCGGCTCTTCCTCAACATGTCTATTACTCATGATAACAGTGGTAGAAGAGTCATTGCCTCACTTGACGCTGAAAAGGCATTTGACTCGGTGGAGTGGACGTTCCTCTGGGAGACTTTGGGGAGATATGGGATCGGGCCCCGATTCCTGCGGTGGATTCGTATGCTCTATCGGGCACCTAGGGCCCGCATCCGCACCAGTGATAGGATCTCTGCCTCATTCCCGCTACAAAGGGGAACACGGCAGGGGTGCCCTATGTCCCCGGCCCTATTTGCCTTGGCTCTTGAGCCCCTTGCCACCCAGGTCAGACAGTCGGAAAGGGTGATGGGTCTCAGGATAGGAACCCTAGTGGAAAAGATCTCGCTATACGCGGACGACGCCCTCCTGTATCTGCAAGATGCAGGGGACTCGTTAGCTGCGGCTCTCGAGATCTTCGACACGTTTGGGAGGTTCTCTGGGGTGCGCATTAATTGGACCAAGTCCAACATTTTTCCCCTTGACCCCCAGGCGCGTGAAGCCAGTCCTAATGTACCCCTTATTTGGGTTGACCAATTTAAATATTTGGGTATCCAGGTTAGGAGACAAGTGGCGGAATACAGGGAACTTAACGTACGCCCGGTTGTGGCACAGTTACGATCCAAATGCACTTCGTGGGATACCTTGCCCTTGAATCTCATGGGCCGTATAAACCTACTAAAAATGATATTCTTCCCTAAATTTTTGTATGTTTTCCGCAACAGTCCCACCTGGATACCCAAATCCATGTTTGCAGAGGTGGATAAATGTGTGGGCTCCTTCGTATGGGGGGGAAAAGCCCCGAGACTGGCCAAATCCACCCTAATCCTTCCTGTCCAATGTGGGGGCCTGGCAATGCCAGACTACCGGACATACTTTTGGGCAGCAGTCTTAGTAACAATTAGATGGTGGTACGTCCTCTCCAGAGGCAATGCTGCAGTATGCCTGGAAGCAGCAATCCTTGGGTCATTACAGGAGCTGGGAAACCTGATCTACAGGGGACGCAGGGCGTACGCCGAACTCCCGGTGCCCACTCAGACTACTCTTAAGGTCTGGGTGGTGGCCAGGAAAGGGAAGATAGACCCCCGGAATTGGTCTCCTCAAAGCCCTTTATGGGGGAATCCCAATTTTCCCCACATCAGGACGGTCCCAGACCCGGTGGTTTGGGCTGGGTTTGGGATAAAGACCCTTAGCGACATTCTAACAAATGGCGCCATGAAGCCATTCCCGGTACTCCAGGCAACCCTCCAGCTGCCGGACTGGATGCTGTTTCGGTACTTCCAGCTACGCCACGCTATTAGGGCCGAATTTCCTACTCCCATCAGACTGACTGTGGACCCTGTCGAGCAGGTGATATCACAAGAACAACTGGACAAACCCCTCTCGGCCCTATATATTGAGCTCCTCAGGACTGACTCTGCCAAAGTGGACAGACTTTTTGACTACTGGAAGACAGACATCCCTGGGCTGGACAAGGAGGACTGGAATGACTGCCTTGCGGACAGCGCCTCCCTACTGATTTCCTCCAGAGAGCGCCTCATACAAGTGAAGTTTCTGCACAGGGTCTATTTCACCCCCCAGAGGCTCCACAGGGTATTCCCACAGCGATCCCCAGATTGTCCCCGTTGCCGGGACAACGCGGGAACATACTTTCATATGTTCTGGAGCTGTCCCAAAATAGCTGGATATTGGGATGCAGTATTGGAGTCTGTCAATGGTCGCCTCCAACTGAATCTCCCTAAGTCACCTGAGCTGCTACTATTAGGCATTCAGGACGACGAGCAAAGGCCTAGATACACCAAACTATTACTGACTTACCTCTTCTTCTACGCAAAAAGGGAGATCGTACTTCGCTGGAACTCCCCCCCCCACGATCACAGCGTGGGAAAAGTCCATTAATGATGTCCTCCCCCTGTACAAGTTGACGTACATTAACAGAAACTGTCCCAATAAATTTAACAGAGTGTGGCAACCCTGGTCGGGGTGACGGGCATATCCCTGGGAGAATGTGAGGAAGCTGCAAGAGCTGGGTGGGAGGGAGATGGTGTATCACCAAATGTACATTGCCTCCACTAATAATGTATACCTTGCCGTTACTTTGATCTTCACTGCACATGCTCAGAAATTGTTGTATGTATCTTCACACCAAAATGCCTGTAATATATACTTGATTCAGTCCATGTGGGACCTTTGTTGTAACCTGTATGATATTCTGTTAAATAAAGGAACAATTTTGACTCTTAAAAAAAAAAAAGAATCCAGAAACCTGCGGATCTAATTGCACCTTCTGTGATGTGTCGCCCTTGGTGAACTACTTGTTCGTGATAGTACCTAACAAGCAGTGCTGCAATGTGGTGATCATAAGGTATGATGACAGGCTGTTTCTCTTCCTCTGAAATTTCAGCAAGAGACAAACGTCCACCTACTCTCAACAACCCATTCTTGTCTAGAAAGGGACTAAGCTTCCTAAGACGGCTTTGTTTTGGGAATGTCTTCTGTTTTTTGATGCAGTCAATTTCCTTCTGGAAATGTTTGTTTTGAACAGAAGAAATTATAACAGACTTTGCCTGGGCCAGTTCTACTAGATTGACCTGTTCATGGAAACTTTCCCACCTTCTGACTTGATCGCTATTGGTTTCTCTCCGGAAGGTTTTAGCAACATAGATGAGTCTGGCTAGAGTCTTAACTAATATCTTCCAGCAAGAAAATATATCAAAGCAATGTGGGTGAAGTGTGGCTTCAGAAGCTTTGGCGGGAAAGTTTGGGTTTTGGGAAACCTTGGTCAATGCCTTTGACAAGGGGCTTGGTTTTTCGAGCCCTTTCTAGGTGGGAAAATTGGAAGGGGGGGGTGACGGGGAAAGGAAAAAATTTTTAAATAAAACCCCCCGGGGTTTCAGCTGTGGGGAAGGGGGGGCAAAATAAGGGCTTTAATTTGTCGGAGTGAAACTGCAAAATTTTGGTTTAAGAGGGGAAGGTTAAAAAACTGGTAAATAGCCGGGTTTTAGGGTGTTTGGGGGGGGGTGAGGGTGGTAAAAGTTTTTCTTGAAGTTGGGAACTTTTTTTGGAAAAGGGTTTTAAAAAGGGGCCACACGTAATAGGGAGGCGGGGGAAAATTTAAAATTTTTATGGGACAATTTTAAAGTGGGGGAAGGGTTTTCCCGGGGATTGCCCAGAAGTTTTGAGTGGGAGGAAGTTTGGGGTTAGAAAAAGGTATCAAAATAAAAAGGTTTGGGGTTGGGGTGAGGTCGGGGGGGTTAATTAGCAGAATTTTCCGTTTTCCTTGAGGGGGGAAAAGTCACAACAGAAAATTTTCACAATAAAGGGTGAAGGGGCCCCCTTGGGTAATTTTATTTTTGTGCTTTTGGTCGGGACAGGGTTGGGGTCTTGGGTTTTTTCCCCCCTTGATCTTTCGGTTTTTACAAAGCCTTAGGGGGAAAAGGGAAGGAGGGGGGGGGTTGGGAAGGAATTGTTTTTTGAAATTTTTTTAAATTTTTTTTTGGGAAGGGGGGTTTTTGGGGGGGAAGGATAAGGGGTTTAAAAATTGAAAAGTTGGTTTTTGGGAAAGGGGAAGAAGGTTTTTGGGTTTTTGGGTTTAAGGGGGGTTTGATTTTTTAGTGGGGAAGGGGTTTTTGGGTTTTGGGAATGTTAGGGGGTTTTTAAGGGGGGGGAAACCGGGTGGGGGGGTTTGGGAAGTTGGAATTTGGGGAAGGGGGAAGGGAATTTTTGGGGGAGAAAAGGAATTGGGGGGGTTGAGTTTGGGGTGAGGGGGGTTGGGTGTTTGGGGGGTTAAAAAATGGTTTTTACTTGGAAAAGGGCTTGGGGTTTTGGAAAATAGGAAAAAAGGGAAAGGGGGGGGGGGGGGGGGAAAATTAATTTTTGATTTAAAGGGACTTTAATTTGGGTTTGGGGGAGTTTTGGAGGGGGTTTTAAAGGGGGGGGTTTGTTTTAGGGTTTTTGGGATTGGGGAAAGCCGGGAAATTTTTAAGGATTTTTTTGGGGTTTTTTTTTAAAATTTTGGGGAAGGGGTTTAAAGTTTTGTAGGGGATGTGGGTGGGGGTGGGGAGCGTAGTGGGGGAAGAGTGAGGGGTGAAGGTGTGTGGGTTTGGAGGATTTGTGAATGAAGAGGGGGATGTGGAGTTGAATATTGGTGTTGTGATAGGTGGGAGGGAAGATTAGGGGAGAGGAGGGTGAAATAAGGGTTTAGTATTGGGGGGATTATGGAGAAAGTGGTAGATGGGTTAAGTAGGGGAGAGTTGTTTGGGCCTGCTCAGGGGGGATGTTGATCTCGGCCTGAATTCCTTTGCTTCAGGTTTAAGAGACTGTTCCTTTGAATGCGCATCAGTAAGGTTCTGGATGTACTTACTTGTACGATCTGTAGAGGATAGAGGTTTTTCTGGAACCTCTGGGTCTTTATATGATTTTTCACTTCCTGACCGACTTGTTCCCATGTAGGCAGCAGCCTCAGCTTCAGCAGCTGCAGCAGCGGTCTGTCGCTTCAGGATGAGCAATTTTGCTTCTTTTTGTGCTAACTCCTGCATCATCATGGCTTCTTTTTCTGCGTACTGTAGCTGGATGCGGGCAGCTTCTGCCTTGGCACGAGCTTTAACTGCTAAGGAACTTGCTGAGGACATCTTGCTAGCCCGTGAAGATCTGGACACATGCGATTGTGCATCGTCTTGCTGGGACCTGGGAATGTTCTCCCTGCCTTGCTGTGTCGGCGATAGCGTGTCATCAGCCTGGTACTTTGTTCCTGATCTTAGACTCATGCTGCACTAATGGCGTCTCAGTTTATTCCAGACTGCCACGTGGTTGTCTTTTTACTGTTCTGCTTCGCGTTATTGAACTGTTGTATAACACTAGTCAGACAGCTTAACAATAATTCAGAAGTCAAGAAACGTGAGACATCAAATCTGTATGTATTCTTTTTCCGAATAACTTTGTAAAACTACAACATAAGCATAAACAAACATATGTGTCAGTACATTAAAACATTATACAGCAGCTTCACTCTATCAGTGAGTGTACTCACAGACAATTCCACCATTAATCCAGGAATAGATGAGAGCTCTTCTGTCTACAGTCTGTTATATCATGGAGCAGTCATAAAATGAAGGAAATACAGTTCCAGGTTAAAGGTTACTGCTCTTTACTGTGAAGATACCAGTTCCAGGTTAAAGGTTACTGCCTTGAATGTAAAGGAATTCCTTTTCCTAGTGACAAAATAATAACTAACTCTGGCCACTAGATGGCAACAATGTCAAACCAACATTGCAGTATAATCTGTAACAGCACATAGCACATATTACTATGACAATATGGGCAGAACAATTACTATACCTGGCTCAAGCTGGGCTCCTCCACATCTTCCTGACTGGAAGGCCCAGGTTGGGCGTCGGAAGCCTCAGCAAGGGTGGAATGCGTAGAAGGAAGCGTGGGAGGAAGAGTCGAGAGTGATTCCCTGACCTCAGTCTGGTCTTTGAGAAAATGGAGCCTCTCGTAGTACCACAGCTTGGGGATATAAACTTTATCTGCTGCATTTCCAGATCTCTGGGACACCAGGACCTTATTGCGCTCCCTAAGTACTCCTCAGGCCACCAATTTTTGTTTTTAACTTGTCGATGGTTGCCGTGGGGATCACCGGCTTTACGAACTCCAGCAGTTTCTCGATCGCTGCCAGCCTCTTTATTTTGTTGCTGTAGTGGGGATGCTTGGCTTGCCACAAACAGGGCATCTCCCTGAACTTGTCAATGAACAGGGGGAGGAAGCTGAAGTCATTAAACCCCTCCATATTCTCTGCAAGAGGTTTTTAAGGGGCTGATTTTGCAAGATCCGGAAGCCATAAGGCCAAAAAAAGAAATAAGTGTAAGGCATATTAACGAAGGTATCGAGCTACTTGAGAAACGGAAAGATATCATTATCAGACCAGCAGACAAGGGAGGTGGCGTGGTCATATTGGATAAAGCATTTTATGAGAATCAAATAGCAGAAATGCTATCAGACACCAACACCTATAGAAGGCTGGAAAAGGACCCAACAGCACCATACAGAGATGAGCTAGAAATCCTGATTGACATGGGTACTAAGAAATGGGTATTAACGGGTAAAGAAAGAAGATACCTACTACCATCAAGCAGTAGAGTGCCGACATTATACACACTGCCAAAGATCCATAAGGACCAAGAGAATCCGCCTGCCAGGCCTATAGTCAACAGTATTGACTCAGTATCAGCAAGATTAGGTCAGTACCTCGATAAATTCTTACAAAAGAGTGTACAAGAGACGAGGTCCTACCTAAGAGATACAAAAAGCTTCCTGAACAGTCTACAGAGTATAGACTTAACGAATAAAACGCAGATATTTCTAGTAACCGCAGATGTGTCATCGCTTTACTCGATCATCCAACACGACGATGCTCTATTGGCCCTTAATTGGGCTCTAAGTAAAAGAGAGGATATCGCGCATAACCAAAAAATATTTTTAAGAAATAGCTTAGACTTTTGTCTAAGCCATAACTATTTCTGGTTCAATAGCGAATTTTACTCACAAGAACGGGGCGTAGCTATGGGAGCCAAATTCGCCCCGAGCATCGCAAACCTTTTTATGGCAGAATGGGAGGACAAGACGATTTTTAATCAGCAACCACCTAAACTCATCTTTTATAAGCGTTTTATTGATGATTTGTTTTTTATTTGGGAAGGCACAGAAAATGGTTTGGATGATTTTATTAAGTTTTTAAATATCAACGAACGTAACATCAAATTAACCTCAGAATGGAGTGAACGGGAGATCAATTTTTTAGACGTGAAGGTGTACAAAAAGGATAATAAACTGGAGACTATGGTGTTTTTCAAGAAGACTGATAGGAACAGTTATCTTCCTATATCAAGTGCTCATCACCCACAGTGGTTGCGCAACATCCCTAAGGGCCAAATCATGAGGGTACGGAGAAACTGTTCAGAAGACGCGAACTACACCACACAGGCAAACATTCTGGCAGACAAATTTATAACACGAGGATATGACCCAAAAATACTACATAAAGTTATAGAGGAAGTTGGAAGCGTGCCAAGAATGCGATGTCTGGAAGATAAACCGAAGCTAAGCAGTGAACCGAATAAAGAGATAAAAGCCTCAAGTAGTAAAGAATGGGGATTCATATCAGGTTTTCACGCCCAATACCGAGAAATCAAGGCAATTTTTTATGAACATTGGCATGTCCTGAGGCTAGACAAAAAACTCAAAACAGAATTGCCACCTAAACCCCAGTTCATATATCGTAAATCGACAAGTTTTGGAGACAAGATCGTAAGAAAGATAGTAGACCCACCTAAACGCCCTCCTACGTTTTGGGATCAGAATGGGTTTTTTTCATGTAGGCGATGTAAAGCGTGCAGGGAAGTAACAAACCCATGTAGATCGCTGGAATCATTCTCCTCACCAGTTAATAATCAGATTTTCTTCATTAAACAATTTATTACCTGTAACAGTACTCATGTGGTATATGCACTGAAATGCCCCTGCAATTTGTTACACATTGGACGCACAAAAAGAAAACTGCGGATCAGAATCGCAGAACACATCCATAATATCCAAATCGGATACAAGGATCATAATGTGTCATTGCATTTTAAAACGAAACATAATAAGGATGCATCCGGATTACAATTTTGGGGGATTGAACAAATCAAACCGCACTGGAGGGGCATTAATATGGTGCGCGAACTATCAAAGTGCGAAACGCAATGGATCTTTGCCACTGATGTATTGGTACCAAAAGGTTTGAACGTCGAATTGGATATAAATTGTTTTATAAGCGATACTTAATTATAATAAAACATTGGGAGATCTACTCCATTCTCAATAGGACACCACAAAGGTTAGAATAACTGATGAATGTCACCATTTTTATGTGAACATTTTTATGTGGACCTTTTATGCGAACCTTTTATGTGTACTATTTATAGAGGTTTTATGCATATTTCTGATGGGCATATGACATGGATATTTTGTCTGATTGGATTTTATTCATTTATTCATATGTTCCACACCCACTTTTAGCCATTTTTATGGGATAAACGATCAGTTGGAGCGTATCATTTTATCATATCTGTTTTTAACCCTTTTTTTCATTCTATATATTGCCTATTTCTATTTAGAATTTCCATTTTATACAATTTTTATCCACTTTATATTTTATAATTTTCTCAGATTTTATTGGCCATTTTTATCAGGAGACTAAGATTAGATTTTACATAGTATTTTATTAATTCAATAATTCTATCTGGATAAGTACGAGGTTTTATTCAGATCTTTTACGGCCAATTTTACATGATTAGATCTTATATACACATGTTCACTCATTTTATTTTCCCCTTGTTTTTATATATATAAAGATTTTAAATAATAATTTTTATATATGATCATATTTGTGTTTATACAATGCCAATTAGGGCCATAACCAGGACTTGGGGATATCCGTAATATCCGGGCCACGGGGATCTATGATATATTGAGTGTCACTCAAACATGAGGGACCATTTAAAAGTCAACTATGCTTGCCAAAGAAATATGCATAAGACATACAATGGTGCAATATACAAGCAAGCATAGCTGCAACATATGGACTTGACCCTTGTAACATAGATTTAAAATAGCACACTGAAAAATAAGATCGATAATAGACATTGAGAATTATGCCGCCATACACACTAATACAGTCGGCCGGCCGATTATAACAGCATGATGTAATAGTACCACTCAATAAATATCTTGTACATGAGATACAGCGGGGATGTATACAACACTGACGATTATTAGTGCTTTAATAGCAAGGTTTAAATAGCAAGTTTTTAAAACTAGAACTCCATATGCTTGTACTGTGCAGGCTTATAAAACACAGAGATTTTAAATTTATGTGCATGTTCCATGGATCATAATGCTTGTCTGCCCGCCTGTGTAATATCAGTGATTATATGGGGATCGCTCTGCCTGTCACTGTGCAAGTGGGGATGAGAACTGGGACATGTGTACTACCTTACATACACACTTGGTTGTGTTTTACAACGGAATACATGCCATGCTGACACTGTGATGCAATGCAAAACAAGGGGGGTTTGGGACTTTAAGTGAGGTGAGCAAATGAGACCAGAGGTCAAACACCATACTATAAAACCATTTATTACTGAATAGTGGCACAGTGATATAGTAATAATCCAAGTAGAGTTGGTCAGAGGTCATATAAATATACATCTTATCGGTACTTGTTAACATAATAACCATTCCCCAAATGGTGCAAAGCAGACAGTCCATGGAAGGTGAATCATCCATATGATCACACATGATCCCAGCAATAGACAAATAAAATAAATAAAAATTGTATAGGTATATATCCCTTATAGAGTACAGATATGGTGCATGGCATAAGCCCGACGCGTTTCGTGTCAAATACACTCTTCAGGGGAAATTTGCACCAGCATCTAAAAAAGGGGGGAAACAAAAAATAAGAGGGGTGGAATCAATAAAAGATGTATACAGAGCATTATGTAGTATGCATATAGGGGAGGTGTAAAACCAATGACCCCAAATGAATACTCACATGCCAGGGAAGTGTGATCTACATGTGGTCCGCAGTCCAACCAACAGAGGAGTCTGGTCCGGGAGCTGAGGGAGGAGCTCGGAAAGGAATAGGGAGGGGGCCACACAAAACACAAAGGTCCCCATTTATAGGTATGTCCACACTGGTACAAGATGAGGGTAAAGGTTCTGTGGTAATAAGAGTAAATTAAGTAAGCTACAACTCAAGGCTGAAATATAGCCCCACATTAGTAAATAAATGTCTATAAGAGTGTATCTGTATCAACCCCCTTACCTATAAATGTCCGGAAGTGTCTGACCCAGTAGTGGACAAGCTGCCAAAAGACAGACTGGCGAAAGAATGAGGACTCTTTATGCTGGTAGCCACCCCCCCAGGACCAAAGAGACTCCACCCAACATCACCCAGTGCAGACACTGAAGCGAACGGAGGCCTCAACCAGCGTAGCGGCAGGCGCCGCTCAGGGCTGATGGAGACGTTGCCATCCACGTGTCTGCACAGAAAGGAAAACACAACGCCAGACACCGCGACGGCCGAGCGGGCGTCACGTGCACGGCGTGGAGGGGTGACGTCGACACACAGAGGGAAACCCGCCCCGATCCCCCGCCGCCACCAATGCAGGTGGAAGGGGGGAAAAGGGGAGGGATCCCACCATGCCTCGCAGATCCCGGAACATAGACAAGAAAGTCAGCCGTGAGAGCGGACCTCTCAGAGACATGTTGGCTGCTGCAGCCAGGAGAAGGGGGGGGGGGGTTTGTTGAAAAAAGGACCGAGCAAAAAAATCTAAAAATATACATGACAAAACACTACTAGAAAAAATATGTAAAAAACCCCACTGAGCAGACCCCAATGCAGGGCTATTGGTTCAGGGCAAATGCCCTATGGAATAATATCCATGATGGTGAAATTTGCCAAAGGACTCAAGAGCGCACCTCCATCCCTAATCAACTTTCAAAAAACGGGGGTTTGGGACTTTGAGTGAGACCGAAGTCTCCATCCCTAGTGCATACAAAAAAAGGGGGGTTTGGGACTTTGAGTGAGGTGAGCAAATGAGACCAGAGGTCAAACACCATACTATAAAACCATTTATTACTGAACAGTGGCACAGTGATATAGTAATAATCCAAGTAGAGTTGGTC
Source organism: Lithobates sylvaticus (assembly GCA_028564925.1). Lineage (NCBI taxonomy): Eukaryota > Metazoa > Chordata > Amphibia > Anura > Ranidae > Lithobates > Lithobates sylvaticus. The sequence continues at coordinate 168,682,072 of CM053027.1, read as the reverse complement.
AGAGGTCATATAAAATATACATCTTATCAGTACTTGTTAACATAATAACCATTCACCAAATGGTGCAAAGCAGACAGTCCATGGAAGGTGAATCATCCATATGATCGCACATGATCCCAGCAATAGACAAATAAAATAAATAAAAATTGTATAGGTATATATCCCTTATAGAGTACAGATATGGTGCATGGCATAAGCCCGACGCGTTTCGTGTAAAATACACTCTTTAGGGGCAATTTGCACCAGCATCTAAAAAAGGGGGAAAAAAAAAATAAGAGGGGTGGAATCAATAAAAGATGTATACAGAGCATTATGTAGTATGCATATAGGGGAGGTGTAAAACCAATGACCCCAAATGAATACTCACATGCCAGGGAAGTGTGATCTACATGTGGTCCGCAGTCCAACCAACAGAGGAGTCTGGTCCGGGAGCTGAGGGAGGAGCTCGGAAAGGAATAGGGAGGGGGCCACACAAAACACAAAGGTCCCCATTTATAGGTATGTCCACACTGGTACAAGATGAGGGTAAAGGTTCTGTGGTAATAAGAGTAAATTAAGTAAGCTACAACTCAAGGCTGAAATATAGCCCCACATTAGTAAATAAATGTCTATAAGAGTGTATCTGTATCAACCCCCTTACCTATAAATGTCCGGAAGTGTCTGACCCAGTAGTGGACAAGCTGCCAAAAGACAGACAGATTCACCTTCCATGGACTGTCTGCTTTGCACCATTTGGGGAATGGTTATTATGTTAACAAGTACCGATAAGATGTATATTTATATGACCTCTGACCAACTCTACTTGGATTATTACTATATCACTGTGCCACTGTTCAGTAATAAATGGTTTTATAGTATGGTGTTTGACCTCTGGTCTCATTTGCTCACCTCACTCAAAGTCCCAAACCCCCCTTTTTTTGTATGCACTAGGGAGGGAGACTTCGGTCTCACTCAAAGTCCCAAACCCCCGTTTTTTGAAAGTTGATTAGGGATGGAGGTGCGCTCTTGAGTCCTTTGGCAAATTTCACCATCATGGATATTATTCCATAGGGCATTTGCCCTGAACCAATAGCCCTGCATTTGGGTCTGCTCAGTGGGGTTTTTTACATATTTTTTCTAGTAGTGTTTTGTCATGTATATTTTTTGATTTTTTTGCTCGGTCCTTTTTTCAACAAAACCCCCCCCTTCTCCTGGCTGCAGCAGCCAACATGTCTCTGAGAGGTCCGCTCTCACGGCTGACTTTCTTGTCTATGTTCCGGGATCTGCGAGGCATGGTGGGATCCCTTCCCTTTTCCCCCCTTCCACCTGCATTGGTGGCGGCGGGGGATCGGGGCGGGTTTCCCTCTGTGTGTCGACGTCACCCCTCCACGCCGTGCACGTGACGCCCGCTCGGCCGTCGCGGTGTCTGGCGTTGTGTTTTCCTTTCTGTGCAGACACGTGGACGGCAGCGTCTCCATCAGCCCTGAGCGGCGCCTGCCGCTACGCTGGTTGAGGCCTCCGTTCGCTTCAGTGTCTGCACTGGGTGATGTTGGGTGGAGTCTCTTTGGTCCTGGGGGGGTGGCTACCAGCATAAAGAGTCCTCATTCTTTCGCCAGTCTGTCTTTTGGCAGCTTGTCCACTACTGGGTCAGACACTTCCGGACATTTATAGGTAAGGGGGTTGATACAGATACACTCTTATAGACATTTATTTACTAATGTGGGGCTATATTTCAGCCTTGAGTTGTAGCTTACTTAATTTACTCTTATTACCACAGAACCTTTACCCTCATCTTGTACCAGTGTGGACATACCTATAAATGGGGACCTTTGTGTTTTGTGTGGCCCCCTCCCTATTCCTTTCCGAGCTCCTCCCTCAGCTCCCGGACCAGACTCCTCTGTTGGTTGGACTGCGGACCACATGTAGATCACACTTCCCTGGCATGTGAGTATTCATTTGGGGTCATTGGTTTTACACCTCCCCTATATGCATACTACATAATGCTCTGTATACATCTTTTATTGATTCCACCCCTCTTATTTTTTGTTTCCCCCCTTTTTTAGATGCTGGTGCAAATTGCCCCTGAAGAGTGTATTTGACACGAAACGCGTCGGGCTTATGCCATGCACCATATCTGTACTCTATAAGGGATATATACCTATACAATTTTTATTTATTTTATTTGTCTATTGCTGGGATCATGTGCGATCATATGGATGATTCACCTTCCATGGACTGTCTGCTTTGCACCATTTGGGGAATGGTTATTATGTTAACAAGTACCGATAAGATGTATATTTATATGACCTCTGACCAACTCTACTTGGATTATTACTATATCACTGTGCCACTGTTCAGTAATAAATGGTTTTATAGTATGGTGTTTGACCTCTGGTCTCATTTGCTCACCTCACTCAAAGTCCCAAACCCCCCTTTTTTTGTATGCACTAGGGATGGAGACTTCGGTCTCACTCAAAGTTCCAAACCCCTGTTTTTTGAGAACTGTGATGCAATGCGGCTGATTGGGGGAAAGTGCGGCGGGCTGATGTTCCGATTGCACGGCATCCTTGTCAATCAACCGCAGCTCACACTGGGATTGGTGGAGTACACCCCCAGAGGTACTTAAGGGATAACGTCCGGCTGTAGATCACGCCCTCAGAGGAAGTCCGATAACGACGAAACGTCAGGGCGGTGATCTACAGACCGGAAGTGACGTGTGTGCGCCTCAGACGTGCGCTCCAGAGCAAACAGGATATCGAATTGCTGTTCTATACAGCAGGGAGGATCAGTTCCGGAGGAAACCGCATGGAGACAGGCATAGTGACACACACTACTATCTTTTAATGCATATGATTAACTCATTGATGGTACGCATTTTGGATTAGGGGGAGGTTGTTTTGCATCTAAATAAAAGCTTTTAAAACAATATCACACTATTGCAATACCCCTTTGTTTTATGAGGAAAAATCTGTGCATGATCCAGCTGATTACTGCAGAGGAGATAGAACGTGGGAGGAACGCTAATGCATAAGTGATCTATTTGAAAGGCTTGTTTTGACCATTGGTCTGGTGAGTGTATCCCCAAAGGGGAGTTTTATTCTGCACGTGGTGAAGAATTGATTGAAGTATACGGTGGAAGCTGTCACTATTTTTATCCAAGGAAGCACTACGTGGAAATATTTTGTTATAACCAGACTGTGATTATACCATATAGTCCTGGGTGATAATAAGGACAAAAGCGCTGCTGCAATGATATACGGACTGAGCCATTAGAAGTGCTTGTTCATACTATTGCCATATTTCACAAGACACAACACCAGACAAACACAAAATAATGTCAGGCTAAACTCTCCTAATCTTCTCCCAAAATAAGCCTCAAGGTAGAAGCAGTCTAGGCTAGTGATGTACCAAGGTCAAATTGTACCTTCATTATAAGGATCATCGCGTCAGCTCTCTCCCCTCTGCTCACAGATCGTCGGTACGACACACGCGTGTGATGTTTTATATACAGTGCGCATGAGTGAAACTGCGCCCGCCCCTGACGATCTTTCTTGTCTATTCCCCGCCCCTTCTCTTTATGGCGCAGTGGGGAGAGCACATGGTGGAGACACAGCAGATGCGCATTAACTATTTCAGCAACAAGGAGGAGGACGAGGAATGCCCGGAGCCAGAAACGTCCCGATCCCGGAGGAGAAGATTTAAGGCCTTAAATATGTCTTTTGGAGAAATGTTGGAGATGGTGGACATATTGAAGAGGAGCGACTATGATGGGAAGTATGGGCCTTACCCCAACCCAAATGTCAGAAAGGCAAAGATCATGGCTAAAGTTGTGAAGAGTCTGCAGAAGAATTTTGGGTTACGACGATCCAAGGATCAACTGAGGAAACGCTGGTCAGACCTGAAACTGAGGAAGCACGATCAGTACAGAAAGATCAAGCGAGTTCTTCAAAAAAGTTAGTTGTTGTCGTGTGTTCATATTATTTTTCTTGTTTGCATACTGCTCCATGTGCTTTGTTTTTTAATGTTGGACAGTTGAAAATGGCCACTTTCATGTTCGTGTGTTCAATCAATCGTAATAAACCTTGATTGTTCACCCACTTATAATACGATGTTTGGTGAAGTTGGAGTTAACTCCATTTCTTCCGGCCTGTTTCTAGTCCAAGGAAGTTTGTTGTCTATAGGGGTTTGTAATAGAATGAAATGCAAACTTGATTCAGTGTAAAGGAGAGGTCACTCAGTAGCTGTTTACACATCTGGACTCTAGAGCACTAGTGCTGGGACACCAGAACACCCTTTTTATTAGGGTGTCCCACACACGTGCTCCAGTGGATACTATAGCGGTGTCTCCATCTGACAAACTTGCACCAAACAGGTAATAAGTATTGTACCTTTACAAAGTGTCAAAATTAATGATTTTTGGCTTTGAACTTGGCCAAAAAACACAATTGTATGACACTTCCAAGCAATGTTTCAGATTCCTATTTCTGCCCTCAAAGATTGGTGTGCTAAGTATTCCTTTTGTACATTCTCATAGGGGAGAGAAGACTCGGGACGTCTGAGGACACCAGGGACCCCACACCTCCCAAAGAAGGGGAAATACCAAACACCAGAAGCAGAGGAGGAGGAAGGAGAGATTGTAGAAGTTGGAGAAATTGTCACCACAACAGGTGAGTGTCGGAGACCACAGCTTCAGGTAAGCTAATCAATGTATGCCTGCATATTTATAATACACGTTGTTTTTTTTTGGTTGTTTTTTTTAGGTGAAGTGGATGTTGTGGAAGAAGAATGGCATTTTACCAGTGAAAGTGCGCACGTCCTCATCGGGGAGATAATGGTGTGCAATCGGGATCTAGATGATATCAAGAAAAACATCAATGATGTTCAACAAAAAATGAAGAACATCATTGATGTTTTAGGGAAAATATGAAACACCACAAACTAGCTACCAGATATTTTCTGGTTTTAAAAACCACAATTTTTACGTAAGAAAATCGCAAAATTTGGAGATACACACAGTGTGTCACCATGTGCTATCTCCCATCATGGTGGATCAATGACCACGTTTTGTGGGTGCAACCCCTTACTAACTACTAAAGTGGCTGAGGTGAAGGGGTTGCACCCCCAAAACACGTACATTGATCCCCATGATGGTAGATTGCACATTTTGACATTCTAGGCATGGGTTCTTGAAGAAAATGCCCAGTTTGATCCCCAAATTGTGTGCATCTTCTAAATTTGGCTTTTCCAGGGGTGACACCCCATGTGATGAAGGCAAGATCAACGCAGTTTTGGCATACTCATGTCTGATCTTGTCTTCACCTTTCCAAGTTGAACTTTGTAAGTTCCTGTGTTATATATGTTCTGCTTTGATACATGTCTGTTTACACAAAAGCGGCAAGTTATTAATGTTAGTAAAGAATGTTATAAACACCAAATATGTTTTTTTGGGGGAAAAGCCTTTTTAAAAAGGCACATGTGAATGTGCTTGAAGTAAAATTTGAGCATATCAACAATGTGTGGCTTCCTTATTCCAAACCCCCAAAGCATTATTTGCGTAAAAAGTTTTTGTTTTTGGTGACAATGGGTGTTATTTACTAAAGGCAAATCCACTTTGCACTCCAAGTGCAGTTTCAGGTGCACTTTTGCAGTGCACTTGTAGTGCATAGTGGATTTGTCTTTTGGAAAGTACACCCACAGTGCTTTTTAATAAACCACATATCACGCCATTTTCAGGAATCCACACATTTCAGTCATGGTGTTGAAAAGGAGTATTTTTTGGGTCAGTAAGTGCTCTACATACCTTAAGTAGAAAAACTAGCTGTATGTATCAGACCCAGATGATCATGAGAAGATTATTTTTAGGAAAAAGAGACTGTAACCTCATCTCTCCCAGAAAGTGCGTTTACAGTGTTGAAGCGAAAGGCCCAAAAATAAACCCTAAAATAAGCAAGAAGACACCTACAACAAACCCAAGCAGTAAATGAAAACAAATCTTATTTCAGTTTCCAAAATAAATTTATTAAAAAATGCCTCTCACACATTGTCTGGCATATCGATGGCCCCCCTACCCACAAAGTACTCCATATATCTCTCTATGACTTTGCGGGTGTTTAGGGGGGGCAAGCCAGGACTAGGGATGAGCCGAACACCCCCGGGTTCGGTTCGCACCAGAACCTTCGAACGGACCGAAAGTTCGTGCGAATTTTCGAACCCTATTCGTTACAATGGACGCGAACGTTTGAAATCAAAATGGCTAATTACAACGGCCAATATGCATGTTAATGTCATAAAACAGGTTTGGGGACCCGGGTCCTGCCCCAGGGGACATATATCAATGTAAAAAGAACTTTTAAAAACTAACGTTTTTTCGGGAGCAGTCATTTTAATGATGCATAAAGTGAAAAAAAAATGTGAAATTTTCCTTTAAATATGGTACCTGGGGGGTGTCTGAAGTATGCCTGTGAAGTGGCATGTGTTTCCGTGTTTAGAACTGTCCCTGCACAAAATGACACAAAATGACATTTGTAAAGGAAAAAAAGAAGCCATTTAAACCACTTGCGGCTTTAGGTTTGTTCTTAAGTAGAATCTGAACAGGTACATTATGAAGTGTAGCTCCATCCCAAAAAAATCTATTTTTAAGCTTTTTGGAGAACATAGGGAGGGGTTATCCCCCTGTAACATTTGCTGTCTTTGCACATCTGTTCAGAACATTTCACCTCACTTTCCGTCCCAATGACAAATGTTTTTGGAAAAGTGGGGTTTTAATTGAAACAAGGATTGGTGATAAAGCATCAGTAGAGAGGAGATACCTTTTTCCCAAAATTAAATCTAACAGGATCGAATTTCCCTTCCTAGGGGTAGATTTCCTCTCACTTCCTGTTTTCTCTTTCCGTTTGCAAGTAGGAGTCGTTTGTAAGTTGGATGTTTGAAAGTAGGGGCATGCCGTATATACTCTGCAGAAATTTGCCCCATTAGATGTTGGTGTAGCCACAAGACTGTAAGCCCTCACAGTTACTCTTGGTGGGCACAGGAATGGGCCCTGCTGTGAGTTATTAGATCAAGATTTGTAATTGCATGCACCTGTTGAACAGGGCAGAAAAATTGGGCCTTTGGTGGTGGTGGTGGACGGTGTTGCCACAAGACTGTAAGCCCTCACAGTTACTCTTGGTGGGCGCAGGAATGGGCCCTGCTGTGAGTTATTAGATCAAGATTTGTAATTGCATGCACTTGTTGAACAGGGCAGAAAAATTGGGCTTTTGGTGGTGGTGGTGGTGGTGGACGGTGTTGCCCCAAGACTGTAAGCCCTCACAGTTACTCTTGGTGGGCGCAGGAATGGGCCCTGCTGTGAGTTATTAGATCAAGATTTGTAATTGCATGCATCTGTTTAACAGGGCAGAAAAATTGGGCCGGTGGTGGTGGTGGTGGACGGTGTTGCCACAAGACTGTAAGCCCTCACAGTTACTCTTGGTGGGCGCAGGAATGGGCCCTGCTGTGAGTTATTAGATCAAGATTTGTAATTGCATGCACCTGTTGAACAGGGCAGAAAAATTGGGCCTTTGGTGGTGGTGGTGGTGGTGAACGGTGTTCCCACAAGACTGTAAGCCCCCAGTTACTCTTGGTGGGCGCAGGAATGGGCCCTGCTGTGAGTTATTAGATCAAGATTTGTAATTGCATGCACCTGTTGAACAGGGCAGAAAAATTGGGCCTTTGGTGGTGGTTGTGGACGGTGTTGCCACAAGACTGTAAGCCCTCACAGTTACTCTTGGTGGGCGCAGGAATGGGCCCTGCTGTGAGTTATTAGATCAAGATTTGTAATTGCATGCACCTGTTGAACAGGGCAGAAAAATTGGGCTTTGGTGGTGGTGGTGGTGGTGGTGGACGGTGTTGCCACAAGACTGTAAGCCCTCACAGTTACTCTTGGTGGGCGCAGGAATGGGCCCTGCTGTGAGTTATTAGATCAAGATTTGTAATTGCATGCACCTGTTGAACAGGGCAGAAAAATTGGGCCTTTGGTGGTGGTGGTGGTGGTGGTGGACGGTGTTGCCACAAGACTGTAAGCCCTCACAGTTACTCTTGGTGGGCGCAGGAATGGGCCTTGCTGTGAGTTATTAGATCAAGATTTGTAATTGCATGCACCTGTTGAACAGGGCAGAAAAATTGGGCCTTTGGTGGTGGTGGACGGTGTTACAACAAGACTGTAAGCCCTCACAGTTACTCTTGGTGGGCGCAGGAATGGGCCCTGCTGTGAGTTATTAGATCAAGATTTGTAATTGCATGCACCTGTTGAACAGGGCAGAAAAATTGGGCCTTTGGCGGTGGTGGTGGACGGTGTTGCCACAAGACTGTAAGCCCTCACAGTTACTCTTGGTGGGCGCAGGAATGGGCCCTGCTGTGAGTTATTAGATCAAGATTTGTAATTGCATGCACCTGTTGAACAGGGCAGAAAAATTGGGCCTTTTGTGGTGGTTGTGGACGGTGTTGCCACAAGACTGTAAGCCCTCACAGTTACTCTTGGTGGGCGCAGGAATGGGCCCTGCTGTGAGTTATTAGATCAAGATTTGTAATTGCATGCACCTGTTGAACAGGGCAGAAAAATTGGGCCTTTGGTGGTGGTGGTGGTGGTGGACGGTGTTGCCACAAGACTGTAAGCCCTCACAGTTACTCTTGGTGGGCGCAGGAATGGGCCTTGCTGTGAGTTATTAGATCAAGATTTGTAATTGCATGCACCTGTTGAACAGGGCAGAAAAATTGGGCCTTTGGTGGTGGTGGACGGTGTTACAACAAGACTGTAAGCCCTCACAGTTACTCTTGGTGGGCGCAGGAATGGGCCCTGCTGTGAGTTATTAGATCAAGATTTGTAATTGCATGCACCTGTTGAACAGGGCAGAAAAATTGGGCCTTTGGTGGTGGTGGTGGTGGACGGTGTTGCCACAAGACTGTAAGCCCTCACAGTTACTCTTGGTGGGCGCAGGAATGGGCCCTGCTGTGAGTTATTAGATCAAGATTTGTAATTGCATGCACCTGTTGAACAGGGCAGAAAAATTGTGCCTTAGGCACTGGTGCCACAACACTGCAGCCCCTCATAGATACTGTACTTGGAGCACAGCAGTCAGACATGTTGCGAAGCATTGCTTAAAAAATTGTAATTACACGCCCCTGTTAAACAGGGGCTGAAAAATTGTGCCTTAGGCATTGGTGCTGGTGCCACAACACTGCAACCCTCACAGATACTGTACTCTGAGCACAGAAATGAGACCTGTTGCAAAGCATTGCCTAAAAATTGTAATTACACGCCCCAACAGGGGCTGAAAAATTGTGCCTTAGGCACTGGTGCTGGTGCCACAACACTGCAACCCCTCACAGATACTGTACTTGGAGCACAGCAATGAGACCTGTTGCAAAGCATTGCCTAAAAATTGTAATTACACGCCCCAACAGGGGCTGAAAAATTGTGCCTTAGGCACTGGTGCTGGTGCCACAACACTGCAACCCCTCACAGATACTGTACTTGCAGCACAGCAGTCAGACGTGTTGCGAAGCATTGCTTAAAAAATTGTAATTACACGCCCCTGTTAAACAGGGGCTGAAAAATTGTGCCTTAGGCATTGGTGCTGGTGCCACAACACTGCAACCCCTCACAGATACTGTACTTGGAGCAACCCCTCACAGATACTGTACTCTGAGCTCAGCAATGAGACCTGTTGCAAAGCATTGCCTAAAAATTGTAATTACAAGCCCCAATAGGGGCTATAAAATTGTGCCTTAGGCACTGGTGCTGGTGCCACAACACTGCAACCCCTCACAGATACTGTACTTGGAGCACAGCAGTCACACCTGTTGCGAAGCATTTTTTTAAAAAAATTTTAATTACATGCCCCTGTTATACAGGGGCTGAAAAATTGTGCCTTAGGCACTGGTGTGGTGGCACCCAGAAACAAAAATGTTCTTCCAAGCTATCAAGGAATGGATCATTGAGGAGGAGGAAGAGGATAGTCAGTGAACATAACAGGACAGTCACTCAGCATCAGCATAGGCAGTCTTGAAGGGATGTGACATTATAAATTATTCAGTTATATCCGCTTCAGGTGCCTGGTAGCTGGTGTTGATCCAAGACTGATTCATTTTTATGAAGGTCAGTCGATCACCGAGTCGGTGGACAGGCGCACCCTGTGATCGGTGACAAATCCTCCAGCAGCACTGAATGTGCGTTCGGAAAGAACGCTGGATGCAGGATGGGCCAGTAGCTCAATTGCATACTGTGCAAGCTCTGGCCAGTGATCCATCCTCAAGACCCAGTAAGCCAGAGGATTTTCGGTGGGAAAGGTGTCCAAGTCTGACCTTGCCCCTAGGTATTCCTGCACCATGTATATCAGACGCTGGCGATGGTTGCTGGAGCCGATCATACCTTGGGGCTGCGGACTAAAAAATTGTCTGAACGCATCGGTCAGACGTCCACCTTCCCCACCGCTCCTTCTGCTACTGACCGAAGCCTCAGCAACTTGTCGTCCAGGACCAGGAGTTTGTAACCTCCCAGTTTCTGGGAACGCGTTGCACAGACCTTTCTGCAAGGCCTCCCTGAGATGTCTCATCCTCTGCTCCCTCTGCGACGGCAAGATAAGGTCCGCAACCTTACCCTTGTACCGTGGATCAAGGAGAGTGGCCAGCCAGTAATGGTCCCTCTCCTTGATCTGAAGAATACGAGGATCCTTCCGCAGGCTTTGCAGGATCAGGGAGGCCATGCAACGTAGGTTAGCTGAGGCATTCGGTCCGGAGTCTTCTGGGTCACTGAGGACGACATGATCGCCAGCCACCTCCTCCCAGCCACGTACAAGTCCACTGGTTTGTTGGGACTGTACATCATCCCTAAAAGACTGCTGCTGCTGCTGCTGATGCTGAGTGCCAGGCTCCACCTCCATGCTCACACAATCCTCCTCCTCCTCCTCCTCATCCTCTTCCTGTGTGATGGGTGGGACAGAAGGAACACTGTCTGGATAAAGGGGGCCTTGAGAGGCAAGGAAGTCCTCCTCTTCCTGCCTCTGTTCTGCCTCAAGTGCCCTGTCCATTATCCCACGCAGCGTATGCTCCAAAAGGTGGACAAGAGGTACAGTGTCACTGATGCATGCACTGTCACTGCTCACCATCCTCGTGGCCTCCTCAAATGGTGAGAGGACAGTGCATGCATCCCTGATCATGCTCCACTGGCGTGGGGAAAAAAAGCCAAGCTCCCCTGACCCTGTCCTGGTGCCGTAGTCACAAAGGTACTCATTGATGGCCCTCTGCTGCATGTGCAGTCGCTGCAGCATGGCCAACGTTGAGTTCCACCTGGTGGGCATGTCACATATTAGGCGGTTCTTGGGCAGGTCCAGCTCCTTTTGCAGCTCAGACAGCGGAGCACTGGCATTATACGATTGGCGGAAATGCACACAGACTTTCCTGGCCTGCCTCAGGACATCCTGTAAGCCTGGGTACCTGCCCAAGAACCGCTGCACCACCAGGTTGAGGACGTGAGTCATACAGGGCACATGGGTGAGCTGCCCCTGTCGCAGGGCAGAGAGGAGGTTGGTGCCATTGTCAGAAACCACCATTCCTGGCTTAAGCTGGCGTGGCATCCACCACCTCTCGGCCTGCCCCTTCAGAGCTTCCAGAACCTCTGCCCCAGTGTGGCTCCTGTCCCCAAACACACCAGCGCAAGCACGGCATGGCATCTTTTTGCCTGCGTACTCGCGTACCCCCTTGTACGCCTACGGAGCATCGCTGGTTCCGAGGACAGAGCACTCGAAGAGGCCATGGAGGAAGAAGAAGAGGAGGGGGTGGAGGAGAGAGGTGTGTCACAACCAGTAGTAGCATTTTGGAGGCGTGGTGGTGGAACAACCTCCAACACAATCCTGCACCTTGTCCTGCATCCCTCCCAGCTGCCAATAGAGTGACCCAATGGGCCGTGAAAGACAGATAACGTCCCTGTCCATGCCTGCTGGACCATTAGTGAGCGGTAATATGCACCTTACCGCTGACCGCCCTGTCCAGCGAGGCATGGACATTGCCTTCCACATGCCGGTAGAGAGATGGAATCGCCTTCCGTGAGAAAAAGTGGTTTTTGGGAACCTGCCACTGAGGCACCGCACATTGAACAAACTCATGGAAGGGGGCCGAGTCTACCAACTGAAAAGGCAGCAGTTGAAGTGCTAGCAATTTAGCCAAGCTAGCATTCAACCGCTGGGCATGTGGATGGCGGGGAGTATACTTCTTTCGACGGTCCAGCAACTGGGGCAGGGAAATTTGCCTGCTACAATCGGATGTCGGTGTACTGCAAGTACTTGGTTGTGACACACCTAATTCTACACCTTCAGTCCTCAGAGAGCAGCTTTCAGAGAGGACTGAAGATATAGTGGGGATGGAGATCCCAGCTGATGAGGAGCAAGGAGAGGTCCGCTTTGTTCTTTGGTGTGGGTTTTTAACCACTTCAACACCGCCCGCTGTCATATGACGCCCACAAGGTGGATCTACCATCCTGGGTGGGCGTCATATGACGTCCTCGGATTCCCGGCCGCCTGCGATTGCCCGTTAAAACAACGGGACCGGGCGGGACCGTGGAGCTGTGTGTGTAAACACACAGCTCCACGTCCTATCAGCGGAGAGGAGACCGATCATGTGATCCCAGTACAGAGGAACACATGATCGGTCTTCTCCCCTTGAGTCCCCTCCCCCCACAGTTAGAATCACTTCTATTAGGGAACACATTAACCCCTACAGCGCCCCTAGTGTTAACCCCTTCCCTGCCAGTCACATTTACACAGTAATCAATGCAATTTTATAGCAACGATCGCTGTGTAAATGTGAATGGTTCCAAAAATGTGTCAAAAGTGTCCGATATGTCCGCCGCAATGTCGCAGTCACGAAAAAAAAATCGCAGATCGCTGCCATTACTAGTAAAAAAAAAAAAAAAAAAAATTCAATAAATCTATCCCCTGTTTTGTAGACGCTATAACTTTTGCGCAAACCGATCAATATACGCTTATTGCGATTTTTTTTTACCAAAAATATGTAGAAGAATACGTATCGGCCTAAACTGAGGAAAAAAAAAAAACGTTTTTTTTTTAAAAAAATGGGATATTTATTATAGCAAAAAGTAAAAAATATTGTGTTTTTTTTTTTCCAAATTGTGGCTCTTCTTTTGTTTATAGCGCAAAAAATAACAACCGCAGAGGTGATTAAATACCACCAAAAGAAAGCTCTATTTGTGGGAAAAAAAGGACGTCAATTTTGTTTGGGTGTAACGTCACACGACCGCGCAATTGTTAGTTAAAGCGACGCAGTGCCGAATCGCAAAAAGTGCTCTGGTAAGGAAGGGTAAAAAATGGCCCGGTGCTGAAGCGGTTAATGTGCGCTTGCCAACGAGCTGCATGGCAGGTCGACATATGTCTGGTCATGCTTGTGGTGCCCAAGCAGCTGATGTTTTGGCCACGCGAGATACGCTTGAGACAAATATTGCAAATAGCAGTGGTGCGATCTGATGCACTCGTCTCAAAAAAGGCCCACACCAAAGAACTTTTGTGATAACGTGCAGAGGCAGCGCCCTGCACAGGCGGAGCTCTGCGGTGTGATTCAGTTGGTGTGCTGGCCTCTAGCTGGCCTCCAGGGGGCATCCTGCCTCGTTTGACATGTGCCGCCGCATCCTCCTCCTCCTCCTCTCTCCCTTCAGGCACCCACGTGGAGTCAGTGACCGCATCATCCCCTCCCTCTTCACCACTAGAGAAAACCTGGCAGTAAGCTGCAGCTGGTGGAACATTACTGCCAGATTGCTGTCCTTCAGCATCCCCTCTCTCTGCGCGCACACTACTGTCTTCCTCAAGCTGGGTATCATCATCCGAGCCTTCAAATCGTTGGGCATCCTCCTGGAGCATGTACCCAACACTGTGCTCAAACAGTTCGGGGGACTCCTCAGGAGGACACGGTGGGTCTAGGGAAGGGGTGGCTGATGATGCCATTGAGTACGCGTTGGCAGCTGCTCTGCCAGTACCCTGAGCCTGGGTGAGAGAGGATGAGGAGGATGAGGAGGGCTTGGTCATCCATTCTACCAAGCCTTCGGCATGATGCGGCTCAACATGTCCAGCTGCCGAAAACAAAGACAAGCGTGTCCCGTGGCCACGTGCTGATGACGATGCACGACCACGTCCACGACCAGCACTGTTGTCTCTAGAAACAGAGCCTGCTTGCCCTGTGTTCTTGCCTCGGGACGGTCTGCCTCTCCTTGGCGGTCTTCCAGCCATTGTAGTGGGTAGTGTATATTGTATAAAAAATAGAGCTCCTATGTGTTTTCACAACACACTGTAGGTCCTATGGGTGCTGACACAAACACACTATAGGTACTATGTGTGCTGACAAAAAATATAGCTCCTCTGTGTTTTCACAACACACTGTAGGTCCTACGGGTGCTGACACAAACACACTATAGGTACTATGTGTTCTGACAAAAAAATATAGGTTCTATGTGTGCTCACAACACACTATAGGTCCTATGGGTGCTGACACAAACACACTATAGGTACTATGTGTGCTGACAAGAAAATATAGGTCCTATGTGTGCTCACAACACACTATAGGTCCTATGGGTGCTGACACAAACACACTATAGGTACTATGTGTGCTGACAAGAAAATATAGGTCCTATGTGTGCTCACAACACACTATAGGTCCTATGGGTGCTGACACAAACACACTATAGGTACTATGTGTGCTGACAAGAAAATATAGGTCCTATGTGTGCTCAGAACACACTATAGGTCCTATGGGTGCTGACACAAACACACTATAGGTACTATGTGTGCTGACAAGAAAATATAGGTCCTATGTGTGCTCACAACACACTATAAGTCCTATGGGTGCTGACACAAACACACTATAGGTACTATGTGTGCTGACAAGAAAATATAGGTCCTATGTGTACTCACAACACACTATAAGTCCTATGGTTCCTGACACAAACACACTATAGGTACTATGTGTGCTGACAAGAAAATATAGGTTCTATGTGTGCTCACAACACACTATAAGTCCTATGGGTGCTGACACAAACACACTATAGGTACTATGTGTGCTGACAAGAAAATATAGGTCCTATGTGTGCTCACAACACACTATAAGTCCTATGGTTCCTGACACAAACACACTATAGGTACTATGTGTCCTGACAAGAAAATATAGGTCCTATGTGCGCTCACAACACACTATAAGTCCTATGGGTGCTGACACAAACACACTATAGGTACTATGTGTGCTGACACAAACACAATATGGCTCCTATAAATCCCTGCCTGGGATGGGACAGAAGGTTGGGACAGAAGTTGGGGTGCAATGCTGTTCTAACAGCACTGCGATTGGTGCTACTGCAATGCTGTACTAACAGCACGCACACACCAGACTAATCCCCAGCAGCAGATAAGATCACACTCTGTGCAATCAGCAGCAATGATCAGTAATGATTTGAATGACTCAGGTCAGGAGTTAGCAATGGTTTAGCAAAGAAGAAAATCAATCAGCAGACTGCTCTCCTAAAAGCCGGAACACATGTGCCCTGGGCCGACGGCGTGGCGGCCTTTTATAGAGTGGGTCGTGTACTAAATCCCCTGAACTTTAATTGGCTACAGGCGTCCTGCCTGTAGCCAATCATTGCTCTCCTAGTTTCCGCCGCTGTGATTGGCCAAGCATGCGGGGTCACAGTGCATGCTTGGCCAATCATCAGCCAGCAATGCACTGCACCGGCCGCAATGCATTGCGGGCCGCTCGCATCACACGAATGTGATGTGAACTGCCCAAATAGTTCTGGGCTCGCCGAGTGGGCGAACGCCCGGTGCTCGATTCGAACGTGGGTTCGAATCGAGCACCGGGCCCATCCCTAGCCAGGACGTACAGCTTCAAGGGCTGTCAGGTTGGCATTTGGGGGGACGTCGGCCTCAGGGCCAACAGACACAACATAGTTTGTTGAATGCTTTTTTTAAAAATTGTGCAAAATGCAGCAGGAAAGCACAATGTTATTCAGTTTATATTCCGCCATGTGGATGGGTGTCAAAAATAGGCGGAAGCGGCTTGCCATGATCCCAAAAGTGTTCTCTACCACTCTTCGGGCTCTGGACAGCCGGAAATTAAAGACCCTCTGGTCCGGGGTGAGGGCCCTCATCGGGAAAGGCCGCATCAGATGGCTTGACAAGGCAAACACTTCATCCGCGACAAAGACGAAGGGGAGTCCTTCCGCATTCTCCTCTGGAGGTGGAAAGCCCAGACTGCCACTCTGGAGACGCCAGTAGAACTCGGTCTGCACAATGGCTCCACCATCCGAGATCCGGCCATTCTTCCCCACATGCACATAGAGAAACTCATATGTCGCCGACACCACGCCAACATCACAATACTATTAAACCCCTTATAGTTGTAATAGAACGACCCCGAGTTCGGGGGTGGGACGATGCGGACGTGTTTCCCATCAATTGCACCTCCACAGTTAGGAAAGTCCCAACGGCTGGCAAAGTGGGAGGCCACAGTCTGCCATTCCTTTGGCGTTGAAGGAAACTGTGGAGTCAAAAAAGAAAAAAAAATTGTCATTTTGCACATAAACATTGCAAGCAGATTATACACAAACATTTTGGAACAAGATCAGAATAACATTTTGGCTAAAAAGTATTTACAAACCAAAGTATAAGGTCCCCTTAGCAGATTCCTCACCCCCCACCCCCCCCCCACTTCTGATGGGCCATTGCCAAAAAATAGAGGGGGGATGTATTGGACAGATAACCCTCTCCACTTCATTGAGAGCTGAATGCCTAAATAATGTGTGATAGTTTGGCCAGACCCTCCTTACTTAACACTATTGGCAGCCCACGGGACAGGTAAGAAGTGTCCTAATCCCAAATAAAAAAAAAACACAAAATGCATAAATAGAAGCACATTTTGACATTCTGCTCTTACCTATCAAGCTAATAAAAGAAGTATAAAAAAAAAATAACATTTAGCATTAGAAAGTATTGAGGCAGGCCCTTGCACTACATGCTTTGCTGAATTCATCCATAAATCTGACCACTAAAGAGGTAGGTATAGTGTGTATTGAGTTTGGCAAAGTCAGCAGATAGAGGATTGGTATCAGCTGACCTAGCAGTTGGGGGAGGGGGGTTCCGATTGAGTTCGGCCCACCAAAAAAAAAAAATGAGAACTCTGCATGAAGTTAAACACACAGAAAACATTTGTGGATATTTTAGGGGGTGTTTAGGGGAAACCAATACTATGGAGCAGACAAAATACATTGCTAAGTGACTAGGCCATAGGTGTATATGGGCCCAGAAGAGCATGCTGGGAAGGTAAGTGAAGGCAAAAATGCATGAAGGACAAAAGGGCAGCGCATATTACAGCATATTGCCATCCTTGTAATTAGGGAACGAGGAAAGAAATACAAGACATTAGCAAACAGTAAATACATAGAATGGAATAGTAAAGGAGAAATCTTACCTTAATATAGTCCTCCTGCAGGACCTGGATAATGGCAGAACAGGTCTTTGGAATAATGATACCCAGAGCCTGGGGGGAGATACCTGCGGAGAACTTCAGGTCCTGAAGGCTTCTCCCTGTCGCCAAGTACCTCAACGTGGCAACTATCCTCTGCTCCGGAGTGATGGGTTGCCTCATGCAGGTATCCTGCCTGCTGATAAAAGGGGTCAGCAAAGCCAACAGACGGTGAAAAACGGGGTCCGTCATCCTGAGAAAGTTCCTGAAATCATCAGGATTATTCTTCCGGATCTCACGAAGCAAAGTCATGTGCGAGAATTGGTCACGCTGGAGCAACCAATTCTTGGTCCATGAACTCCTCCTCGCCCTGTTCATGGACTGGGCTTGTGTCAAAGCTAAAAGCCCAACACCAAGCCCCTGCACAGCACGAACTCTACGATGAGTACGTACATGAAACATGGCTTCCAAACGGTCGGCTGGTCAGAACGGACTAACAGAAAGCACCGATAAACAGCAAGGCCTGAAAGAACTAAATGAATATCAGAAACAAGCAGACAATAAGCAGTGACAATCAAAGCGTCCTATATCAAGAAGATATCAAGATATAGGCCGCAATGACCAACAAATGCGAACTTACTACAGGCACTGATAAACAGATACGCACCGACAAGCACAAACTGAAGAGCAGTAACGATCTGAAGCACAAGTCTGAAAAGCGGGAATTGTATGTAACCAAACTTCTACTAACACGCGATAAACACAAAATCAGCAGAAGGATCCCAAAGGGTGCCGGACGTGGTGCTGAAATTCCCTTTTCTAGTCCCGTCGTACACGGCTTACGTCACAGCGTTCTTGAATACCGGAAATTCCGACAACGCTGTCCGACCGTATGTACGCAACACCAGCTTTGGACAAAATCCGATGGAAATGATCCGACAGATATTGTCATCGGAATTTCCGTCCGTGTGTACGGGGCATAAGTGTGTCTTCTGTGCCTCCAGCACAATATACACCTGTATCTACCCATATTAGCTGGTGTTCTCTGATACAGCCATCTGCAGGAGTTAGTGTGTCTTCTGTGCCTCCAGCACAATATACACCTGTATCTACCCATATTAGCTGGTGTTCTCTGATACAGCCATCTGCAGGAGTTAGTGAGTCTTCTGTGCCTCCAGCACAATATACACCTGTATCTACCCATATTAGCTGATGTTCTCTGATACAGCCATCTGCAGGAGTTAGTATGTCTTCTGTGCCTCCAGCACAATATACACCTGTATCTACCCATATTAGCTGGTGTTCTCTGTTACAGCCATCTGCAGGAGTTAGTGTGTCTTCTGTGCCTCCAGCACAGCCCAGTATACACCTGTATCTACCCATATTAGCTGGTGTTCTCTGATACAGCCATCTGCAGGAGTTAGTGTGTCTTCTGTGCCTCCAGCACAATATTCACCTGTATTTACCCATATTAGCTGGTGTTCTCTGATACAGCCATCTGCAGGAGTTAGTGTGTCTTCTGTGCCTCCAGCACGATATACACCTGTATCTACCCATATTAGCTGGTGTTCTCTGATACAGCCATCTGCAGGAGTTAGTGTGTCTTCTGTGCCTCCAGCACAATATACACCTGTATCTACCCATATTAGCTGGTGTTCTCTGATACAGCCATCTGCAGAAGTTAGTGTGTCTTCTGTGCCTCCAGCACAATATACACCTGTATCTACCCATATTAGCTGGTGTTCTCTGATACAGCCATCTGCAGGAGTTAGTGTGTCTTCTGTGCCTCCAGCACAATATACACCTGTATCTACCCATATTAGCTGGTGTTCTCTGATACAGCCATCTGCAGGAGTTAGTGTGTCTTCTGTGCCTCCAGCACAATATACACCTGTATCTACCCATATTAGCTGGTGTTCTCTGATACAGCCATCTGCAGGAGTTAGTGTGTCTTCTGTGCCTCCAGCACAGCCCAGTATACACCTGTATCTACCCATATTAGCTGATGTTCTCTGATACAGCCATATGCAGGAGTTAGTGTGTCTTCTGTGCTTCCAGCACAATATTCACCTGTATCTACCCATATTAGCTGGTGTTCTCTGATACAGCCATCTGCAGGAGTTATGCCCCGTACACACGGTCAGATTTTCCGACGGAAAATGTCCTATCGGACAATGTTGTTGGAAATTCCGACCGTGTGTAGGCTCCATCTGACTTTTTCCGTCGGATTTTCCGACGGACAAAGTTTTATCTCCTGCTCTCAAATTTTCCGACAACAAAGTCCTATCGGACTTTTTCCGATCGTGTGTAGCGAATTCCGACTGACAAAGTGCCACGCATGCTCAGATCACATTACAAGACCCAAGCTATAGGCTACTAGCCTCTACGTAGTCCGTCGTAGGCAACAAACGTCACCGCGTTCAGAATGATCGGATTTTCCGACAACTTTGTCCGACCGTGTGTATGCAACACCAGTGTCGGACAAAATCAGTCGGAAAAAATCCGATGGATTTTGTGGTCGGATTTTCCGACCGTGTGTACGGGGCATTAGTGTGTCTTCTGTGCATCCAGCACAATATACACCTGTATCTACCCATATTAGCTGGTGTTCTCTGATACAGCCATCTGTAGGAGTTAGTGTGTCTTCTGTGCCTCCAGCACAACCCAGTATACACCTGTATCTACACATATTAGCTGGTGTTCTCTGATACAGCCATCTGCAGGAGTTAGTGTGTCTTCTGTGCCTCCAGCACAATATACACCTGTATCTACCCATATTAGCTGGTGTTCTCTGATACAGCCATCTGCAGGAGTTAGTGTGTCTTCTGTACCTCCAGCACAATATACATCTGTATCTACCCATATTAGCTGGTGTTCTCTGATACAGCCATCTGCAGGAGTTAGTGTGTCTTCTGTGCCTCCAGAACAGCCCAGTATACACCTATATCTACCCATATTAGCTGATGTTCTCTGATACAGCCATCTGCAGGAGTCAGTGTGTCTTCTGTGCTTCCAGCACAATATTCACCTGTATCTACCCATATTAGCTGGTGTTCTCTGATACAGTCATCTGCAGGAGTTAGTGTGTCTTCTGTGCCTCTAGCACAGCCCAGTATACACCTGTATCTACCCATATTAGCTGGTGTTCTCTGATACAGCCATCTGCAGGAGTTAGTGTGTCTTCTGTGCCTCCAGCACAGCCCAGTATACACCTGTATCTACCCATATTAGCTGGTGTTCTCTGATACAGCCATCTGCAGGAGTTAGTGTGTCTTCTGTGCCTCCAGCACAATATACACCTGTATCTACCCATATTAGCTGGTGTTCTCTGATACAGCCATCTGCAGGAGTTAGTGTGTCTTCTGTGCCTCCAGCACAGCCTAGTATACACTTGTATCTACCCATATTAGCTGGTGTTCTCTGATACAGCCATCTGCAGGAGTTAGTGTGTCTTCTGTGCCTCCAGCACAGCCCAGTATACACCTGTATCTACCCATATTAGCTGGTGTTCTCTGATACAGCCATCTGCAGGAGTCAGTGTGTCTTCTGTGCTTCCAGCACAATATTCACCTGTATCTACCCATATTAGCTGGTGTTCTCTGATACAGCCATCTGCAGGAGTTAGTGGGTGTTGTGTGCCTCCAGCACAATATACACTACCCAATTGCAGTTTTTCCCATTTCCCTGCAGGCCATTACAATGTCTGGAAGACCAACAAGGAGAGACAGACAGTCACGAGCCAATAAAAGAGGGCAAGCAGGCTCTGTGTCTAGAGACAACAGTGCTGGTCGTGGACGCGGTGCATCGTCATCAGCACGTGGCCATGGGACACGCTTGTCCTTATTTTCGGCAGCTGGACATGTTGAGCCGCATCGTGCCGAATACTTGGTAGAGTGGATGACCAAGCCCTCCTCATCCTCCTCATCCTCTCTCACCCAGGCTCAGGGTACAGTGTTGAGTACATGCTCCAGGAGTATGCCCAGCATTTTGAAGGCTCTGATGATGATACCCAGCTAGAGGAAGGCAGGAGTGTGAGCGCAGAGAGAGGGGATGCTCAAGGACAGCAATCTGGCAGTCATGTTCCACCAGCTGCAGCATACGAAGAGGGAGGGGATGATGAGGTCACTGACTCCACGTGGGTGCCTGATTGGAGAGAGGAGGAGGAGGCACATCTCCAATGAGGCAGGATGCCCTCCGGGGGCCAGCTTAAGGATAGCACACCGACTGAATCACTGCCTCTGCACGTTATTACAAAAGTACTTTGGTGTGGGCCTTTTTTGAGACGAGTGCATCAGATTGCACCGCTGCTATTTGCAACATATGTCTCAAGCGTATCTCGCGTGGCCAAAACATCAGCCGCTTGGGCACCACAAGCATGACCAGACATATGTTGACCTGCCATGCAGCTCGTTGTCAAGCTTACCTTAAGGACCCACACCAAAGAACAAAGCGGACCTCTCCTTGTTCCTCATCAGCTGGGATCTCCAACCCCACTATACCTTCAGTCCTCTCTGAAAGCTGTAATGAGAGGAATGAAGGTGTAGAATTAGGTGTGTCACAGCCAAGTACTTGCGGGCATTCTGCTAGCAGTACACCGACGTCCGATTGTACCAGGCAAATTTCCCTGCCCCAGCTGCTGAACCATCGAAAGAAGTTCACTCCCAGCCATCCACATGCCCAGCGGTTGAATGCTAGCTTGGCTAAATTGCTAGCACTTCAACTGCTGCCTTTTCAGTTGGTAGACTCGGCCCCCTTCTGTGAGTTTGTGCAATGTGCGGTTCCTCAGTGGCAGGCTCCCAAAGGCCACTTTTTCTCACGGAAGGTGATTCTGGCTCTCTACCGGCATGTGGAAGGCAATGTCCATGCCTCGCTGGACAGGGCGGTCAGTGGTAAGGTGCATATTAGCACTGACTCATAGTCCAGCAGGCATGGACAGGGACGTTACCTATCTTTCACGGCCCATTGGGTCACTCTTTTGGCAGCTGGGAAGGATGCAGGACAAGGTGCAGTATTGTTGGAGGTTGTTCCGCCACCACGCCTCCAAAATGCTACTACTGGTTGTGATACACCTCTCTCCTCCACCCCCTCCTCTTCTTCTTCCTCCATGGCCTCTTCCTGTCCTTTGTCCTCTGAACCAGCGGTGCTCTGTAGGCGTTCAAGGGGCTACGCAAGTACACAGGCAAAAAGATGCCATGCCGTGCTTGCGCTGGTGTGTTTGGGGGACAGGAGCCACACTGGGGCAGAGGTTCTGTCAGCTCTGCAGGGGCAGGCCGAGAGGTGGTTGACACCACGCCAGCTTAAGCCAGGAATGGTGGTTTGCGACAATGGCACCAACCTCCTCTCTGCCCTGCGACAGGGACAACTGACCCATGTGCCCTGTATGGTTCACGTCCTTAACCTGGTGGTGCAGCGGTTCTTGGGCTTACAGGATGTCCTGAGGCAGGCCAGGAAAGTCTGTGTGCATTTCCGCCGATCATATAATGCCAGTGCTCGGCTGGCTGAGCTGCAAAAGGAGTTGAACCTGCCCAAGAACCGCCTTAAATGTGACATGCCTGTAGTATATTATATCTAATATATATATATATATATATATATATATATATATATATATATATATATATATATATATATATATATTAGATATATGTAGTGTTTTTTTATGTATTTCGTATAGGCATTTTATTTGGGCATTCTAGGACAAATTCATTATGCAAGAATATAGATTGGGGATTCAAGTCTATTCTGCACCTCAAAAGAGTATTTAGGTGTCATCTCTTAATCTAATCAGTAGTCGCCGATATCAAAGGGGAACAGATAATGAATGAATGGGAATATGCAAGAATGTAGATTAGGGCAGTTTGTATGACTACAGCTGTTCACAGCTTGGGGTTATCTGCTGTCACTATGAAAAACAGGAGCAGATCAAAGCAAATTGCTCAGCTATTCAGAGTATTTGAGAAGACATTCAGGCTGTGATGGAGTCTAAGAACTGTCTCAGAGAAGGGTCTGTGGTTATGAAGGCACAAGTCTAGGGAAGATATTCCTTGTCATATGAACTCTGTTGGATTTTTTATCATCTGTAAGACTGTTCTGTTTTAGAAGTCAATAAAGTGTTTCTCTCTGGAGAATTGGGTTTGCTGCGGGGACAATACTTATTAATAACTACAAACCATCTAGGAACTATATATGAGATCACTACAATGCCCACCAGGTGAAACTCCACGTTGGCCATGCTGCAGCAACTGCACACGCAGCAGAGGGCCATCAATGAGTACCTGTGCGACTATGGCACCAGGACAGGGTCAGGGGAGCTCAGATTTTTTTCACCACGCCAGTGGAGCATGATCAGGGATGCATGCACTGTCCTGTCACCATTTGAGGAGGCCATGAGGATGGTGAGCAGTGACAGTGCATGCATCAGTGACACTGTACCTCTTGTCCACCTGTTGGAGCATACGCTGCATGGAATAATGGACAGGGCACTTGAGGCAGAACAGAGGCAGGAAGAGGAGGACTTCCTTGCCTCTCAAGGCCCCCTTTATCCAGACAGTGTTCCTTCTCTCCCACCCAACACACAGGAGGAGGATGAGGAGGAGGAGGATTGTGTCAGCATGGAGGTGGAGCCTGGCACTCAGCATCAGCAGCAGCAGTCTTTTAGGGATGATTTACAGTCCTAAGAAACCGGTGGACTTGTACGTGGCTGGGAGGAGGTGGCTGCGGATCATGTCGTCCTTAGTGACCCAGAAGACTCCGGACCGAATGCCTCAGGTAACCTACGTCGCATGGCCTCCCTGATCCTGCAAAGCCTGCGGATGGATCCTCGTATTATTCGGATCAAGGAGAGGGACAATTACTGACTGGCCACTCTCCTTGATCCACGGTACAAGGGTAAGGTTGCAGACCTTATCTTGCCATCGCAGAGGGAGCAGAGGATGAGACATTTCCGGGAGGCCTTGCAGAAAGGTCTGTGCAACGCACTCCCAGAGACTGGGAGGTTACAAACTCCTGGTCCTGGACAACGAGTTGCTGAGGCTTCAGTAGAAGAAGGAGCAATGGAAAAGGTGGCCATCTGACCGATGCGTTCAGACAATTTTTTAGTCCGCAGCCCCAAGGTATGATCGGTTCCAGCAACCATCGCCAGCGTCTGATATACATGGTGCAGGAATACCTAGGGGCAAGGTCAGACTTGGACACCTTTCCCACTGAAAATCCTCTGGCTTACTGGGTCTTGAGGATGGATCCCTGGCCAGAGCTTGCACAGTATGCAATTGAGCTACTGGCCTGTCCTGCATCCAGGGTTCTTTCGGAACGCGCCTGTCTACCAACTCGGTTGATCGACTGACCTTCATAAAGATGAATCAGTCTTGGATCACCACCAGATACCAGGCACCTGAAGCTGATGTAACAGAATAATTTATTTTGAAATGTCACATCCCTTTAAGACTGCCTATGCTGATGCTGAGTGACTGTCCTGTTATGTTGACTGACTATACTCTTCCTCCTCAATGATCCTGCTGATAGCTTGGAAGAACATTTTTGGTTCTGGGTGCCGCCACCAGTGGCTAAGGCCCAATTTTTCAGCCCCTGTTTAACAGGGGCATGTAATTACAATTTTTTTTGCAATGCTTTGCAGCAGGGCTCATGCCTGCACTCCAACTAGAGTATCTGGGAGAGGTTGGAGTGTTGTGGCACCAGCACCAGTGCTTAAGGCCCAATTTTTCAGCCCCTGTTTAATAGGGGCGTGTAATTACAATTTTTGATGCAATACTTTGCAACATGTCTCATTGCTGTGCTCCAAGTACAGTATCTGTGAGGGGTTGCAGTGTTGTGGCACCAGCACCAGTGCCTAAGTCCAAATTTTTCAGTCCTTGTTTAACAGGGGCGTGTAATTACAATTTTTGATGCAATACTTTGCAACAGGTCTCATTGCTGTGCTCCATGTACAGTATCTGTGAGGGGTTGCAGTGTTGTGGCACCAGCACTAGTGCCTAAAGCCCAATTTTTCAGCCCCTGTTTAACAGGGGCGTGTAATTACAAATCTTGATCGAACAATTCACAGCAGGGCCCATTCCTGCACCCACCAAGAGTAACTGTGAGGGCTTACAGTGTTGTGGCAACACCATCCACCACCACCACCAACACCACCAAAGGCCCAATTTTTCTGCCCCTGTTCAACAGGGGCATGCAATTACAATTCTTGATCTAATAATTCACAGCAGGGCCCATTCCTGCGCCCACCAAGAGTAACTGTGAGGGCTTACAGTGTTGTAGCACCAGCACCACCACCAAAGACCCAATTCTTCTACCACTGTTCAACAATGGCATGTAATTACAATTCCTGATATAATAGTTAACAGCAGGACGTTCCAGCGCCCACCAAGAGTAACTGTGAGGGCTTACAGTGTTGTAGCAACACCAACATCTAAGGGGCAAATTTCTGCAGAGTATATACTGCAGGCCCCTACTTTCAAACATCCAACTTACAAATGACTCGTACTTGCAAACGGAAGAAGACAACAGGAAGTGAGAGGAAATCTACCCCTAGGAAGGGAAATTCTATCCTGTAAGAGTTAATATGGGAAAAAGGTGTCTCCTCTCTACTGATGCTTTATCACCAATCCTTGTTTCAATAAAAATCCCACTTTTCCAAAAATATTTGTCATTGGGACGGAATGTGAGGTGAAATGTTCTGAACAGGTGCACAGACAGCAAAACAAATGTTACAGGGGTGATAACCCTTCCCTATGTTCTCCAAAAAGCTTAAAAATTGATTTTTTTGGCTGCAGCTACACTGTACTGAACTGTACCTGTTCAAAATGACAAACAGATTCTACTTAAGAACAAACCTACAGTCCCTGTCTTGTTTGCACCGCCTGTATACTGCTGTTCAGAGTATATAGGGTTTTAGGTATAGGGTTTTATTTTGGGTGCAGGGTTCCCCTTAATATCCATACAATACCCAAAGGGGCTGGTAATGGGCTGGGGTAGGGGGGGGTGATGGGGTAGCCATGCCATTTTTCTGCAGGGACAGTTCTACACACGGGAAACACATGCCACTTCACAGGCATACTTTAGACACCCCCCAGGTATGATATTTAAAGGAATATTTCATTTTTTTCACTTTATGCATCATTAAAATGACTGCTCCAGAAAAAACTGCCTTTTTTAAAACTTCTTTTTGCATTAATACATGTCCCCTGAGGCAGAACCCGGGTCCCCAACACTTTTTAGGACAATAACATGCATATTAGCCATTATAATTAGCACTTTAGATTTCGAACGTTCGCGTCCATTGTAATTAATAGGGTTCTAACATTGCAAACTTTCGGTCCGTTCGCAGGTTCTGGTGCGAACCGAACCGGGGGGTTTTCGGCTCATCCCTACTGAGGTGATAGGCACAAAAACATATATAGATAAATTATGAAGCAAATACTTACTTAAAGTGGAGTTCCACCCAAAAATGGAACTTCCGCTTTTTGGAATCCCCACCTCCGGTGTCACATTTGGCACCTTTCTGGAGGAGGGAGCAGATACCTGTGTAATAAAGGTATTTGCTCCCACATCCAGGCATTCATCACCGCGGTGATCGTGGTGACCTAAGCCATGTCCCCCCGCTGTCTTCTGGGAGACACACAGTCCCCAGAAGACAGCAGGGACCAGTGGAATCGTGCAGCGCGACTCGCGCATGCGCAATAGGGAACCAGGAAGTGAAGCTGCAAGGCTTCACTTGCTGATTCCCTTACCAAAGATGGCAGCGCCTCCACCCGAAAGCTGAGGGAAAGATTGGCTTTGGGTGCCCACATTGCGGGTTCCCAGGACAGGTAAGTGACCATATATTAAAAGTCAGCAGCTGCAGGGTCAGGTACGGGTATGGAGATCCAGTTGCTAAGAGGGCTCCCCTTGCGGCTAAGTGCAGCACGTTCCTGAAGTTAGGAACAGAAGCACGGATGGCCGGGTGCTTGCTTGCAGTTTGATGGGCTCGGCTGCTGAGGGATGGCCGGAGCAGGCGGAGCAGAACTTGCTGTATTCAGATAAATGGAGAAGCCAGGAGCCAGGCCAGAGGTCATACACAGATAGATCAGTCCAGAGAATACACAGGGGCGAGCCAAGGTCAAACACAGGCAGGGTCCAGGTACAAGCTGTAGGTCAAGCCGGAAGGTCAGGAAGCAGAAACAGAGTCCAGGAGCAGGCCAAGGGTTAGGCTAGGAGATCAGGAAGCAAGGTCAAGGCGGGCCGGGTCACAATGGATATATCAGATCAGGAAGCAAGGTCAAGGTACACAAGGGAGCTGAGGAGATAATCCAGCGCTGTCCTGTGGTTACAGGCTGGCTTAAATAGGGCCACTGGTGCCAAAGTCCGTCACGCCAGTGTGCGCCATTGCGCACACACAGTATTGCACGTGCATGTGCGCCAATGCGCGCTGATGTGCACCGGTATGTGCCAATGCACGCTGATGTGTGCCGGCATGCGACAATTTACGCTAATGCGCGGCACATACTCGTGCACGTCTTGGGATCCTCCATAGGCGTCCATGAGTGCTCTGGGAGCCATGTCCCTGACATGCAGTATTTGTAGCTGCTGACTTTTAATATTTTTTTCGGTGGAACTCTGCTTTCAACCTACTCTCCCATATATTCAGCCCAAAGGGATCAAGATAGGTCACCCCCCTTTTTTACGTTTTCTTTGGTGCCTTGTTGGGATATATTCAGTGACGACCATATGTGATGAAAGACGTATTTTCTGCAGACTTGAAAGATGATCACCAGTGCTGAAGGAATGCCCCTTCTTATAATATACTGATATGTAAATTTTGTATTTTGCAAATATCTAAAATGTTCTTTATGTCCCATATTTATTTATGAGGATTTCAATCTGTATTCATAGTTACATAGTTACATAGTTACATAGTTAGTTAGGTTGAAAAAAGACCCATCCAGTTCAAGCACAAATAAAAAAAAAAATATATATATATCATACAATCCCATATACCCCATTCTATACCCACAGTTGATCCAGAGGAAGGCAAAAAAAAAAAACAGCAGTGCATGCTCTAATTTGCTAAAGCAGGGGAAAAAATTCCTTCCTGATCCCCCGACAGGCAATCGGATTTTCCCCGGATCAACTTTACCTATAAATGTTAGTACCCAGTTATATTATGTACATTTAGGAAAGTATCCAGGCCTTTCTTAAAGCAATCTACTGAGCTGGCCAGAACCACCTCTGCAGGGAGTCTATTCCACATTTTCACAGCTCTTACTGTGAAGAAACCTTTCCGTATTTGGAGATGAAATCTCTTTTCCTCCAGACGTAAAGAGTGCCCCCTTGTCCTCTTTGTTGACTGTAAAGTGAATAACTCAACACCAAGTTCACTATATGGACCCCTTATATATTTATACATGTTGATCATATCCCCCCTTAATCTCCTTTTATCAAGGGTGAATAAATTCAGTTCCTCTAATCTTTCCTCATAGCTGAGCTCCTCCATTCCTCTTATCATACTTTACTCTGTCCTTTTAGAAGTGGCATCAGTCCCTGAAGAAGATTATATTTTCATACATATTATCGAAACGCGTTGGTTTCCCACTACCTGTCATCATTCATTCATCTCATGGATGGTATTTTATGTGTAGTGGGGTGATGCCATTTGTGATATCATCCAAAACCGATCCTAGGGTCACAGACGCCTGGGTGCAGAAATATTTCTGGCGCCCCACATGGGCATGGTCATCTTACTAATGCCTCCCCTTTACAAATGTTTCTATGGCTACAACTCAAGCACAGAGATGCTCCCCTAAGAAGTCTTAATTACCCTGGGATCCTCCCATGATCTTTTAACAATAAAGAAAATGAGTACACTAATGGGACCTGGAGGGGGGTCTCTCTAATATTCACATAGGGCTTCTGTTAGAGAGTCTGTTAGAACGAGCCCCCAGACATACTGCAGACATGATACAGGAGATGGTCAGAGGCTGCAGACATAGTACAAGAGATGGTCAGAGACTGCAGACATAGTACAGGAGATGGTCAGAGACTGCAGACATGGTACAGGAGATGGTCAGAGACTGCAGACATGGTATAGGAGATGGTCAGAGACTGCAGACATAGTATAGGAGATGGTCAGAGACTGCCGACATAGTACAGGACAGGGTCAGAGACTGCAGACATAGTGCAGGAGAGGGTTAGAGACTGCAGACATAGTACAGGACATGGTCAGAGACTGCAGACATAGTACGGGACATGGTTAGAGACTGCAGACATGGTACAGGAGATGGCCAGAGACTGCAGACATAGTATAGGAGATGGTCAGAGACTGCAGACATAGTACAGGACATGATCAGAGACTGCAGACATAGTACAGGAGATGGTCAGAGACTGCAGACATAGTACAGGAGATGGTCAGAGACTGCAGACATGGTACAGGAGATGTTCAGAGACTGCAGACATAGTATAGGAGATGGTCAGAGACTGCAGACATAGTATAGGAGATGGTCAGAGACTGCAGACATAGTACAGGAGAGGGTCAGAGACTGCAGACATAGTACAGGAGAGGGTCAGAGACTGTAGACATAGTGCAGGAGATGGTCAGAGACTGCAGACATATTACAGGAAAGGGTCAGAGACTGCAGACATAGTACATGAGATGATCAGAGACTGCAGACATAGTACAGGAGATGATCAGAGACAGCAGACACACTACAGGAGATGGTCAGAGACTGCAGTTCCTAAGGATGGCAGTAGATAATGACCGACCAGCCCTCTCACCAGACCCGGCGGTACAGCAACATCAGTTCTTCTGATCAGGAGTCAGCTCACTCTGGGTTGTCTGTGGCGACTCCACTGGGTAGTGCTCAGATCTGTATTCTGGCAATGACTCCATTCCTTTCTTCACCAGGGATGACGCTAGGCTGTGCGGCTTTCCCTCTGGTGGCAGAGGGCAGCGGGGTTCTCTTTCTGATGGCATCCCCTCAGCACTGTCCTCTCCCTGGAGTCCTGGGTGTACTTCCCCGAAAGATTTCCCCGGGCTCCTGGTGCTCTCTCTCTCTCTCCCCCCCCTCTCTTATTCAGCTGAGCATGCTGTGTGGGTAGCAGTTTCCGGGTCACAATGGGACCACAAGTTTACATTTTTCAGTTTTTAAATCATATCAGCGCTTTAGTATTCATTATCACTAATCCCTAAAACATGTAGTCAGCCTACAGAGAGCCCCGGTGATTTGTTCATCTTTCCCCATCGACACACTGTAGCCCAGTCCTGCTGCTGTTGATCCCAGCTGGCTTCGGTTTCTGTTTTGCCTGTTGACTCCACATCGGCTATTGAGTATGGTTCTCAGAGCTCAGCACGTCCTTCTCACTGGCCTTCCCAAGGCAGTGATCAGCCCATCAGAGCCTTTACAAGCCCTGGTGACATAGCTCTTACCAATTGGGTCTTCTGCCCGCTCCCAGGGTTACCAGCACACGGAGGCAACCATCCATTCTACCAGGTATAGCCACAGCTTACATCAGAACTGTGAGTCACAGCTTAACCACTCCATCTATTTGCTGGACTATGGTTTTTGTATCATTGGTTAATTTTTTTGCAAGTATCTATTAAAGTTTTTTATTATCAGTTTCTAAAAGAAACTTGTAAACATCAGAGGTCTATTATAGCCCTAATGTCTCCCCTCCCCTCTGATCCAGAAGATAAAGTACAGGACTATGCTCAATCCACTGTTTACCTGGCTTTCCAACTGAGATTTTGACTCTGAATCAGGAGCTGAGTGCTTCAGGGTTTTCAGTCAGCAGAGGAGATCAAGGAAAAGATGTTTACAGATCCCCTACTGCGAAGCATCCAGACAGCATTTGTTGTAGTCACAAAGTTCCGGGAGGAATGGGAAAGCAAAGAAAGGACCAAGGTGGAGGGGGGGGGGGGGTGTAGTGTGGGCTCACGCTAGCAAAGTCCTGCGCCTGCTACACAAAACTGAAACAAGCTCAGCCATGTGCTTATTTGACCTTTTCAGACACTAGATACATCTAAAGAGCTGAAGAGGTTAAGCCATTTTTTTGGATTCAATATAATCTATTGACCTGCAGCCTCCTTTTTTCTTGATACCTTAAAGTATTGGTGAAGTGACTAGCCTAAGGTGTAACACAGAGATGAAACAAATCCTCCTACATAAGTTTTACTTGTTTATCTGCAGTCTTTTCAACCCTTTAAAATAGCACAGTTGTAATAATCTCCTGCATCTGTAAGGAGTACAGAGGAGCAGGTGGAGAGCTGCAGTTACAGCTTTTATACATTGTGTGAGAGCTGATTGGAGAAAAGGGACACACCTCTCCCTCCACATAAGCAGAGGAACGAAGGGACATACAGAGCTGTATTCTGAATAGACAAGCTGTGCACTTATCTCCCTCCCCATTGCACATTTTATCTCATGTGTCAGGAAAACTTCTCAGAAGTGACTTATTCTGACAACAGAGGAACGAAGCACCAGAGAGAACCACCACTTAGAACTTCGGAGAGAGACCAGTAAACTCTACAGATATATGTGCTTTGTTCACATTTCATGACTGGGGTTTACAACCACTTTAATGAGATTGTGCAGTGAATTTGCAAATTGTCTTATTTTCTTCCTGACCCCTATTAATCAGCTTCCATAAAAACACATAGGCTGGAGAGGTATCACTGTAAATGCCCTTCTTTATCTAAGGAAGAGCGTGTTTATAGGGATGCATGCAATATGGTTCCCCATGCATCTCCTTCTGATGGTAAAGCCAAATCTACATGATAGGACTGGGTAAGCTGGTATCATCTGGAAGTGCTTTTCAGTCTTTCTGCTTAGTCATCCAGAGGGATATTGTAGCCATTGAACATATGAATGCTGGTTTCAAGGGCTCCTATAGGAATTATTACAAACACAGCAATGTCACTAGCAGGGGTTTCCAGGGCAACATAATATTATTCCGTTTACTGACACCAACATGCTACAGGAACTTTGTAGTAGTAATATATTTTTTAGCATGCAGACAATAGGAGGGATAGTTGGGCAAGTACATAATGTTACAGTATAAAGAAAGAACACAAAATATGCAAGATCTTCCTGTAGCTATAATATAACTAAACTGTTTTTGTGATGCAGTAGTGAAAGGAATGGTTCTCCCTCTTACGTTAGGCCAGAGGCTTATAATATTCTCACAAAAATACAGAAAGCTGTATGTATTTCTATCGATCCACCTCCATCACTGTGCTGTCTCTGGAACACTGTTCTCTCAGCACTGGCAGGGATACTGAGCAGTACTAAGCAGCACTACTGCCCACTATCTATGTACCTCCCAAGCTATTCTCTCATACAGATCTCCCCAGGCTCTACTGTTGCTAGGTGTTGCAAGGTCACAGCCAACATCTCCTACTGCTGCCTAGTGCAGTCAAACTACCCAAACTAAACTACCAAACTGCCAGCATGTTAAATTATAATTAGTATAAATCATATGTGTTTCACCCCTTCCTAGGCCAATTTTCAGCTTTCGGTGCTCTCACATTTTGAATGAGAATTACTCAGTCATGCAACACTGTACCCAAATGAAATTTTTATCATTTTATTCACACAAATACTGATTTCTTTTGGTGGTATTTAATCACCACTGGGTTTTTAATTTTTTTTCACTACAAATGGGGATGGTATTGACACAGCCCCAAATGATCCACAATGGCTCAAAAGTGATATGGTCCAGAAATATTTAGACAGAATAAAGGTGGATATTGCACTTGGACCAGGTGGCATCCACCCACGGATCCTAAGAGAATTGAACTTTGTCATTTCAAAGCCATTGTATCAAATTTTTATGGTCTCATTAATGACTGAAATAGTAGCACTGGATTGGCATAGGGCCAATGTTGTGCCTATATTTAAAACAGGAACAAAGTCTATACCAAGTAAATATAGGCCTGTTAGTTTAACTTTTATAGTTGGGAAGATACTGGAGAGTTTAATAAAAGACCACATAGATGAGTTCTTGCTGGAAACAATTTAAGCAACAGACAGCAGGGGTTCATGAAAGACAGAATTGTCAAACAAATCTGATTTCTTTTTATGAAGATATAAGTGAAACCTTGGACAGAGGGGTGGCTGTAGACGTGGTATTCTTGGATTTTGCATAAATGTTTGATACACTTTTGCCTAGCAGTAAAAAGGTTCACTGGTTCGAATCCCAACCACGACACCACCTGCCTGGAGTTTGCATGTTCTCCCTGTGCCTGCGTGGGTTTCACACTCCAAAGACATGCTGGTAGGTTAATTTGATCCTGTCTAAATTGGCCCTAGTATGTGTATATATATATATATATATATATATATATATATATATATATGAATGTGAGTTAGGGACCTTAGATTGTAAGCTACTTGAGGGTAGGGACTGATGTGAATGTATAATAGATCTGTAAAGCGCTGCGTAAATTGATGGCACTATATAAGTACCTGAAATAAATAATATAGATACAGTTCCCCATACACGGCTAATGTGTAAGTTAAAGTATATAGGCTTGCTAAGATCATTTTTTAAATGGATAGAAAACTGGCTAAAAGATAGAATTAAGAATGGTCTAAGGTTATTAATGGTGCAACCCAAGGTTCAGTGTTGGGACCCTTACTTTTTTAATAACTTTATAAATGATATAGGGTCTGGGATTAAAAGTACCATTTCAGTCTTTGCAGATGACACCTAACTATGCAGTGGAATAACGTCCTTACAGGATGTCTCCAACTTACAAGCCAACCTCAATGCACTGTTTAATTGGGCGACTATGTGGCAGATTAGGTTTAATGTAGATAAATGTAAAGTTATGCACTTGGAGGCTAAGAATATGCATGCATCATACATACTAGGGGGAGTACAACTGGGGGGATCCATAGTGGAGATGGATCTGGGGGTTTTGGTAGATCATAAGCTCAATAATAGCATGGAATGCCAAGCTGCCTTTTCCAAAGCGAGCAAAATCCTTTCTTGTAATAAGAGAGGTATGGACTCCAGAGAGAGAGACAGAGATATAATTTTGCCCCTGTACAAATCATTAGTAAGACCTCATCTGGAATATGCAGTTCAGTTTTTGGCACCAGTTCACAAAAAGGATAGCAGGGAACTGGAGAAAATGCAGAGAAAGGCAACCAAACTGATAAGAGGCATGGAGGAACTCAGCTATGAGGATAGATTAGGAGAACTGAATTTATTCTCTCTTAAGAAGAGGAGATTAAGGGGGGGATATGATCAACACGTACAAATATATAAGGGGTCCATATAGTGAACTTGGTGTTGAGTTATTTACTTTATGGTCAACACAGAGGACAAGGGGGCACTCTTTACGCCTAGAGGAAAAGAGATTTTCTTGACGCCAACATGGCAGCATACTAGTGATAGAGCTCCGCCTCTTGACCACTCCCTCAGGACCAGTGAATAGCATAAATATAAGGCCTAGTTAGGCCCCACCCCATTCTTCTTTTTTTCCTCATACCTCAATGCACCAGTGAAGAGTAAGCAGTACTATGTCCCCCCCTCTGCCTCTGTGCAGCATCCGGCTGGGTTCAAGCCTCTCCCAGTGCGAAGTCCCAGTGCTCAGGCTGCTAACATGCGCTAAACAGCCTGGGAACCCTTCTGTGGGTCTTATTGGGGCCCCTGCAGTGTTTCCTCTTTAGGAACGAAATCTGCTTGTAAAATTAAAAACTGCAGCACTTGTGGAATATGGGGGGCCAGCTATGCTTTATCTCTCTCTTAGCCCCTTGTGTCTCCTTCGTGTCCTTCATTACCTTTCCCATTCCCTGCTGTCCTCTGCAGGTGTTGCATGTGTGTTTTTGGTATGTATTTATATGTGATATGGGTGTGTGTATATGTATATACACATTTAAAAAAAATATATATAATAATAATTTGTATGTGGATGTGTGGGTATGCATATGTGTGGGGGTGTATGTAAATACATGTATGCATTGTAGGGGATCAGAGGGGTGAAAGGCCAGTTCAGTAAAATAAAAATGGCTTTATTCAGCAAAACAAACAGAAGAAAAAGGTCACACAGGTGCAGAGATAGGAAAGGTTCAGTCTCTTTAACCAACAGGCTGATATATAGACAAAGTACATGGCTCTAGTCTGAGTCTGAGTTTTTTTATATGGTTTTACTCACCCCAGCAAATGGATCCTTACACTGAATGCTGCTTTGTGTGTCTCTCTCTCCAGACACACAACTCCTCTGACATCTTCAGCTCAGCTGACAGTAAGCAGGGCTGAAGGTTCCTACCCTCTTTAATTAACCCTTTCCTAACCCGCCCCAGACTGACCCTCTGCAGTATATGTGTGTAGGTATGTATGTGTGTGTGTGGGTATGTTTGTATATGTGTACATATGTAAGTATATGTAGATAAATAAAAAAAAAGGAAAGTGGAATCCTTTCTCCTATATCTACACTTTTCAGCTATCCTCACCTCAGCTGGCCGTCCCATTTCTCCACAGATAAAGAGTCAGTTACCGCTCATATAAAGACCCTCAACAACTAGGGTGGGGACCACCATATTGGTAAGTTTTCAGGAAAAAGAGTGCCCTCTCATGCGGATTGGCTTTGATTTGCTTCAGCCCCGCAAGCCCACGCTCTCAAGATGGCCGGGCCAAGGCAAGGCGGACGTTCTTCAGAGGAGCATAGCACGGATGGCGCTCCCACTCAGGAGAAGAGCTCCAAGGAAGACGTCTTTGCTCCTCTTCCCCAGAGCCAGCGCCCCAGCAAGATTCCTGCAGTGCCTGTGGCGCAGTATCTATGCCCGGAAGGCTGGTGAGTAGACACTGCCTAGAGAAGTATGCAGCAAACAGGTAATGCCAAATGTCTTTATTATTAATAAGAATGGCACAAGATTCTGTTTTGGTCTTGCCTTAATTACCCGGAGCAACTGTTAGTAGACGGTCGCTCCAACATTCCTACTCAAACTTGACAGAATAGACCCGGGGGCTTTGTCATCAGGGGACTTTGTAGGAAGGACTATTCAGTCCTCTGTCTCATCCTAATTAGAAGATTGGTTTGACAAGTAGATCCCACCCTGTCAGCTAGTTATTTATCACTAGTATGCTGCCATGTTGGCGTCAGGAAAATGGAAAATTGTATCAAATACTTACCGTAATTTTCCTTTCCTGATGCCAAACCATGGCAGCATATGGTCCAACCCTTATACGTTTCGGTATGTAGCTAATTACAGTGAATGGAGTGGGGCCTAACTAGGCCTTATATTTATGCTATTCACTGGTCCTGAGGGAGTGGTCAAGAGGTGGAGCTCTATCACTAGTATGCTGCCATGGTTTGGCGTCAGGAAAGGAAAATTACGGTAAGTATTTGATACGATTTTCCATTTTATCTCCAAATACGGAAAGGTTTCTTCACAGTAAGATCTGTGAAAATGTGGAATAGACTCCCTCCAGAGGTGGTACTGGCCAGCTCAGTAGATTGCTTTAACCACTTTCAGACCAGACCAATTTGCAGCCAAAGGACCAGGCCCCTTTTTGTGATTCGGCACTGCGTCGCTTTAACTGACAATTGCGCGGTCGTGCAACGTGGCTCCCAAACAAAATTGGCGTCCTTTTTTTCCCACAAATAGAGCTTTCTTTTGGTGGTATTTGATCGCCCCTGCGGTTTTTATTTTTTGCGCTATAAACAAAAATAGAGCGACAATTTTGAAAAAAATGCATTATTTTTTACTTTTTGCTATAATAAATATCCCCAAAAAATATATAAAAAAACATTTTTTTTCCTCAGTTTAGGCCGATACGTATTCTTCTACATATTTTTGGTAAAAAAAATCACAATAAGCGATTATTGATCGGTTTGCGCAGAAGTTATATCGTTTACAAGATAGGGGAAAGTTTTATAGCATTTTTATTAATAATTTTTTTTTTTATTAGTAATGGCGGTGATCTGCGATTTTTTTTTGTGACTGCGACAGTATGGCGGACACATCGGACATTTTTTAAACATTTTTGGGACCATTGTCATTTATACAGCAATCAATGCTATTTAAATGCATTGATTCCTGTATAAATGACACTGGCAGTAAAGGGGTTAACCACAAGGGGGCAGTGTAAGGGTTAAGTATGCCTAGGGGTGTGTTTTCTTACTGTGGGGGGGCGTGGCTGTCAGCTAGTGAATGCTGATCTCTGCTCCAATCACAGGGAGCAGAGATCGGCGTCACTAGTTGCTAGGCAGAATGGGGAGATGCTGTTTATCTCGGCATCTCCCGTTCAGCCTTCCCGTGAGACGATCGCGGGGGTCCCCGCGGCGATCGAGTCCGCGGGGACCGCGACCGGACTCACGGGGGTCCCGATCGGCATGGGAGCGCGCCGCTCCCGGCGCGCTCCCGATGGCACGGACAGGCTTAAAGGAGGGACTTATATATACGCCCTCCTGCCTGTCTGTGCCATTCTGCCGACGTATATCGTCGTGCGCCGGTCGGCAAGTGGTTAAGAAAGGCCTGGATTCTTTCCTCAGTCTAGGTTCACATCTATGCGGCTGCGTTTGATGCATTTTTCAGGCACATTTTTCAGAGCATTTTGCATTTTTAAACCAGCTTTTTTTATGCATTTTTGCATGCAGTTTTCATGCATTTGTGTTTTACCTTTTTTTTTTTTCTTTAACCACTTACCGACCGCCCCATGTATATATACGTCAGCAGAATGGCACGTACAGGCAAAATCACGTACCTGTACGTGACATTCTTCCGGCGGTTGGGGTG
The DNA here is from genome assembly GCA_028564925.1 of Lithobates sylvaticus. Taxonomy (NCBI): domain Eukaryota; kingdom Metazoa; phylum Chordata; class Amphibia; order Anura; family Ranidae; genus Lithobates; species Lithobates sylvaticus. Next base: position 168,643,874 of record CM053027.1, on the reverse strand, counting down.
TCCGATCGGAACCCCCTCCGCCGTCGGGGACGGTCGGGATGGTTTCAGAAGCGATCCGGCACGAGGGGACGGCCAGTGGTTTCTGGCCGCCCCCTCGCGATCGCTCCTGGCCAATCAGATGCTTCCCCTTCCTGTGTAATTGTAAACACAGCAAGGGGAAGTGATGTCACGCTCCTCGTGTCGGTCTTTCTGACCGGGACGCCGAGCAGAGAAGACATCAGGTTAGTGCATCAACACTACACTGACACCAGGCACACATAGGCACATATCCCCCCCCCCTGTCACCCCTGATCACCCCCCAGATCACCCCCTGCCCCCCCCAGTCACAGTGTCACTGATTGCAGTGATCATTTATTTTACTGATCACTGCATTTAGTGTCAGTGTGACTGCAATAACTGTCAAGGCAGTTAGTTTTAGGCCCCTTTAGGTCTAAGGTAGCCCCCTACCCCCCTCAATAAAGGTTTAACCCCTTGATTGCCCCCTAGGTAACCCTTTCACCCCCTTTTGCCAGTGTCACTAAGCGATCGTTTTTCTGATCGCTGCATTAGTGTCACTGGTGTCGCTAGGTAGCCAGTTTTTTTTTAGGTTAACCGCCAGGTTTATATAGGTTTATAAATAGGTTTATAGGTCAGGTACCCCCATATTACAACCTAAATAAAGGTTTTAACCCCTTGATTGCCCCTAGAGTTAACTCTTTCACCAGTGATCACCGTATAAGTGTCACTGGTGACGCTGGTTAGCCAGTTAGTTATTTAGTTATTTAGGTTCCCCGTCAGGTTTTTATATAACGTCAGGTACCCCCATATATTACCTAATAAAGGTTTTAACCCCCTGATTGCCCCTAGTTAACCCTTTCACCAGTGATCACCGTATAAATGTTACGGGTGACGCTGGTTAGTTAGCTTGTTTTTTTATACTGTCAGGGCACCCGCCATTTATTACCCAACTATCGGTTTAACCCCCTGATTGCCCGGCGGGTGATATCAATTAGGTTTTAGGGTCAAATAAGGTCTGCGTCGCCCCAGGTTAGTGCCAGTACCGCAAACACCCATGCGCAAAGCATACACCTCCCTTAGTGGTATAGTATCTGAACAGATCAATATCTGATCTGATCAGATCTATACTAGCGTCCCAGCAGTTTAGGGTTCCAAAAAACGCATTGTTAGCGGGATCAGCCCAGATACCTGCTAGCACCTGCGTTTTCCCCCTCCGCCCAGCCCAGCCCAGCCCACCCAAGTGCAGTATCGATCGATCACTGTCACTTACAAAACACTAAGCACACATAACTGCAGCGTTCGCAGAGTCAGGCCTGATCCCTGCGATCGCTAACAGTTTTTTTGGTAGCGTTTTGATTCAGTCGCCAGCAGCCTAGGAGCTTTTTTTCCTGTGAATCTCACTAGTGTACTACTAAATTTAGAGCCTAAAATGGCAAATCGCAAGTACACTAGTGAACAGGCCTACTTGTTTCTGAGTATGTCAGATAGTGAAGAGGAGGTCACTCATCTGTCAGAATCAGGCTCAGAATACGATCCAGTAGACGACAGCGGCTCCATGACAGATAGCTCTGGCGACAGAGTCGTGGTCCCTGCCAAGGTCAGGCGTACCCGATCCCGATCTTCTGCTGTTGTTGAGGTGCAGGAACCGCAGGTCTCTCGTATGGAGCAGAGAAGTACTAGCGCCGCTATTCCTTCTGGTGAACTGGCAAGCACCAGCGGCCTAGTACACCCTGGACGTAGTCAAACCAGCACTGCAGTAACACTTGGTGACGTGGCGAGTCCCATAAGTGCAGTTCAAGCTGGCGAGGTGGCAAGCACAAGTAGTGTCCCGCTGCCACCAAGAAGAAGACAAAGGCAGGCCCGTCGATCACATAGTGTCCTTCCTGCAGAATTCGCCAATCCTGATTGGGTGCCCACCACTTCTGCAGGACCCGTACTTCCCCCATTCACTGGCCAACCCGGTATTCAGGTGGAAACAGCTGATTTTAAGCCATCCGATTTTTATTCGCTGTTTTTCACGGAAGATCTCTATAGATCTATTGTGGACCAAAGTAATATATACGCTGGTCAATACATCGCCGCTAATCCCCAGTTGCCTTCCCTTGCCAGAGATTGGAAACCAATTACGGTTTCCGAATTTAAGTCCTTTCTGGGCCTTTCCCTCAACATGGGCATACATAAATTCCCGACTCTGAGGTCTTATTGGTCCACCTCACCACACCACCAAATGCCCGTGTTCTCTTGCTCCATGTCCAGGGCACGATACGAACAGATCTTGCGGTTCATGCACTTCAGTGACAATGAACTTTGTCGTCCTCGTGGAGACCCTGAATTTGATCGGCTCTACAAAATTCGGCCCCTCATAAACCACTTCAACCAATGTTTTGCAGCCTTGTTTACGCCCAATCAAGTTGTCTGCGCTGACGAGTCCCTGATTAAGTTTTCTGGCCGCTTGTCTTTCAAACAGTTCCTTCCCAGCAAGCTTGCCAGATACGGGGTCAAGCTCTACAAGCTCTGTGACAGGGCAACAGGCTATACGTGGAGCTTTTCGGTTTATGAGGGAAAAGATAGTTACATAGAGCCGGAGAACTGTCCAGATTACATAGGGAGCGCTGGCAAGATAGTGTGGAACTTGGTGTCACCCTTATTCGGAAAGGGGTACCACTTGTACGTGGACAATTATTACACGAGCGTGCCACTGTTTAGTCACTTGTTTGATCAGCAGATTGGAGCATGTGGCACCGTGCGACCTAATCGCCGGGGCTTTCCCCAGCGGCTTGTAGATTCCCCTCTTAGGCTGGGGGAGAGAGCCTGCTTGAAGGAGGGATAATAAGAATGTTTTCCTTCTTACCTCCCTTCATGCAGACACGACAGTCCAAATTCGTACGGCGGCTGGTGTTGTGACGAAACCCCTCTGTGTCCACGAGTATAACCTTAATATGGGAGGGGTGGACCTCAACGACCAGTTGTTGGCGCCATACCTAGTTGCCCGTAAGGCTAGACGCTGGTACAAAAAAGTGTCTATTTATTTGTTCCAATTGGCTTTGCTGAATGCTCATGTGCTATACGGAGCTTCAGGCGGGACGTTACCCTTCCTTGAATTCCAGGGAGCGGTTGTCATGGAACTCCTGTATCCAGGCGATTCCACACCTCAACATCCCCTACCAAATGCAGTAAGCCGGCTGCATGAGAGGCATTTTCCTTATGTCCTCCCGAGTACCCCTACCCAACGAGCCCCCCAAAAAAGATGTCGTGTCTGTAGCAAGTGCGGATGTAGGCGTGACACCCGTTATTATTGTCCACGCTGTCCTGACAATCCTATTCTCTGCATTGGTGAATGTTTTGAACGCTACCACTCACTAGTGAGGTATTAGCGTAGGGTACAGCATTTCACAGGCTAGGATACACTTTCACAGGGTCTCAAGAATGCCATCGCATTTTGAGACCCGACCGTTGCAGTTAAAATTATAGTTACAGGGTCTCAAGAATGCCATCGCATTTTGAGACCCGACCGTTACAGTTAAAATTATAGTTATAGTTTAAAAAAAAAGTGTAAAAAAAAAAAAAAAGTACAACCCCCCCCCCCCCCCCCCCCCCCCAAAAAAAAATATAAAATAAAAAAAACAAAACATAGTTGTCGTTTTATTGTTCTCTCTCCTCTCCTCTCTCTCTCTATTGTTGCTCTTTTTTTACTCTATTCTATTCTGCAATGTTTTATTATGTTTTATCATGCTTGCTTTTCAGGTATGTTTTATTGTTAACCATTTTTTTTTGTTTTCAGGTGCGCCATTCAGTTGCAGCGCGGATTTATTTATCTTGACAGCAACAGCGTTTGCTCCCACGATACATAAAGCCGCGACTCCAACGCTGTAGGAGGTGATTTCACCACCACAGTTAAAAAAAAAAGAGCATATATGCCGAAGCATGGGGGCAGCAGAGGGCGGAGGAGCAATTTTGCTCCTAATGCCACGTACATACGGTCGAAAAAAGTCCGACCATGTGTACGTGGCATAACTTTTTTGCGGGAGGATGCCCCCATGCTTCGGCATATATATATATATTTTAGGCACCGGTTGCGTTAACAATATGTTTTATTTTTTACTATGTTTTTTTTTTGGTATTTGCTTTGCAGGTATGGTATGGTAAAGTCTTACTGTTATACTGTAATGTTACTTTGTTTTAATGTTAACCATTATTTGCTTAGCAGGTACGCTATTCAGTTGCAGCGTGGATTTATTTATCTTGACAGCAACAGCGTTTGCTCCCACGATACATAAAGCCGCGACTCCAACGCTGTAGGAGGTGATTTCACCACCACAGTTAAAAAAAAGAGCATATATGCCGAAGCATGGGGGCAGCAGAGGGCGGAGGAGCGATTTTGCTCCTAATGCCACGTACATACGGTCGAAATTCCGACGGAGGCTTGCCCGTGGAAAAGTCCGACCATGTGTACGTGGCATAACTTTTTTGCGGGAGGATGCCCCCATGCTTCGGCATATATAAATGGTGCATGTATGCCCATCATTAGAAGTGGGTGGATGAAGGGAGGTATTCTAATGGTGGGCATACCCACCGCGCCATTGGGAAATTGGGAAAGCATTTTATCACACCGATCTTGGTGTGGTCAGATGCTTTGAGGGCAGAGGAAAGATCTAGGGTCTAATAGACCCCAATTTTTTCAAAAAAAGAGTACCTGTCACTGCCATTGCTATCATAGGGGATATTTACATTCCCTGCGATAACAATAAAAATGATAACTAAGAAAAATAAATGGAAGGAACAGTTTAAAAATAAAATAAAAAAGCTAAATAAAAAGAAAAACTAAAAAAAAAAAAAAAAAAAAAAAAAGCACCCCTGCCCCCCCTTCTCTTGCGCAAAGGCGAACACAAGCGTTGGTCTGGCGTCATATGTAAACAGCAATTGCACCATGCATGTGAGGTATCACCGCGAAGGTCAAATCGAGTAGAGTAATTTTAGCAGTAGACCTCCTCCGTGAATCTAATGTGGTAACCTGTAAAGGCTTTTAGAGGCTTTTAAAAATGTATGTAGTTTGTCGCCACTGCGTGTTTGTGCGCAATTTTAAAGCATGTCGTGTTTGGTATCCATGTACTCGGCCTAAGATCATATTTTTTATTTCATCAAAAATTTGAGCAATATAGTGTGTTTAAGTGCATTAAAATAAAAAAAGTGTATTTTTTCCACAAAAATGCGTTTGAAAAATCGCTGCGCAAATACTGTGTGGAAAAAAAAAAATGCAACACCCACCATTTTAATCTGTAGGGCCTTTGCTTTAACAATATATATAGTGTTTGGGGGTTCAACATAATTTTCTTGCAAAAAAAAAATATGTTTTCATGTAAACAAAAAGTGTCAGAAAGGGCTTTATCTTCAAGTGGTTAGAAGAGTGGGTGACGTGTGACATAGGCTTCTAAATGTTGTGCATAAATTGCCAGGACAGTTCAAACCCCCCCCCCCCCAAATGACCCCATTTTGGAAAGTAGACACCCCAAGCTATTTGCTGAGAGCAATGTTGAGCCCATTAAATATTTTTTTTTTTGGTCCCAAGAGATTGAATTATGAAAAAAAAAAAAATAATATTTTTTTTTACAAAAAGTTGTCACTAAATGATATATTACTCAAACATGCCATGGGCATATGTGGAAATACACCCCAAAATACATTCTGTTGCTTCTCCTGAGTACGGGGATACCACATGTGTGGGACTTTTTGGGAGCCTAGCCGCGTACGGGACCCCAAAATCCAAGCACCGCCTTCCGGCTTTATAAGGGTGTAATTTTTTTATTTCACTCCTCACTGCCAATCACAGTTTTGGAGGCCATGGAATGCCCAGATGGCACAAACCACCCCAAATGACCCCATTTTGGAAAGTTGACACCCCAAGCTATTTGCTGAGAGGTATGGTGAGTATTTTGCAGATCTCAAATAAAGAAAGAAAATTTTTTTTCTTTACTTTCTTCATTTTCAAAAACACATGAGAGCTGTAAAATACTCACCATGCCTCTCAACTAATAGCTTGGGGTGTCTACTTTCCAAAATGGGGTCATTTGGGGGGGGGGTTTTGTGCTATTTTGGCATTTTATGGCCTTCGAAACTGTGATAGGTAGTGAGGAGTGAAATCAAAAATTTGCACCCTTAGAAATCCTGAAGGCGGTGCTTGGGTTTCGGGGCCCCGTACGCGGCTAGGCTCCCAAAAAGTCCCACACATGTGGTATCCCCATACTCAGGAGAAGCAGCAAAATGTATTTTGGGGTGCAATTCCACATATAACCATGGCATGTGTGAGCAATATATCATTTAGTGACAACTTTTTGAATACATTTTTTTTATTTATTTTTTTTGTCTTTATTCAATCACTTGGGACTAAAAAAAAAAATATTTAACGGCTCAACATGCCTCTCAGCAAATAGCTTGGGTGTGTCTACTTTCCAAAATGGGGTCATTTGGGGGGTTTTGTGCCATCTTGGCATTTTATGGTCTTTAAAACTGTGATAGGTAGTGATAGGTAGTGAGGAGTGAAATCAAAAATTTATGCCCTTAGAAATCCTGAAAGCGGTGCTTGGGTTTCAGGGTCCCGTATGCGGATAGGCTCCCAAAAAGTCCCACACATGTGGTATCCTCGTACTCAGGAGAAGCAGCAGAATGTATTTTGGGGTGTAATTCCACATATGCCCATGGCATGTGTGGGCAATATATAATTTAGTGACAACTTTGGGCAAAAAAAAAAAAGGCAAAAAAAAAAAAGTTTGTAATATTCCCGCAACTTGTGGCAAAATATAAAATATTCCATGTACTCAACATGCCTCTCAGCAAATAGCTTGGGGTGTCTACTTTCCAAAATGGGGTCATTTGGGGGGGTTTAGTGCTATTTTGGCATTTTATGGCCTTCGAAACTGTGATAGGTAGTGAGGAGTGAAATCAAAAATTTGCACCCTTAGAAACCCTGAAGGCATTGATTGGGTTTCGGGGCCCCGTGCGCGGCTAGGCTCCCAAAACGTCCCACACATGTAGTATCCCCATACTCAGGAGAAGCAGCAAAATGTATTTTGGGGTGCATCTCCACATATAACCATGGCATTGGCATTTTTTTTTTTTTTTTGTCTTTATTCAATCACTTGGGACTAAAAAAAAAAATATTCAATGGGCTCAACATGCCTCTCAGCAAATAGCTTGGGGTGTCTACTTTCCAAAATGGGGTCATTTGGGGGGGTTTTGTACTTCCCTGCCATTTTAGCACCTCAAGAAATGAGATAGGCAGTCATAAATTAAAAGCAGTGTAAATTCCAGAAAATGTACTCTAGTTTGTAGACGCTATAACTTTTGCGCAAACCAATAAATATACGCTTATTGGCATTTTTTTTACTAAAGACATGTGGCTGAATACATTTTGGCCCAAATGTTTGACTAAAATTGAGTTTATTGGATTTTTCTTATAACAAAAAGTAGAAAATATATTTTTTTTTCAAAATTTGCGGTCTTTTTCCATTTATAGCGCAAAAAATAAAAATCACAGAGGCAATCAAATACCATCAAAAGAAAGCACTATTTGTGGGAAGAAAAGGACGCAAATTTAGTTTGGTTACAACATTGCATGACCGCGCAATTACCAGTTAAAGCAGTGCAGTGCGAAATTGAAAAAAGACCTCTGGTCCTTTGGCTGCCAAATGGTCCGGGGCTGAAGTGGTTAAACACACTGTAAAACACACTGTATATAGCTGGTTGCTGCGTCCTTAGCAACCAATGAGTCATCCTGGTTGCTGCATCCTAAGCAACCAATCCCGGGGAACCCCGCTAACAGCTGATGACTCATTGGTCGCTAAGGACGTGGTGGCCGGCTTCCTTGCCTCCTGCTTAGCAATCAGCTATATACAGTGGTAAAATAAGAACCACAAAATGCAAAACATTGAAAAAAAAATTGCATCAAAAATGCACCACGTTTCTGGTGCAGCTCCATTGAAGTCTATTAGCCACAAATCAGGGGAAAAAAGTCCCCGCCCCTTTGCAAAAATGCACCGGCCGCAAAAAAAGGCATAGATGTGTACTAGTACCATAGATATTAATGTTAAATGGACTGTAGTGCGTTTCTGCAAACTGCAAAATGCACTAAAAAACTCATTAGTTAATGTACATAATATAATTAGGTACTGACATTTGTAGGTAAAGTTGATCCAGGGAAAATCCTCAGGGGATCAGGAAGGAATTTTGCTGTAGTAAATTGGAACATGCTTTGCTGGGGTTTTTCGCCTTCCTCTGGATCAACGGTGGGTATAGGTTTGCGTATATGGGATTGTATGATATTATTTTTTATATATTTATTTTTATGGTTGAACTACATGGATATGTGTCTTTTGTCACCCTAAATATCTAACTATGTAAAAGGAAAAAGACTGAAAATTTAGAAAAAAAATAAGTTATTCTTATGCCGCGTACACACGAAGGGACAATCCCGCGGGATTATCCTCTGGACTGAAGTCCAGCGGATAATCCCCTCGTGTGTGGGCGCCGGCGGACTTTTTGGCGCCAAAGTACGGCGGACTAAAGTTTGAAGTTTTGTTTTCAAATTATCCGCTGGACTTGGCAGTCCAGCGGATAATCCCGCCGTTAGTGGGCAAGTCCGCGGGACTTTTGAAATGAAGGGACTTGCCGCTCATCGGCAAGTCCGTTCATTTAGCACGTGACTTCAGGTTACGTAGCTAGCGTAGGCAGTAAATGCCGCCGCGCTAGCTCCGTGACCTGGCATGGATTTAAAGGGACTCCCCACGCCGAAAAAACGGCGTGGGGGTTCCCCCCAAATCCATGTCAGACCCTCATCCGAGCACGCAGCCTGGCAGGCCAGGAAAGGGGTGGGGACGAACGAGCGCCCCCCCCCTCCTGAGCCGTACCAGGCCGCGTGCCCTCAACATGGGGGGTGCCCTGGGGAAAGGGGGGCCGTGCGGCCCCCCCACCCCAAAGCACCTTGTCCCCATGTTGATGAGGACAAGGGCCTCTTCCCGACAACCCTGGCCGTTGGTTGTCGGGGTCTGCGGGCGGGGGCTTATCAGAATCTGGGAGCCCCCTTTAATAAGGGGCCCCCCAGATACCGGCCCCCCACCCTATGTGAATGAGTATGGGGTACGATGTACCCCTACCCATTCACCTAAGGTGTAAAATGTAAAGTAAAAAAAAACACCCACACTTTTGAAAAAATAGTTTATTGCACTGCTCCGGGGGTCTTCTTCCGTCTTGGGGGTCTTCTCGCCGGACTCCCCCGCCATTTACCAAGCTCTTTTACCGAGCGAGGGGAGTCCGGCTACCTTCTTCGTCGCCGCCGTCGTCTGGGGGTCTCGATCCGCCTTCGGGGGTCTTCTTCCGTCTTGGGGGTCTTCTCGCCGGACTCCCCCGCCATTTACCAAGCTCTTTTACCGAGCGAGGGGAGTCCGGCTACCTTCTTCGTCGTCGCCGCCGTCGTCTGGGGGTCTCGATCCGCCTTCGGGGGTCTTCCGGGGGTCTCTTCTGTTCTTGCGGCGGTCGTCGTCTTCCGCGCCGCCGGTGCCTTCTCCTTCTTGTCCTTCTTCTTGTCCTTCTTGTTCTTCTTCTTCTTCCGATGTTGACCCGTCGCTGTCTCTGCCCGGAATGCCTGTGCCGATCTGCGCTCGGACTTATATAGGGACATGGGCGACAGGGTCACATGCACATGTCACATGGTGACCCCGCCCCCTTGTGTTGTCACAGTCCCGGAGGATGCTGGGACTGTGACATCGCAAGGGGGCGGGGTCACCATGTGACATGAACATGTGACCCTGTCGCCCATGTCCCTATATAAGTCCGAGCGCAGAGCGGCACAGGCATTCCGGGCAGAGAGAGCGTCGGGTCAACATCGGAAGAAGAAGAAGAACAAGAAGGACAAGAAGAAGAAGGCGCCGGCGGCGCGGAAGACGACGACCGCCGCAAGAACAGAAGAGACCCCCGGAAGACCCCCGAAGGCGGATCGAGACCCCCAGACGACGGCGGCGACGACGAAGAAGGTAGCCGGACTCCCCCCCTCGTGAAAGAGCTAGGTAAAAGAGCAGAAGAGAGCGGGGGAGTCCGGCGAGAAGACCCCCAAGACGGAAGAAGACCCCCGAAGGCGGATCGAGACCCCCAGACGGCGGCGACGACGAAGAAGGTAGCCGGACTTCCCCCGCTCGGTAAAAGAGCTTGGTAAATGGCGGGGGAGTCCGGCGAGAAGACCCCCAAGACGGAAGAAGACCCCCGGAGCAGTGCAATAAAATATTTTTTCAAAAGTGTGGGTGTTTTTTTTTACTTTACATTTTACACCTTAGGTGAATGGGTAGGGGTACATCGTACCCCATACTCATTCACATAGGGTGGGGGGCCGGTATCTGGGGGCCCCCTTATTAAAGGGGGCTCCCAGATTCCGATAAGCCCCCGCCCGCAGACCCCGACAACCAACGGCCAGGGTTGTCGGGAAGAGGCCCTTGTCCTCATCAACATGGGGACAAGGTGCTTGGGGTGGGGGGGCCGCACGGCCCCCCTTTCCCCAGGGCACCCCCCATGTTGAGGGCACGCGGCCTGGTACGGCTCAGGAGGGGGGGGGGCGCTCGTTCGTCCCCACCCCTTTCCTGGCCTGCCAGGCTGCGTGCTCGGATGAGGGTCTGACATGGATTTGGGGGGAACCCCCACGCCGTTTTTTCGGCGTGGGGATTCCCTTTAAATCCATGCCAGCTTGCGGAGCTAGCGCGGCGGCATTTACTGCCTACGCTAGCTACGTAACCTGAAGTTACGTTCGAAATGAACGGACTGCTCCGTGTGTGGGCAAGTCCGTTCATTTTCAAAAGTCCCGCGGACTTTTGGCCGGCGGATTATCCGCTGGAGAAGTCCGTGCGTGTGTGGGCAAGTCCACACCCTCGGAAAGTCCAGCGGACCTAGCGGAAAGTCCAGCGGATTGTCCGGTGGACTTAGGTCCGCCGGCAAAAGTCCGTACGTGTGTACGAGGCATTAGTTATAACATTTTGCAAATAAGTTATTTCTCTTCATAAATTCTGACCAAATTTTATATTGCTACATTTCTTTGGTAAAAAATAACTTAAATCGGTGTAAATTATTTGGTCTGTGTGAAAGTTATAGTGAGTTTGGTGTGCCAAGTGTTTCCCCTCCCCCCCCTTTTGTGGCCTGGATAATATTGGATTTACCTACATTTTTATGAAAAATAAATCCGGCGTGGACTCTGGACACCTCTAGTGGTGGGGATCACTGATCCCTCAGTGGCTGGTGAAGCAGGTGTGTCGTGCCCCCTCCCTGTTGGTCCTTCTATGATATGCAGCTGCAAAGGATAAGCATTTCCTTTTAATTATTGATGCGATTTTATGTTTCAAATCCTCTTACCCTAAACAGATGGAAGGACAATCTCGGATCCAAAGAATGGATTGTATTACAGGCGTATATATTCAGCCTTTCTGGTGAGTCTAATACTATAGGGGGAGAGGTCTCACGAGGTGTGGTGACAGGAACCGTGGTTGAATTTCAACGCCCTTTTACTAACTAAGTTTATGGACTGTGTCTATAATCTGGCTTGGACATTTGAATATGTGAAATACATTAATTAGTGACACACAGGGTGGAATACACCTAATAAGCGGTGCTAATGCTATAGGATTTATTTTAAAGAATATGTCTTTAGTGTTGTATAATTTATAGTAGCTGCTACTGTGTCAATTGAAATAATTTTCTATATATATTTTCTATGTGCGCTGGGAGAGAGGTATCTTTTGACTAAAGTTGATTGATCCACTTGTGTAAGGCCTCTTTCACACGGCCGATCCGTTCAGATCCACCTGAACGGATGCTCCATAGAGGTCTATTGGGCGTCGGATGTCAGCGGTGACATGTCCGCTGACATCCGACCCGCTCCGATCCGAAAAAGTGTGATGGAGGAAAAAGCTATTTTTCCATCCGTCATCGAATCGGATGACGACAGACTCTACGGTCCGTCGTCACCCTATCTCCCATAGGGGAGAGCGGCGCTCTGACAGGTCTGTCCCTGCGCAGTGTGCAGAGACGGACCTGTCATCTTCCTGCTCAGCGGAGATCACTCCGGCGATCCCAGCTGAGCAAGCGGATATCCATGGGGCGGATCAGCACTGATAAGGATCATATTTAGTAGGGAGATGGGATTATAATTCCCATAATCGCTATGATTTTTTCTGGTTTTGGGATAACATGGATATATGCTACGTTTTCATGGGTGGGTAAGGGAAGACCTTTTCTAATACCATTTAAACATTTACATAAGTGGGAAGCTAACATATCCTTTCTCTTTGTTTAATAGTTGACTTTGCTTTGCCCTAGATCAGTGGTTTTCAACTCCTGTCCTCAAGACCCACCAACAGGCCAGATTTTAAGTATTACCTTGGGGAGATGAGACTAGAATACTGCAATCACTAAGCAGCAAATCATATCACCTGTGATGTATTTCAGATATCTTACAAAACCTGGCCTGTTAGTAGGAGTTATGAACCACTGCCCTAGATGCTCTTTGTATTTGTTTACCTTGATAGCAGCTTTATGAGTGACCCAATTTGTTGCGGGGGAAGAATCCTCTGGTAAGTTAACTGGAAAGAAGTTGCAAATATCCTTGTTCTTCTTTATAGTGAAGATAGCCATTAATGGTATTGGCTGTATGTTTGAGGTTGTTGTCCTGCTGCAGAATAAATTTGGGGCCAAGCACTTATCTCCCTAATGGCATGGTATGATGGGTAAGTATCTGCCTGTATTTATCAGCATTGAGGACCATAAGAATTGAGGATGGTAAATTTGACCTTGAGCTACTGAGCTCTGTAAACAATGAGCTACTTTTAACAAAGTAGCTAAAGTCAGCCTAGTGAACTTTTGAAAAGAAGTCAAGAGCGCTTCCTACTCAAAATGTAAATACTAATTATTCGTATGCAATAGTGTCATAAAATAATAATAAATAAATAAAACTAAAAATAAACCTTAACACTTAGCCTGACCCTAAGATTTTGCCCGCTGTGTCTGCGGGCTCTGTCTTCTGCCCGATGCCTCTGTGTGCCAGGCTTCATTCCCTGTGAGCGTCATGATGCATGGGGGCGTAGCCCGGCAGAAAATTAAAAAAAATAGAAAATTCATAACACATACAGTACACTGTAATCTTACAGATTACATTACTGTATGAAATCATTTCACATCCCTTTTGTCCCTAGTGCTTTGTCCAATGCCCTGCATGCAGTTTTATATTATAAATACTGTTCTTTCTGCATGGAAACTTGAGATTGTCCATAGCAACTAAAAAGGGTCCCTTTACGTCAAAAGTGGTTTTAGACCAGATAGAAAACAGCTATAGTAAATTAGAACACTTGCAGAATTGAGTGATAGTGAATATTATTATTATATTATTATTTTTTATAATTATTTATAGTTATTTATTATATTATAATTTATGATTTTGTGTTTCAAACTTTATCATACCCAGGATGTCTACTAGACTCTTGTTTGGACAGATTTAAGTGTGTTATTGCTAAGAATTACAGGCCTACAATATAAAACGCCAAATTTCTATGCAAAACAATTCTACCGCTTTGAGACGCAAAAATCTGACATAATCATACAGCCAGGGAGTTTAACTGTGAATGCAGCATTAGACCCCTAGGACCCAACCCTCATTAACCCTCAAACTTAATCAACCTTAAATCTTAACTCCTGAACCCAACCACAACTCCAACCTTTCCACTAACACCAATTTATTCTTTTTAATCTGTAATTACATTGTATATTGTTCTGGCTAAAGTATCGCTTCATCTTATGCAGAATCAGAAATGAAATCACCTGATCGCCAACCAACTGATTCAGAATGCAACTATATTTTCTTTTCTAGTGCAGCTGAGAAAATGTAGAGGAATATATTAATTTTCAGTATTTTTCAGCATAAGCATATTCTTCCTATAAAACTGGGGTTAGTTTATGTTCAGCGTTGTGGAAAAAAAAATGCTGTGCATTAAATGATGAGGTTAGATGTTGTTATTGTAATAAAAGGTGACACTATGGCCTGACAGTGTCTATTCAAATGTATGATGCTTTTTGCTGAAAAAACAAATATTGTGTCACCTCAGTCCATTTAGACAATCAAGCTTCTTCTAGTTACAGTATGTTGGCTTGGAGAGGCTTTTAACATTTAGATTCTAAAAATAGCCAAAGACTCCAGGCAGAAGTATTATCTGTTTCTTATTGTGCAAGTAAAACCTCAGTGATTAATATTTATACAGCAATACCGGATTATAATGGGAAGTCTGTGTACCCTAGTTGGCATCATTAGCTGGAGATTTTTTTTTTCTTGCTATCAGAGAAGATGCTTGAAGCTTGCAAAATAATTGGTTTTAGCTTTGTACATTGCATGTGTAGATGTGTAGGGGATTTCTAGATATACGTAAAGAAAAAAAGCATGAACAAAATTCTTAGACGTGAACTGATGTTAGCAGATTTCTCAAACTTGCAATACATTTTAATAGAAAATTATACTGTATAGAAAGCCAGGCAAAATATAGTGTTATTTTTAAAACAAAAAAATCAGCTAAATTCTTAAATGAGAAGCCAAAAACAATTTACTGTGCTGAAGTTAGACATGTACAAGAAGATACTGACAGGTTAGTATAGGTTACTACACATAATAAAATACAGTATTAAAGTAAACCCTAAATGGATGAAACTTAGTTTGTTAAAACAATAGGCATTACAAACAATTGTATTTTTCTAATACAATTATATTTTAACCTTTTCCATCCTTTTTTTTTTTTTTTTTACATTTCAGTTTTGTTTTCTTCCAGCTCCTTTAAGCCTTTGTAGTCTCCACTGGGGTACTTATGATGGGCTGACAAAGCAGGAGCACAATGGGGAAGTAATTGTCACTCTTTAACTGGAAGTACCAGAACCATGACAAGGTAATCAAGGATTATTAAAAATTTCAGACAAAAGGGTTAGGAGGGCCTTGCTCAAACAAGCTTACAATCTAAAAGGAAGAGGCAAGTGATACAAAAAGAGAATAGCTGTGAGGGAATGAGTTGATGAAGAAATGAAAATGTCAGTTGTTAGATAAAGGTGGGATAGGCTTGGTTTAAATCTCCACTTTTGCAGCCATATTGGGATAACGCCTACTTTATATTTGTTACGTGTGTTACTAAATGTTCTCATTCACATTGAAAAACTTAAAAAAAAAAAAGTTGTTTACATCTTATTTTCTAGTTTCTGCAACACTGAGGTTTCTCTTTTCTCCGATATTGAGGTTTTTCTTCTTCTGCAGAGGGGGCTTGGGAAATAAGGTTTACCCCAAAAAAACCTTTTCTGTACTGTACTGGCAAATCACATTATCAGTTGTAAATTAGCAGTGAACACTTTTTGTCCTAACAAAGGGTTAAATGTCTAGAAGCTGGGCTTCTGCATTGTATGTTAGCGAGGGAATTACGTTTCCTCTCAATTTAAATTGTTCATATTTCAGAGTATCTTGCAGTCTTGCAGGTAAGAAATATATATTTAAAATTATTTTTAGATATGCTTTGTGAACAGGAATATATAATATATATATTTGTGGTGTTTTCTTAAATTTGACTATAATTGTGAAAATACACTTTAAAAGATGAGTTTTAAAGGATAATTTAAAGGCAGACAAAGTTGAATATAAGCCAAACATATTGGGGTAGAGAAGAATACGTATCGGCCTAAACTGAGGAACAAAAAATGTTTTTTTATATATTTTTGGGGGATATTTATTATAGCAAAAAGTAAAAAATGTTTCAGTTTTTTCAAAATTGTCGCTCTATTTTTGTTTATAGCGCAAAAAACAACGCAGAGGTGATCAAATACCACCAAATTAAATCTCTATTTGTGGAAAAAAAAGGATGCCAATTTTGTTTGGAAGCCACGTCGCACGACCGTGCAATTATCAGTTAAAGCGACGCAGTGCCACATCGCAAAAAGGGGCCTGTTCCTTTGGCTGCAAATTGGTCCGGGGCTTAAGTGGTTAAGTGAAATTTTAAGACAAGTTTGTTGATGTTGATGTACCTTGGTGCAGAGATTTGCACGGCTTTGTATGTTGTTGTTAGGACTTTGCATTTTATTCTCTGGGTTCAGGGAAAGCTATGGAAGGAATTTGCAGTGAGAGTTGACAGACACTGAATGGTTGGTAGATTGAAGTCTGTGTGCAGTAGTTAAGAAGCATTAAACTTCCCTTTTATAGTGCAGTCGAATGTGTTGTATGCCGTGGTGTTATTGACCGTCGGAATTTGGTGTGACCGTGTGTAGGCAAGACAGTTTGGGCGAAATTCCGTTGGAATTCCGACGGGAAAACCATCAGAGCTTTTTCCGACGAGAATTCCAACCGTGTGAACGCGGCATAACACTCTAACCTACTTCTGCCCCTATTGCATTTTCCCCTTAGTGGAGCTTTATAGTGTTTTTAGCCTGATGAAGAACAGAGTGTGGCCTTTTTTTTAGTGACAGGGATAAATATGACAGGGGTAAACATATTTTAAGGGGTGTAGGAGGTTTATGACCTTATGACCTTTCAAGTGGAGAAGAGGGTCAGCGTGCCACACAGTGCGGGGGCAAACAAAGGCTACAACTTTTCTCTGATTCTGCCAACATTTTTCTTCCATTTACAGCCAAAGCCTAAAAAAGAAAACCAATGCAGCCATCACATCTAAGAGTTGGTAAACTGCAATATATTAAATTCAAAAGTATTAGATAAGGATTAGTTCCAAGGTAATTCATTTTTGTATAGTACCATCATCCCAAAATTGAAAAGTACAAAAAAGCTTGGAGATACGAGACTGTCAAAGGTACAAACTAATGAAATCAGCACAATACTGTTAAATAAAAATATATTATTTATTAGAAAAAGCTATAGAATACAAAGTAAAGATTACAATATTTCCTATTATCATAAGTCTATACACACAACCTATAAAGTATAAACAGGAAATTCTGTAATCAAATACATAAGAATATTCCGTCCGAGTTTTTCGACATGTTTCGCCGATGTGGCTTCTTCAGGAAAAGGACGTATATTGTTTAAATAGACGAGAATATGTTTCCCTCTAAGTGTATATAACAAAAAAAGAAAATTAATATATTGCAAATAACAACAACATTTTGCAAGCACGGGACAATACAGCTCACACAACAGGCAAAGGTCCCTAAATCGGACCCCCACTAGTGCGTAGTCCCCCTACCTCCAAAATAGAGGACATCAGAGTCACTTTCAGTCAAAGGAATTCCCTAGATCAGCCCAATGACCTCACACCCAGAAATGATCCAAAAAAAGGCCAGCTAGCCCGTAGAGAGGGAATAAATTGATGAATGTTTTTCACAAGATACAATGAAATACCTGCAGTGATATCAAACATTTATAGACATATCAATTGCTATATTGCTATCAGATGAAGGCAAGATTACAGTCCATCGCAGGTTCTAAAAATGGTGAACTGCACCTACCTCCATCTCCTGACTAGGTTGAAACTCTAACAGATTCTGGGAGCTCGGGTGGACACTGTAGGAAAGCACTGTGTTCACATGCAAAAAGTATTTACAGTAAACACCTAGCACGGTCTGAAAGTAAAAAAAGATAAATGGGGAATAATATAGATGGCTTCAAATACAGTTCAGTAATGGGTCCATTTTTCTATGTATATATACTTTATGGTGCTTACAGATAGCACTCTCACCTTAAATGCCGCCAGAGCAGGTGTATGCAGCAAGCCTTTAAACTTCCATGGAAGATGGCCAAGCGGCTACATATGGCAGCAAACAAAAACACACCGGCCAGCAAGGTGGATTGAATGATTCAAGTCCTATACCTAGTTGGGACCATATTAAAATGGACAAAGGTTGGTATTAAATTTCCATATAAAGCAAAGTCCATAGTTAGGTAGATCAATGATTTTTACCTATTCACGAGTGTCCAAACGTATCCCGAGCTCCCAGGTATTCCCAGCCTGACCTAGATCAAGCTGGGTTTAAATATACCTCCCCGTGGCGCCAAAGCACGGCGTGTGACGTCACGCCATGCTGACACAACGCGGACACTATTACGGAGGCTCATGAGACACAGACTGACGCCCAGAAAACTGTAAGTCTCCCTGACTTCCGGTTTGCACTCAGAGTCTGCACAGGATAGACCTTCCATGCAGACACCGCTTAGAGTGACAAGATGGGATATCGCTTTGGTGAGAAATGTAAAAGATGAGTCTGCGCAAGGTCTCCGGACTGCTGTGTCTCAGAGCAGACCTCCAAAGCGGGCCTGCAGCGGAGCCATTGCATCCACTCCAAAGTGAATAAAGCAAGTGCTCCAATGCACACCCTCGGGCGTCCGTACGGGCATCTAAGGCAAATGGATCAGAAAACTGGTAATGGAGGTCGATGAACAAAAAAGGGGGAAGACATCAAATGAATATGGACCTTAGCCAAACTTCTGTGTGAGCTATATAAAAGCGCCACCTATATGCATTACATTATCATGACACACATTAGTTTCCAAACCAATAAAGACAAATTGATATAAAGTACACATAATGGATTATAATTTTTTACTGAACCTCCTCTGATGGAGGGATGTGGCAACTACATTCAAGGCACCCTTGCAAGGACCCCCACTAGCACATGCAAATCCTAGACCCTAAATCAAGGGAAATTAAAATCCCAAACATCTAGGGAAGCGGCATAGGGATCCCCCGTTAAAGCACTAGGTGGGTGATCCACATGACACAAGGGCAAACATACATACCCATCACAAGAATGGCTTGTAACTGATCCCCTCATTTAAGCCCGGATACCGGGTCACTTGTAATGAGTTGATCCATGAGTAATGAGTAGATCCATCTGGTCTCTAGTTGTAACAATTTTTTGTCCAGGTCCCCACCTCATCCCTGTTGCGGTAGGTGCTCTAGGCTAAAGAACACAATAAATTTAAGGTTGAAGTTGTGATACAACCCAACATGGCGGCTTATTGGGGGTCTCCATTTTGTGTTTTGAAATTAGAGATACATGGTCCCTTATTCTGCAGTCTTGCCTACATAGAACGCTCCACAGGAGAACTTCATTATGTAGACTGAACCAACTGACTGACAGTTGGTCCTATGTTTGGAGTCCATACATTCCCATCCGGGAGTACAATATTTTTGCCTTCCAATATGTAGTGACAAAAGTTACACTTTCCACATCTGTATGTGCCCGGTGTTGTAATATTATTGATCTCCGTGTTCACATAGTGGCTAGAGACCAAAGTGTCACGTAGTGAACGCAATCTCAAGTTTAGTAAAGTAATTTCAGGATAAGATTTAATATATCTTGAAATTCTCTGATGTGTCGCCAGCAAGTACCAAAATTTCTTATAGATGTTACGTACTTTGGTATGTTGCCGATTAAATTTAATTATGATGCGTGTTGAAGTTGATGATCGCGTCTTGGCTTGTACAACAGGAGCTGTCTGTTCAGGCCCTCAACTTTGTTGTACGCCCTTCTCAAACAGGTCTTGCTGTAACCTCTAACCAAAAGGCGATCGCGTAGCATGTTTGCCTCTCTCTGGAAGTCATCATGCTGTGTACAATAACGTTTAATACGCAAGAATTTACTGTATGGAATACTCCTAATCAATTTATCTGGGTGCGAGCTACTAGCGTGTAACAAATTGTTGCCTGCTGACGATTTCCTATACAAAGTGGAGCAGAGTATGACCTTGTCATCTACAAAGATTTCAACATCAAGAAAAGTGATCCTTTCTTTCTTGATCAAAACTGTACGTAAATTTTAGATTGTACTCGTTGATTTGTAAACCCTCCAAGAAACTCAACAGAGATAATCCATTATGTGTACTTTACAGTGGTGTGAAAAAGTGTTTGCCCCCTTCCTCATTTCCTGTTCCTTTGCATGTTTGTCACACTTAAGTGTTTCGGAACATCAAACCAATTTAAACAATAGTCAAGGACAACACAAGTAAACACAAAATGCAATTTGTAAATAAGGGTGTTTATTATTAAAGGTGAAAAAAAATCCAAACCATCATGGCCCTGTGTGAAAAAGTGATTGCCCCCTAAACCTAATAACTGGTTGGGCCACCCTTAGCAGCAACAACTGCAACCAAGCGTTTGCGATAACGTGCAATGAGGCTTTTACAGCGTCCTGGAGGAATTTTGGCCCACTCATCTTTGCAGAATTGTCCTAATTCAGTTACATTAGAGGGTTTTCGAGCATGAACGGCCTTTTTAAGGTCATACCACAACATCTCAATAGGATTCAGGTCAGGACTTTGGCTAGGCCACTCCAAAGTCTTCATTTTGTTTTTCTTCAGCCATTCGGTGGTGGACTTGCTGGTGTGTTTAGGATCATTGTCCTGCTGCAGAACCCAAGTTCGTTTCAGCTTGAGTACACGAACAGATGGTCGGACATTCTTCTTCAGGATCTCTTGGTAGACAGCAGAATTCATAGTTCCTTTTATCATGGCAAGTCTTCCAGGTCCTGAAGCAGCAAAACAGCCCCAGACCATCACACTACCACCACCATATTTTACTGTTGGTATAATGTTCTTTTTCTGAAATGCAGTGTTCCTTCTACGCCAGATATACTTGGACACACACCTTCCAAAGAGTTCCACTTTTGTCTCATCGGTCCACAGAATGTTGTCCCAAAAGTCTTGGGGATCATCAAGATGTGTTGTGGAGAAATTGAGACGAGCTTTGATGTTCTTTTTGCTCAGCAGTGGTTTTCTCCTTGGAACTCTGCCATGCAGGCCATTTTTGCCCAGTCTTTTCCTGATGGTGGAGGCATGAACGCTGACCTTAACTGAGGCAAGTGAGGCCTGCAGTTCCTTGGACGTTGTTGTGGGGTCTTTTGTGACCTCTTGGATGAGTCGTCGCTGCGCTCTTAGGGTAATATTGGGCGGCCAGCCACTCCTGGGAAGGTTCACCACTGTTCCATGTCTTCGCCATTTGTGGATAATGGCTCTCACTGTGGTTCGCTGGATTCCCAAAGCTTTGGAAATGGCTTTATAACCCTTTCCAGACTGATAGATCTAAATTACTTTCTTTCTCAATTGTTCCTGAATTTCTTTGGGTCTCGGCATGATGTGTAGCTTTTAAGGATCTTCTGGTAGACCTTACTGTGTCAAGCAGCTCCTATTTAATTGATTCCTTGATTGTGAACAGGTGTGGCAATAATCAGGCCTGGGTGTGGCTAGAGAAATTGAACTCAGGTGTGGACAACCACAGTTATAGTATGTTTTAACAAGGGGGGCAATCACTTTTTCACACAGGGCCATGATGGTTTGGATTTTTTTTCACATTTAATAATAAACACCTTCATTTACAAATTGCATTTTGTGTTTACTTGTGTTGTCCTTGACTATTGTTTAAATTGGTTTGATGTTCCGAAACACTTAAGTGTGACAAACATGCAAAGGAACAGGAAATGAGGAAGGGGGCAAACACTTTTTCACACCATTGTATATCAATTTGTCTTTATTAGTTTGGAAACTAATGTGTGTCATGATAATGTAATGCATATAGGTGGCTCCTTTATATAGCTCACACAGAAGTTTGCCTTAGATGCCCGTATGGACACCCGAGGGTGTGCATTGGAGCACTTGCTTTATTCACTGGAGTGGATGCAATGGCTCCGCTGCAGGCCCGCTTTGGAGGTCTGCTCTGTGACACAGCAGTCCGGAGACATTGCGCAGGCTCATCTTTTACATTTCTCGGCGAAGCGATATCCCATCTTGTCACTCTAGGCGGTGTCTGCACGGAAGGTCTATCCTGTGCAGACTCTGAGTGCAAACCGGAAGTCATGGAGACTTCAGGTTTTCCGGGCATCAGTCTGTGTCTTGTGAGCCTCCGTAATAGCGTCCACGTTGCGTCAGCATGGCGTGACGTCACACGCTGTGCTTTGGTACCATGGGGAGAGATATTTAAACCCAGCTTGATCTAGGTCAGGCTGGGAATACCTGGGAGCTCGGGATACGTTTAGACACTCATGAATAGGTAAAAATGATTGATCTACCTAACTATGGACTTTGCTTTATATGGAAATTTAATACCAACCTTTGCCCATTTTAATATGGTCCCAACTAGGTATTGGACTTAAAATCATTCAATCCACCTTGCTGGCCAGTGTGTTTTTGTTTGCTGCCATATGTAGCAGCTTGGCCATCTTCCATGGAAGTTTTTAGGCTTGCTCCATACACCTGCTCTGGTGGCATTTAAGGTGAGAGTACTATTTGTAAGCACCATAAAGTCTATATACATAGAAAAATTGACCCATTACTGAACTATATTTGAAGACATCTATATTATTCCCCATTTATCTTTTTTACTTTCAGACCATGCTAGGTGTTTACTGTAAATACTTTTTGCATGTGAACACAGTGCTTTCCTACAGTGTCCACCTGAGCTCCCAGAATTTGTTAGAGTTTCAACCTATTCAGGAGATGGAGGTAGGTGCAGTTCACCATTTTTAGAACCTGCGATGGACTGTAATCTTGCTTTCATCTGATATAGCAATTGACATGTCTGTAAATGTTTGATATCACTGCAGGTATTTCATTGTATCTTGTGAAAAACATTCATCAATTTAATCCCTCTTTACAGGCTATCTGGCCTTTTTTTGGATCATTTCTGGATGTGAGGTCATTTGGCTGATCTAGGAAATTCCTTTGACTGAAAGTGACTCTGATGTCCTCTATCTTGGAGGTAGGGGGACTACGCACTAGTGGGGGTCCGATTTAGGGACCTTTTTGCCTGTTGTGTGAGCTGTATGGTCACGTGCTTGCAAAATGTTGTTGTTATTTGCAATATATTTATTTTCTTTTTTTCTTTTTTTGTTATATACACTTAGAGGGAAACATATTCTCGTCTATTTAAACAATATACGTCCTTTTCCTGAAGAAGCCACATCAGCGAAACATGTAAAAAAACTCAGACAAAATATTCTTATGTATTTGATTGCAGCATTTCCTGTTTATACTTTATAGGTTGTGTGTATAGATTTATGATAATAGGAAATATTGTAATCTTTACTTTTTATTCTATAGCTTTTTCTAATAAATAATATATTTTTATTTAACAGTATTGTGCTGATTTCATTTCATGCTTTTTTGCAATATATTAAATGATTGCTTGGGTTTAATACCACGTTAAGTAAAGGGCTTATGACTGGATGGCAATCCTCCATAGTCCATGTTAAAAAAGGGAAAGTTTCAGGGCTCTCTCTGATTTTGTAAAGGGAAAAAAAGGTAAAACATCTAAAAGATGTGCTGCCGAGGAGCCTATTAACTTCCTTTCCAGACTCTGCCAGCATACTGTCTCATGAACAGTGTGGCTTGAAGCCTTCTGTCATTAAAAGGAGGAGCAACAGTGGGGGCGGATACCTATGCAAAGTGTTGACATTTTTCTCTACCCAGCACCCAGGGCTGTCCACTGCCAGCAGCTATGGATAGCAGCTGCATCATATGGTGGCGGGGTATATAGGGTCAGGGGCGAATGCTGACTCCCTTACAATAGGCAACCCCCTTTGGTCATTGGATAATAAGGATAGACCACTGGAGAGAGCTTTCCCAGTATGCCCGGCAGCTAGCTTCCTCTCTGAATATACTGTAGCACAGACCCCTGCCCGTGCTGGCTGTTTGATCCTAGGTTCCATTCCGTAATAGGCACATGACAGCCAGGCACATGGTAGTTCACAGTCACTCAAGTCAGAAAAAAGTCCAGGCATAGCAGTATATTTGCTGGTTTATCTTGGGTGGGGTGTGAATGAGCCTTGGGATACTCCAAAATTAGCAGAAATGCAATGGAGGACACTTGCGCCCACTCTGCTTCTTCAGGGTGCAACCACCGTTTAGAATTCAAAATTTAAGAGAACTACAGTGCAGGGGACCCCTTGGCAGAGGTATAGCCAGAGGAAACTGTGATGAGTTCTCTCAAAGGTAACAAGAACAGTCTCTGGGATCCTTGAGGCTAGTACTCACTTTGCCCTGTCGACTGTAATGCTTCCTCTAGTAGCAGCCAGCCTCTATACTGGATGCCTCTGGGCCTGGATTCTCTGCAACACTTTCTCCACTCAGGGTACTCTGGAGGAGGTTACCCAATCTCTAGCTGCAGCTGGGACCCCAAAAATAATTCTCTCTGCTGTGTAGCCCAGGGGTGCCTCAGCCCTCAAGCTGGGTGTTCCTCCCCCATGAACAAGAGACAACTGTTCTAAGCCTTAGCCCATTTACACCCCTCTTAGCCCCCTACTGATCACTCTCCTGACCAGGGATTGGTTGAGACTGTAGAAATATGCAGGCCAGGGTCTCATTCTCCCACCTTCTATATTCAGTGGGATTCAGGGAGAAGTAGTTGAATGTGCATAGGCAAAACCCAGAGCAGTCAAATTACTATTTGGCAGCCTTGTCCCCATGTTCATGAGGACAGGGGCCTCTTCCCCCACAACCATGTTGATAAGGTCAAGGGCCTCTTCCCTGCAACCATGGATGGTAGTTATGAAGGTCTGCAGGCAGTGCTTTTTTTTATAACCTGGAAGCCCCGTTCAAAAATAAGAAACCCCCAGATACTGGGTCCTTCCTATATGAATGAGTAAGGGATACATGGTAGTCCTACTCATTCATAGAAAAATGTAACCTAGAAATAAAGATACCCAAACAGTGGACAAGCCTATTATTAAAGAATACACAAAAACATCTCTCATTGTACATTGTACATCCATCATCAGTCATGATGCCCGCTGCTGATGGACCTGACAGTACTGTTTAAAGAATGACTCCCTATTCTGTTGTTAGCTATATAAAGGAAGAGGTGAGGATACCGGTACACCATTAGGCAAATATGCATATAGCAGTAATGTCACTGCTCTTTCCACCCCTTTGCTTATGTGACAGGGTATTCCTGGCCATGTAAGGCAATGTGCCAGACACAGTGGTGTCACTAGGGATGCAGAGGGTGCCAGCACCCACTGCTTCTTAGAAACCATTCACATTGAGAAGCTGTCATTTATAAGCGTGGTAGAATTATCACTTCTGTGCAGAATGCTTGGCTCAGCAACCTAACCCCATTTTTCAAGGTTGCTGACTGCCTGATCATGTGATTGCTTATTTCTTGTGTGAAAGAAGCATTACAAAAGATTGTCTTGTACCCCTGGAAAAAATTTCCCATAAACATTATTAAAAAAAAAAAAAGATAAACCCAAACTGTTCTCTTTGTCCCTTCCAAGATCTCTGGCTCTCTAGTTGTCTTGTCACCTCCTCCCATGCGTGCCTCCTGGATTTCTCTAGGGCCTCCTCTGCAACTCCCTACCCAAATCTGTCTGGCTATCTCCTACACTGTCCGTCTAGGGCTCAATTCACACTACTGTAATGTGATTTTGTTGTGATTATGTAGTGTAACATTAAAATTGATTTGCAAGCTTTCTTGAAAAAAAAAAAAAACATTGCCAGCAATGCAAAATTGTGAAAAAACGGTGTGCCCCCCATTCATAACAGGTTCTTTGGGCCAAAATAAAAAAAAATGGTTTGGGCCGCTCCAAAAATCCATACTAGACCCTTATCCGAGCATGCAGCCTGGAAAGGGGGGAAGACCGAGCGCCCCTCCTCCTCCTGAACCATACCAGGCCACATGCCCTATACATGGGGGGGGGGGGGGGGTTTACATTGTACCCCTACTCATTCATCCAAAAAAAGTGTAAAAAAATAAAAACACACACAGTTTTTGACAATTCTTTTATTAAAAATAGAAAAACAATGCCACCATTGTAGATCTATCGCCAATCACAACACCCACCGCACCACCGGACCCATAAAAAAAAATCAACCCGCGACAAAGGCTATTGCCATCTGCCTGCTTCGCCGTGTGACAGTTTTTAAATAGGTAAGGGGCAGGGCCATCTAGAATGGTGGCATTGCCTCCTTGTGGCATCACTGACCCAGCATGCAGTCACATGGGGGTGGTGCCACCAGATGACATCGCCAGATGGCTCCACCCCTTACCTATTTAAGATCTAACACCTGGTGGAGCATGTAGTTGGCGGGGAGCCTTCATTTTGGGCGTAGATTTTTTCTTTTTTGGGTCCTGTGGTGCGGTGATCTACAGCGGGGGGCATTGTTTTATTATTTTTAATAAAGGAATTGTTAATTGTGTGTGTGTTTTTATTTCTTTTTGACACTTTTTTGGTGACTGAGTAGGTGAACAATGTACCCCATACTCATTCACATGTGACGTAAGAAGGGGGCGGTGCCATCGTGTGACATAGCAGGGTGGTCCTGCCCCTTGCCTAAATAAGAAATATCAAAGCATGGAGCGGGAATATGGTGTGATGCCTCCCAGGAAGCAAGAGCATTTTTAATTTTTTTTTTTTCGGGTCCAGCAGGCGATGTGATTTACGATGAATTTAGATCAAGGGATACTATTTTTTTATTTTTTAATAAAGGATCGGTCAAAAACTGTCTCATGTGGTTATTACTTTTTTACACTTTTTTGGTGAATGGGTAGGGGTACTATGTGCCTGATACTCATTCACATAGGGGGGCCAGGATCTGCCCCAAAGCACCCACCCCCCACGTTGAGGGCATGTGGCCTGGTATGATTCCTGACCTGCCAGGCTGCATGCCCGGATAAGGGTCTGCCCGGATAAGGGTCTGAGGGTCTGGTATGGATTTTGGGGAGGACCCCACACCATTTTTTTTCAAAAGCCGGGTGTATCATTTTAAATGGGATTTGACTCATTTTTTCTTTAGAAATTGATTTTTTGCTGTAGCATGTTCTATGCATGTTACAGATGCTCCACTTTACAGGCACATTAAGGGGGCCCCCAATTCACTATATTTAAAGGACATTTTCATTTTTATTGTTGCACTTTAAGCATCATAAAATCACTGCTCTTGAAAAAACGATTGTTTTTAATTTTTTTTTTCGGGTCCAGCGGGCGATGTGATTTACGATGAATTTAGATCAAGGGATACTATTTTTTTATTTTTTAATAAAGGATCGGTCAAAAACTGTCTCATGTGGTTATTACTTTTTTACACTTTTTTGGTGAATGGGTAGGGGTACTATGTGCCTGATACTCATTCACATAGGGGGGCCAGGATCTGCCCCAAAGCACCCACCCCCCACGTTGAGGGCATGTGGCCTGGTATGATTCCTGACCTGCCAGGCTGCATGCCCGGATAAGGGTCTGCCCGGATAAGGGTCTGAGGATCTGGTATGGATTTTGGGGAGGACCCCACACCATTTTTTTTTTCAAAGGCCGGGTGTATCATTTTAAATGGGATTTGACTCATTTCTTCTTTAGAAATGTAATTTTTGCTGTAGCATGTTCTATGCATGTAAAGCCCCATACACACGGTCGGACTTTTTCATGGATTCTGTCCGATCGGACAAGGTTGTTGAAAAATCAGACCGTGTGTATGCACCATCGGACAGTGTTCGTCGGTTTGACCGACGGACAAAGTCTTATCTCCTGCTGGAAAGATTTGCCGACAACACGGTCCGATCACACCAAATCCGATCGTGTGTACGGTTGTCCGACCGGACAAAGTGCTACGCATGCTCAGATCACATTACAAGACCAAAGCTATTGGCTACTAGCCTCTACGTAGTCCCGTCGTAGGCAACAAACGTCACCACGTTCAGAATGATCGGATTTTCCGACAACTTTGTCCGACCGTGTGTACGCAAAACCAACATCGGACAAAGTATGACGGACATGGTCCGACAGACCTGGTCCGCGGATTGTCCGACCGTGTGTATGGGGCTTTACAGATGCTCCACTTTACAGGCACATTAAGGGGGCCCCCAATTCACTATATTTAAAGGACATTTTCATTTTTATTGTTGCACTTTAAGCATCATAAAATCACTGCTCTTGAAAAAACGATTGTTTAAAAAAAAAAAAAAAATATATATATATATATATATTGATACATGCCCCCCAGGGCAGTACCCAGACCCCCATACCTCTTTTATGGCCAATTACTTGTATATAAGCCTTCAAAATTGGAACTTTTGATCTTTCCTGTTCAGCTCTCATAGACTTCAATGGGGTTCACCGTTCGAGTTAGAACATTTCCCCTGTTCGGGAGTTTCTGCTGCAAAGCGAAGGTGCATTGCTTCAGCCAATCAGGGCCTAAAATGCACTGTGCAGCGCCCATCACTGTTGGTGATATTATTTGCACTAAAAATGAAAAAAAAAACAATTTTCTGTTATACTGCTACATTTCTTTGGTAAAAATAATCCAAATCAGTGTATATTATTCGGTCTGTGTGAGTTATAGAGTCTACAAGCTATGGTACGTATCACTGAAAACTGATCACACCTGATGTACTGACTGCCTAATTTCCTGAGGCCGTAACATGGCAGGACAGTCCAAATACCCCTAAAATTACCCCTTTTGGTACAAAGACAGTCCAATGTATTTAGTAAGAGGCAAGGTGAGGTTTTTGAAGTTGTAATTTTCTGTCACAATTTTTGGGAAAATTAAGAAATTAAATGAAGTTTTTTTTCACAAACTTGTCATTTTAACAAATTATTTCTCACAAACAGCATAGGCATACTTATAATTATACCCCAAAACACCTAATAAATTACCCTATTTTGGAAAGCAAACACTCAAAGTATTTTCTGAAAGGCATAGTAATTTTTTGCCAAGTTATTTTTTGCCAGGGCGTGGCTTGGCACACAGCGCGGATGGCAGCATAAAGACGGAGCTCCGCTCTTCCTGCAGCCCTACAGCCTGATACTGACCGTCCCGATCCGGATAATGGGCAAACCGAATAGTTCTTTAGCCGGTGCCTCAGCTAAGAATTCTCCTGCGGTGCAGCGATCTCACAGTATACCGGATCTTTTTAGATCCAGGCATCAGCCGGCCCAGAGCACAGAGGCCTCCAAGATGGCGCCCGACGACCACGAGGACAGCGAGGACTCCCTGGCCGCGTCTGAGGACCGGGTAAGGCATCACTCCCCTTCTGACCAGCCCCTGACATATGCTGACATGTCTGCATTTGTGGCAGACATAAAGAATGCTTTCTCTTCGGCGGTCACTGAATTAAAAGCTGACATGCTTGCGCTGAATGAGAGGACCCGCTCCATAGAGCGCTCGGGGCAGAAGAGGGACAAAGCTATCACCAGACTGGAACATGTCACAGACACCCACACAGCCCATTTGATTGCAGTTAATCGCCACCTGGAAGATCTAGACAACAGGGGCAGACTCCATAACATTAGGGTACGGGGGATTCCAGAAGAAGTTCTACCAGAACAAATAGTCCCTGTTCTGACCTCCATATTCAATAACCTGCTAGAGAGGCCGGTGGACACTAGCATTGAATTTGAGAGAGCACATAGGGCTCTTAGACCCAGGCCACGTGAACCAGCGCCACCCAGAGATGTGATCTGTTGTCTCATTGACTATAAGCTCAAGGAGGACATCCTGTCCCATGCTCGGCAAAACAAACTGATCACCTTTAATGAACAAACGATCACCTTGTTCCAAGACCTCTCCCCAATAACACTAAGTAATCGAAGAGCCCTGCGTCCCTTACTGGAAACACTGAGAGAGCATCACCTCACGTACCGATGGAAGTTCCCCTTTGCCCTGTCAGTCACGCTAGATGGAGTGTCACATACACTCAGAACCCCAGATGAATTACCAACGTTCTGCTCAGCTCTCCAATTGCCGTTTGCGGACCTACCCGACTGGTATCGAGAATTCCGACCCCCACCAGAACCTCACAGCCCATCAACTTCACCACTCTCCACACCGACCAAACCTGAGCCTAAGAAGGGGAAGTTTCAGAAACAGCAAGGAACAGTATCCATGAGGTCTTCCCAAGTATCCAGGAGCACAAGAGCCAGGGAATACACCTGAGATGTTTGCACGGCAAGTTCCTTTTTGGTAATTTTCCCCTTGATGGACTGCATGTAATATGGCAACATACACTGTTTCCAATGTAGCAGCCGTGTTACTTACCCGGGCCCTCCCCCGGATGTCCCCTTTGTTGATAAGGGGGTTACCCTTATCACTCGGTTGCTATTTAGGCAGGCACATGAACGTTGCTTTCTGTTTTCAACCGCCATCACATTGCTACCGGCCTCTATTACATGGGCTTGTGAACTTCCAAAGCCCTGGGTGAATGTAATCTTCAAACCCCCCCCCAGGGGGTACGGGTACTCTGTTCGGCTCTCTACATTTACAGTTTGTCGTTTGGTTTAACAGTTGATATGTTTCTCTCATTATTGCACTATTCCCTGACTGCAGGTATGCGGCTTCCGTGCTCTCCTTCTACTGTGGGTGAGTTGGCTGCAGCATGTGCGCAGTATGGTATCCTCGTAAAAGCTTAATTGCCCACCCGGATCCTATTAACACTATTATTCTAGGTTATAGTTATATTGGTCAGTATTACAGTTACGCACATGTAAGATGCTTCTATTGGCTGCGGGGGGGGGGGGGGGGGAGTTTGCTACATGTCTTGTACACAGACAGATTATTAGATATTTTAATAAATCCGCGAGCTACTCCCACTCACCCCAACCTGTGCCCTCTCTTGGATGCCCAGTGGGCCCCAAGGAAGGCACAATTTAAGGAGCTCCTCTGCGGATAGTAGAGGTGTGCTTGTTTGGACCTTTAAACTTAATCCTCCTGCATACTTGGAGGACTCTATTTCTTTAGTTTCACTATCTTGTGACTTCTCCTCATTCCCACCCATTCCCTGCCCCCCCTCCCTTTTTTTTTTAAGTGTGAGTAGAGAACCTTGTCTCAATAAGTTAACGCTATAGACTTGTTAAGACAAGAATGGCATATTCATCTCTGGGCAAATGCCCCACGTTGATCTCACTTAACCTCAGAGGCCTTAATATACCTGAAAGACGTGTGTCTCTATTAAGGGAACTGAAAAAGGCGCAACCTACCTTCGTGTTCTTACAAGAGACACACTTCCACTCCCAGTCCATCCCGAGACTGTTTGACAGACATTTTCCTGAAGTGTTCCATGTGCCAAACCCAGATCATAAGTCCAAAGGAGTATCGATATTACTACATAAACATGCCAATTTTAAAGTGACCCAACGCTAAGCAGACCCTCAAGGACAATTTTTGTTTCTGAAAGGGATATGGCATAATAGGCCAATCACGCTTGCAAATGCATACTTCTCTAACTCGAGACATCTAGCATTCTGCCGCCGCATGGTTGATGAACTTAAAAGCTTTGCCACTGGTTGTATCTTATTGGGCAGGGATTTTAATATCCCGCTGCTCCCTCTCCAAGACACCTCCAATGGAAAATCCAGCATATCATACTCTATTCTGCAGAAAATTAAATCCTCATTGAACTCCCTAACCTTGGTAGATGCTTGGCGCCTGGTGCACCCGACAGGGAAAGACTTTACATACTATTCGGCCCTACATAAAACACATTCTTGTATTGACTATATCTTCATCACTCAACACGACCTACCTCTACTGCACTCAGCCAGCATTGGCATACAAACACTCTCGGACCATTGCCCAGTATCAATCTCTCTGACACAAACAGATTCACAGATCATGTAACTGGCGACTGAACCCCTCACTTTTAACTGATCCTACCATATGTCCACAAATTTCTACAGCACTTAAAACATACTTCCAACTCAACGAAACAGACGATATGGGAGGCCCATAAGTGTGTCATACATGGAGAATTTATCCGCCTTGGGGCACACAAAAAAAGAGAGGCTAACAAAGACATTGCTTCATTGGCAGACAAAATGACACTGCTAAAAACTCAGCACAAGCAGTCTCGTGCAGAAGATGTATCTGCAGAACTGCTTGAAACAAGAGAAAGGCTAAATTCATTGCTCAATCTCAAAGCCAAACACATCCTTTACTTTAGAAAAGGTTTCTATTATGAACATGGGGACAAATGTGGTAAATTTCTTGCGAAGGCCCTTAAAGAAATAACTCACTATAACTTTATTTTGTCCATTAAAGACTCAGAAGGACAAATTTTACATAAGTCGGACCAAATTGCTTCACAATTCCACAGCTACTATGCAAAGCTATATAATTTGCCCCACCACATAAACCTGACTTCCAAGACACTAGAGAACATACCTTGCGTACTTACATTAAAGAAAGCGGCATGCCCACCTTAACCCCATCCGAGCGCGAATCGTTAGAACTACCTATTGTAGAAGACGAACTTGTACTGGCCATTAGGAATCTCAAAGCGGGTAAGAGCCCAGGCCCGGATGGGTTTACGGCCCATTATTATAAAACATTTACCGATACACTTAAGTCTCCCCTCCTCCGTGCCCTAAACCATCTCAAAACTTCACCACTAACATCAAACACCTTTACGTCAGCACATGTCGTGTTGCTTCCCAAGTTATTTTTTGCCAAATATTTTTAGAAAAAGGAAGGAACGAAAATAAAAAAAAAGCTCTTTTTATTTTTCACAAAATTGTCAATTAATAAGATATTCACACAGCATGTACATACCAAGAACTACACCCCAAAATACATTCTGCTACTCCTGAGTATGGTGATACCACATGTGTGAGACTTTTTCACTGTCTAGGCTGATTTTAACCACTTTAGCTCCAGGCCCTTTGTTTCACTTTTTGTTTACATTTAAAAATCTGTATTTTTTACTAGAAAAATAACTTAGAACCCCAAACATTATATATTTTTTAGCAGATACCCTAGAGAATAAATTGGTAGGTGTTGCAATTTTTTATGTAACACAGTATTTGTGCAGCAGTTTTTCTAATGCAATTTTTTGGGAAAAAAAATACACTTTTTAAATCTTAATGCAAAAAAACATAATACATAACCCAATTTTTTTGTAAAATATAAAGAAAAAATGTCATGCTTTAAAATTACACATGGCCATGCAACGGCGACAAACTACATACGTTTTACTATCCCATAGGCAACACTTTAAAAGCCTTTACAGGTCACCACTTTAGATTTACACAGGAGGTCTGGTGCTATAATTACTGACAATGATCTGACATGTGAGGTGATATCTGACATGTATGGGATGATCGCTGTCTGCATGCATGCAGGACGGATGCTTGTGTTCGCCTATGCGTAAAAAGCCCGGGGGACGGTGGCACTTTAATTTTTTTTTTATTATTATTTATGTATTTATCTAATTTTTTTTTACACTGTTGCTTTCATTTTTTTTTGTTTTTTTAGCACTTTTATTGCTGTCACAAGAAATTTAAACATCTCTTGTGACAGCAATAGGCATGTGACAGATACTCTTTATGCCCTTAAAAGCATTTGATCTCTGTGATCAAATGCTTTTGATTTAAAAAATGGCACCATGTACATCTGACCATGTACATCTGGGTAAACCAGAAGTGATGTCAGGTCATCGCTTCTGGGTCACTAGTTCGAAGAGCCAAACAAAGTCAATCCAGTCTTTGTTTGGCTCTGTGATCGGCCAGTGGAAGTGCCGGGTGGTCGTTTGGGTCTCCTAGTGGGATGGGAGAGCCTGAGAGAGCCACAGAAGGTGGCAGAAGGGGGGAACAATAGTTGATGCAGCGGTACGGTATGACTTTAGTGTAAGCCTCCCTTTACCTGGGGTGGACTATGCCTGCAATCTGCTTGCTCAGCTGGGGATCTATCCACTGATCCCCATTGAGCAGGTAGATGACAGGTGTGTGTCTGCTCCACTTATGTGACAAAGCTTGCTCTCCTCTATGGGCGGCAGGATGTAAATGGACTGCCTGTCCGTTTACACCTGACTGCCATCCGATCCAATCCCTTTGTTTTTAGCGGATCAGAAATCATTTTTGTTTTGTTTTTTTCTTTACGATTTTGTTTTATAATTTCTTTTATTACATCCTGTAAACAGAGCAGTGGAGTGTTACCATAGTATTTTTTTTTCACTGATTGTTAATACTGTACAGACATGTTGGCTGTATAAACAATAATTTCTGACAGTTTTCAACTGCATTCCTGCTGCATCAATGGCAGCCATTTTTACTACTGGCCATGTGGCCACTAAGATTGGTCACAGCGATCACATGGTACCAAAGTGGAGCACCACCCATCGCCACACAGATCGGTGACATGCTGCGTCTGGGGTGCTGTTCTGAGAGAACATATAGGTGTGCCCACTCAGAAAAGCCCTTGCAACATTTAAGTACAGTAGCCAGGTGGAAAGCGGTTAAAACCTTTGCAAATATGTAGCTTTGAGAAAGAGAAGGACACTTTTTGGGATTGCATCATTCTCTTTAAAGCTTAGAATTGCACTTTTGATTTGAATTAAAGTGGTTGCAAAGGCACAAGTTTTTTTTATCTTCATCCATTCTATAATATAAATTGTAAATACATCTCATTTTAAAGACATACATACTTGGTCGGGTCCCAGTTTCTTATATATCTGGTCTCCCAGCTGCTGATTCTTGATATAACACTGAGGCAAGGAGCCATAGCAGAAGTGGAACTTAAAGTGTTACCCTGAAAAAAATGGATCCTGTTCCTTTAAAGCATGTTATACAGCACAGTGCTTGTGCTGTGTAATTTGGCCACCTGTATCACCTGAAATATCTGGTTGATCCTGCCTGGTTCTGCCCTCCCCTCTGTAAACTGACCACGGTTTATCATGGCTGCTGAGCCCCGGCACCGTGGTCAGTTTACGTGCCTCCGTCATCTGCAACTCTGTTCTGTCCTCCTCTGTGCTCCTCTCCCCCTCCCTCCCTGCCTGTCAGCTCATACCAGCGCCGCTCTTCTCTCCTCCCTGCTGCTATAAAACTATGCTATGTTTATACCATCTCCTCTGTTAGATAACAACATGTGTCCTAGTGTCTGTGCTTTATTAAAAAAATTCTGAATTCTACCTGATTTCACAGTGCCTTCCAGCACTCACGCCTGTGACGCCAGTAAGGAAAAGCTGATAAACGGCTTTTCTTGATTGGACACGGCTGATCACATGGTAAAGAGCCACCGTCAGAGGCTCTTTACCGAGATCGGTGTTGAGTTGTGTCAGACTGACACGCCGCACCACTGATCGCCGCGCTGCGTGCCCCCACGAGCACCCTCTGGCTGTTATCCTGAAAGACGTCATATGACGTCCAGTCAGGATAACTGAACCACGGTCCAGCCGTCATTCTGCTATAGGCCAGGCCGGAAGTGTTTAAAAAATACTTAAAAATATAAACTAAAATGATTCATCGCTGCACTATACCAACTATATATTTTGAAAACTATAAAATAAAGTCCAACAAAATAAATAAAAAAGTGAAAGCCCATGTGTACGTGTCACTTAATGATTATTACAGCTTCCCAGTTGTTATCTCTTTATATTAAAACACCATGTGCTGCACACTCTGCCACTATTAGCAGCTCACCTCCGTTTTTGACCTATGTTCATTAGGTCATATGCACATGTCCCTTTAAGGGATGTAACTAGCTGTACCAGAACAGTTAAATTCTCCTCTCGGTCCGGTCAGGTAGACTGTATATTCCCCAAAAGATCCAGGGACAATACTCAAAATTTAAGCATAAAAACAATCATAGCGCTTTCCATAAGAATAAACTGATTTATTATACTTTCATTTATAAATCAAAGATGAAAATACACTCACAATATAAAGTGCACAGCAACTGGTGCACCGCAGGTTACTTGCATGAGATATCATTCAGACCACCACGGGGGCATCATAGATAGAGGCTACAGCTTGTGGATCACTTGCCATACACCATAAGCATGTTTTCAATACTGTTTCCCTTAAGTGCTGGATTCTGCATACATTACACCTCGGCCGAAAAAGGGGTGGAACATGTTCGAAAGGTGAAATTATCCTTTAACCTCCTTTCACACATATGCCCCATACACATGAGCGGATTTTCCGTCGAAAAAATCTTGGATGGTTTTTCCGACGGAATTCCGCTAAAGCTTGGCTTGCATACACACGGTCACACAAAAGTTCACTGAACTTTCGACCGTCAAGAACGCTGTGACATACAACACTACGACAAGCCGAGAAAATTAAGTTCAATGCTTCCGAGCATGCTTTAAATTGTTTCCGAGCATGCATAGGAATTTTGTGCGTCGGAATTGCTACAGACGATCGGAATTTCCGGTCAAACTTTTTGCGACCGAAAAATGAGAACGAGTTTGAGAACATACTCTCAAACTTTTGCTGGCCGAAATTCGACCAGCAAAAGTCCGATGGAGCATACACATTTTCCGTCGAAAAGCTCTCATCTGTCTTTTGCTGGCCGAAATTCCGATCATGTGTACGTGGCATAAGGTGGTTTTCAGGCGTTTTGGCGCTAAAAATATCACCTGTAAAGCACCTGAAAGCTGCCTCTCAAGCCTCCCTAGTGTGAAGGCCTGAGTGCGGGACGAGAAAAAAATTCCTGCAAGCAGCAAGCAGCATCTTTAGGGTGGTGTAAGAGCGCTGTATACATTGGAATTAATACATTGGTAAACATTGGAATGAATGGGCAGCGCTTCCGAATTGCCGCAACACGGGCACTTTTAACCCTTTATTCGGCCGCTGGCGGGAGTTAAAAGTGCCCCACTACCACTAGCGGCCGAAAAGCACAGATAAAACAGCGGTAAATCGCAGCTAAAACAAGCCGCGCTTTACCGCTAACGGACCTGCCGCCTCAGTGTGATAGGGGTCTTATTGTCTGGGTGTTTGGTGCAGATATGTTTTTCACGTATGTTTTTCACATTATTTATTTGTATGTTGTGAGAATATTTATTTACTTATTTATATTATTTATTTAGGAATGTTTAAAATGAAGATTATCACTAGATTGAGTGCATCACAATTTTTTGCAGTGTTTATTTGTCTGAATAGTTCTACACTTTTGTACACTTTGAAAAATATAGAGTGGGTGATCAGTCTCTTTAAATGCAATATATGCTAAGTTAGTTAAGATAAATGAGCGTTGGGGTTAAGATTAGGGATTGGCCCGGTGCTCGATGCGAACCCATGTTCGCATCGAGCACCGGGCGTTCGCTCGCTCGGCGAGCCCAGAACTATTTGGGCCGTTCGCATCACATTCGAACTCGAAGAGCAATAATTGGCTACAGGCAGGACGCCTGTAGCCAATTAAAGCTCAGGGGCTTTAGTACACGCCCCACCATTTAAAAGGCCGCCACGCCGTCGGCGCCGGTCACATGAGTTCCGGCTTTAGGAGAGATCAGGCTGATTCTGTGTCTTTGCTTGATTCTTTGCTACAGAAAGATTTGCTCTTCTTTGCTAAACCATTGGCTATTTATTTGCTAAACCATTGCTACCTGTCATTGATCGTCCATTGCTGCTGGTTAGTGTGTTATTAGCTGCTGCTGGGGATTAGTCTGGTGCGTGTTTTACTGTTAGTACAGTATTTCAGTAGTACCAACCGCAGTGCTGTTAGCACAGCATTGCACCCCAAAAGCACCCATAGGACTTCTAGTGTGTTAGTGGCAGCAAACAGAGCTCCTATATTTTCTTCCCAGAAGCACCCATAGGACTTCAATTGTGTGTTAGTGGCATCACACAGAGCTCCCATATTTTCTTCCCAGAAGCACCCACAAGACTTCTAGTGTGTTAGTGGCATCACACAGAGCTCCCATATTTTCTTCCCAGAAGCACCCACAAGACTTCTAGTGTGTTAGTGGCATCACACAGAGCTTCCATATTTTCTTCCCAGAAGCACCCATAGGACTTCTAGTGTGTTAGTGGCATCACACAGAGCTCCCATATTTTCTTCCCAGAAGCACCCACAGGACTTCTAGTGTGTTAGTGGCATCACACAGAGCTCCCATATTTTCTTCCCAGAAGCACCCACAGGACTTCTAGTGTGTTAGTGGCATCACACAGAGCTCCCATATTTTCTTCCCAGAAGCACCCACAGGACTTCTAGTGTGTTAGTGGCATCACACAGAGCTCCCATATTTTCTTCCCAGAAGCACCCACAGGACTTCTAGTGTGTTAGTGGCATCACACAGAGCTCCCATATTTTCTTCCCAGAAGCACCCACAGGACTTCTAGTGTGTTAGTGGCATCACACAGAGCTCCCATATTTTCTTCCCAGAAGCACCCACATGACTTCTAGTGTGTTAGTGGCATCACACAGAGCTCCCATGTTTTCTTCCCAGAAGCACTCACAGGACTTCTAGTGTGTTAGTGGCATCACACAGAGCTCCCATGTTTTCTTCCCAGAACCACCCACAGGACTTCTAGTGTGTTAGTGGCATCACACAGAGCTCCCATGTTTTCTTCCCAGAAGCACCCACAGGACTTCTAGTGTGTTAGTGGCATCACACAGAGCTCCCATGTTTTCTTCCCAGAAGCACCCACAGGACTTCTAGTGTGTTAGTGGCATCACACAGAGCTCCCATATTTTCTTCCCAGAAGCACCCACAGGACTTCTAGTGTGTTAGTGGCATCACACAGAGCTCCCATATTTTCTTCCCAGAAGCACCCACAGGACTTCTAGTGTGTTAGTGGCATCACACAGAGCTCCCATATTTTCTTCCCAGAAGCACCCACAGGACTTCTAGTGTGTTAGTGGCATCACACAGAGCTCCCATATTTTCTTCCCAGAAGCACCCACAGGACTTCTAGTGTGTTAGTGGCATCACACAGAGCTCCCATATTTTCTTCCCAGAAGCACCCACAGGACTTCTAGTGTGTTAGTGGCATCACACAGAGCTCCCATATTTTCTTCCCAGAACCACCCACAGGACTTCTAGTGTGTTAGTGGCATCACACAGAGCTCCCATATTTTCTTCCCAGAAGCACCCACAGGACTTCTAGTGTGTTAGTGGCATCACACAGAGCTCCCATATTTTCTTCCCAGAAGCACCCACATGACTTCTAGTGTGTTAGTGGCATCACACAGAGCTCCTATATTTTCTTCGCAGAAGCACCCATAGGACTTCAATTGTGTGTTAGTGGCATCACACAGAGCTCCCATATTTTCTTCCCAGAAGCACCCATAGGACTTCTAGTGTGTTAGTGGCATCACACAGAGCTCCCATATTTTCTTCCCAGAAGCACTCACAGGACTTCTAGTGTGTTAGTGGCATCACACAGAGCTCCCATGTTTTCTTCCCAGAACCACCCACAGGACTTCTAGTGTGTTAGTGGCATCACACAGAGCTCCCATGTTTTCTTCCCAGAAGCACCCACAGGACTTCTAGTGTGTTAGTGGCATCACACAGAGCTCCCATGTTTTCTTCCCAGAAGCACCCACAGGACTTCTAGTGTGTTAGTGGCATCACACAGAGCTCTCATATTTTCTTCCCAGAAGCACCCACAGGACTTCTAGTGTGTTAGTGGCATCACACAGAGCTCCCATATTTTCTTCCCAGAAGCACCCACAGGACTTCTAGTGTGTTAGTGGCATCACACAGAGCTCCCATATTTTCTTCCCAGAAGCACCCACAGGACTTCTAGTGTGTTAGTGGCATCACACAGAGCTCCCATATTTTCTTCCCAGAAGCACCCACAGGACTTCTAGTGTGTTAGTGGCATCACACAGAGCTCCCATATTTTCTTCCCAGAAGCACCCACAGGACTTCTAGTGTGTTAGTGGCATCACACAGAGCTCCCATATTTTCTTCCCAGAAGCACCCACAGGACTTCTAGTGTGTTAGTGGCATCACACAGAGCTCCCATATTTTCTTCCCAGAAGCACCCACAGGACTTCTAGTGTGTTAGTGGCATCACACAGAGCTCCCATATTTTCTTCCCAGAAGCACCCACAGGACTTCTAGTGTGTTAGTGGCATCACACAGAGCTCCCATATTTTCTTCCCAGAAGCACCCACAGGACTTCTAGTGTGTTAGTGGCATCACACAGAGCTCCTATATTTTCTTCGCAGAAGCACCCATAGGATTTCAATTGTGTGTTAGTGGCATCACACAGAGCTCCTATATTTTCTTCCCAGAAGCACCCATAGGACTTCTAGTGTGTTAGTGGCATCACACAGAGCTCCTATATTTTCTTCTCAGCAGCACCCACAGGACTTCTAGTGTGTTAGTGGCATCACACAGAGCTCCTATATTTTCTTTGCAGAAGCACCCATAGGACTTCTAGTGTGTTAGTGGCATCACACAGAGCTCCTATATTTTTCTTCTCAGCAGCACCCACAGGACTTCTAGTGTGTTAGTGGCATCACACAGAGCTCCTATATTTTCTTCGCAGAAGCACCCATAGGACTTCTAGTGTGTTAGTGGCATCACACAGAGCTCCTATATTTTCTTCTCAGCAGCACCCACAGGACTTCTAGTGTGTTAGTGGCATCACACAGAGCTCCTATATTTTCTTGTCAGCAGCACACATAGTACCTATAGTGTGTTAGTGTCAGCACCCATAGGACCTACAGTGTGTTGTGAGCACACATAGGAGCTCTATTTTTTATACTATATACACTACCGACTACAATGGCTGGAAGACCGCCAAGGAGAGGCAGAGCGTGCAGAGGCAAGAACACAGGGCAGGCAGGCTCTGTTTCTAGAGACAACAGTGCTGGCCGTGGACGTGGTCGTGCATCGTCATCAGCACGTGGCCATGGGACACGCTTGTCTTTGTTTTCGGCAGCTGGACATGTGGAGCCGCATCATGCTGAAGGCTTGGTAGAATGGATGACCAAGCCCTCCTCATCCTCCTCATCCTCTCTCACCCAGGCTCAGGGTACTGGCAGAGCACCTGCCAACGCGTACTCAATGGCATCATCAGCCACCCCTTCCCTAGACCCACCATGTCCTCCTGAGGAGTCCCCCGAACTCTTTGAGCACAGTGTTGGGTACATGCTCTAGGAGGATGCCCAACGATTCGAAGGCTCGGATGATGATACCCAGCTTGAGGAAGTCAGTAGTGTGCGCGCAGAGAGAGGGGATGCTGAAGGACAGCAATCTGGCAGTACTGTTCCACCAGCTGCAGCTTACTGCCAGGTTTGCTCTAGTGGTGAAGAGGGAGGGGATGATGAGGTCACTGACTCCACGTGGGTGCCTGAAGGGAGAGAGGATGAAGAGGAGGACGAGGAGGAGGAGGATGCGGCGTCACATGTCCAACGAGGCAGGATGCCCCCTGGAGGCCAGCTAGAGGCCAGCACAGCAACTGTACCACACCACAGAGCTCCGCCTGTGCAGGGCGCTGCCTCTGCACGTTACCAGAAAAGTTCTTTGGTGTGGGCCTTTTTTGAGACGAGTGCATCAGATCGCACCACTGCTATTTGCAATATTTGTCTCAAGCGTATCTCGCGTGGCCAAAACATCAGCCGCTTGGGCACCACAAGCATGAGCAGACATATGTCGACCTGCCATGCAGCTCGTTGGCAAGCACAAATAAAAGACCCACACCAAAGAACAAAGCGGACCTCTCCTTGCTCCTCATCAGCTGGGATCTCCATCCCCACTACATCTTCAGTCCTCTCTGAAAGCTGCTCTGAGAGGACTGAAGGTGTAGAATTAGGTGTGTCACAACCAAGTACTTGCAGTACACCGACGTCCGATTGTAGCAGGCAAATTTCCCTGCCCCAGCTGCTGGACCGTCAAAAGAAGTACACTCCCAGCCATCCACATGCCCAGCGGTTGAATGCTAGCTTGGCTAAATTGCTAGCACTTCAACTGCTGCCTTTTCAGTTGGTAGACTCGGCCTCCTTCCGTGAGTTTGTTCAATGTGCGGTTCCTCAGTGGCAGGTTCCCAAACGCATGTGGAAGGCAATGTCCATGCCTCGCTGAACAGGGCGGTCAGCGGTAAGGTGCATATTACCGCTGACTCATGGTCCAGCAGGCATGGACAGGGACGGTACCTTTCTTTCACGGCCCATTGGGTCACTCTATTGGCAGCTGGGAGGGATGCAGGACAAGGTGCAGTAGTGTTGGAGGTTGTTCCGCCACCACGCCTCCAAAATGCTACTACTGCTACTGGTTGTGACACACCTCTCTCCTCCACCCCCTCCTCTTCTTCCTCCAGTGCTCTGTCCTCGGAAACCAGCGGTGCTCCGTAGGCGTACAAGGGGCTACGCAAGTACGCAGGCAAAAAGATGCCATGCCGTGCTTGCGCTGGTGTGTTTGGGGGACAGGAGCCACACTGGGCCAGAGGTTCTGGCAGCTCTGCAGGGGCAGGCCGAGAGGTGGTTGACGCCACGCCAGCTTAAGCCAGGAATGGTCGTTTCTGACAATGGCACCAACCTCCTCTCTGCCCTGCGACAGGGGCAGCTCACCCATGTGCCCTGTATGGCTCACGTCCTCAACCTGGTGGTGCAGCGGTTCTTTGGCAGGTTCCCAGGCTTACAGGATGTCCGGAGGCAGGCCAGGAAAGTCTGTGTGCATTTCTGCCGATCTTATAATGCCAGTGCTCGGCTGACTGAGCTGCAAAAGGAGCTGAACCTGCCCAAGAACCGCCTAATATGTGACATGCCCACCAGGTGGAACTCAACGTTGGCCATGCTGCAGCGACTGCACACGCAGCAGAGGGCCATCAATGAGTACCTTTGCGACTACGGCACCGGGACAGGGTCAGGGGAGCTTGGCTTTTTTTCCCCACGCCAGTGGAGCATGATCAGGGATGCATGCACTGTCCTCTCACCATTTGAGGAGGCCACGAGGATGGTGAGCAGTGACAGTGCATGCATCAGTGACACTGTACCTCTTGTCCACCTGTTGGAGCATACGCTGCGTGGGATAATGGACAGGGCACTTGAGGCAGAACAGAGGCAGGAAGAGGAGGACTTCCTTGCCTCTCAAGGCCCCCTTTATCCGGACAGTGTTCCTTCTGTCCCACCCATCACACAGGAAGAGGAGGAGGAGGAGGAGGATTGTGTGAGCATGGAGGTGGAGCCTGGCACTCAGCATCAGCAGCAGCAGTCTTTTAGGGATGATGTACAGTCCCAACAAACCAGTGGACTTGTACGTGGCTGGGAGGAGGTGGCTGGCGATCATGTCATCCTCAGTGACCCAGAAGACTCCGGACCGAATGCCTCAGCTAACCTACGCTGCATGGCCTCCCTGATCCTGCAAAGCCTGCGGAAGGATCCTCGTGTTCTTCGGATCAAGGAGAGGGACCATTACTGGCTGGCCACTCTCCTTGATCCACGGTACAAGGGTAAGGTTGCGGACCTTATCTTGCCGTCGCAGAGGGAGCAGAGGATGAGGCATCTCAGGGAGGCCTTGCAGAAAGGTCTGTGCAACGCGTTCCCAGAAACTGGGAGGTTACAAACTCCTGGTCCTGGACGACGAGTTGCTGAGGCGGTGGGGAAGGTGGACGTCTGACCGATGCGTTTAGACAATTTTTTAGTCCGCAGCCCCAAGGTATGATCGGTTCCAGCAACCATCGCCAGCGTCTGATATACATGGTGCAGGAATACCTAGGGGCAAGGTCAGACTTGGACACCTTTCCCACCGAAAATCCTCTGGCT
Source organism: Lithobates sylvaticus (assembly GCA_028564925.1). NCBI lineage: Eukaryota > Metazoa > Chordata > Amphibia > Anura > Ranidae > Lithobates > Lithobates sylvaticus. Next base: position 168,600,478 of record CM053027.1, on the reverse strand, counting down.
TACTGGGTCCTGAGGATGGATCACTGGCCAGAGCTTGCACAGTATGCAATTGAGCTACTGGCCTGTCCTGCCTCCAGCGTTCTTTCCGAACGCACATTCAGTGCTGCTGGAGGATTTGTCACCGATCATAGGGTGCGCCTGTCCACTGACTCGGTTGATCGACTGACCTTCATAAAAATGAATCAGTCTTGGATCACCACCAGCTACCAGGCACCTGAAGCGGATATAACGGAATCATTTATAATGTCACATCCCTTCAAGACTGCCTATGCTGATGCTGAGTGACTGTCCTGTTATGTTCACTGACTATCCTCTTCCTCCTCCTCAATGATCCATGCCACCACACCAGTGCCTAAGGCACAATTTTTCAGCCCCTGTATAACAGGGGCGTGTACTTACAATTTTTTAAAAAAATGCTTCGCAACACGTGTGACTGCTGTGCTCCAAGTACAGTATCTGTGAGGGGTTGCAGTGTTGTGGCACCAGCACCAGTGCCTAAGGCACAATTTTTCAGCCCCTGTTGGGGCGTGTAATTAAATTTTTTTAAAAAGATGCTTCGCAACAGGTGTGACTGCCGTGCTCCAAGTACAGTATCTGTGAGGGGTTGCAGTGTTGTGGCACCAGTGCCTAAGGCACAATTTTTCAGCCCCTGTTGGGGCGTGTAATTACAATTTTTAGGCAATGCTTTGCAACAGGTCTCATTGCTGTGCTAAGAGTACAGTATCTGTGAGGGGTTGCAGTGTTGTGGCACCAGCACCAATGCCTAAGGCACAATTTTTAAGCCCCTGTTGGGGCGTGTAATTACAATTTTTAGGCAATGCTTTGCAACAGGTCTCATTGCTGTGCTAAGAGTACAGTATCTGTGAGGGGTTGCAGTGTTGTGGCACCAGCACCAATGCCTAAGGCACAATTTTTAAGCCCCTGTTTAACAGGGGCGTGTAATTACAATTTTTTAAAAAGATGCTTCGCAACAGGTGTGACTGCTGTGCTCCAAGTACAGTATCTGTGAGGGGTTGCAGTGTTGTGGCACCAGTGCCTAAGGCACAATTTTTCAGCCCCTGTTGGGGCGTGTAATTACAATTTTTAGGCAATGCTTTGCAACAGGTCACATTGCTGTGCTAAGAGTACAGTATCTGTGAGGGGTTGCAGTGTTGTGGCACCAGCACCAATGCCTAAGGCACAATTTTTAAGCCCCTGTTTAACAGGGGCGTGTAATTACAAATCTTGATCTAATAGTTCACAGCAGGGCCCATTCCTGCGCCCACCAAGAGTAACTGTGAGGGCTTACAGTCTTGTGGCAACACCGTCCACCACCACCACCACCACCACCACCACCACCACCAAAGGCCCAATTTTTCTGCCCGGTTCAACAGGTGCATGCAAGTACAAATCTTGATCTATTAACTCACAGCAGGGCCCATTCCTGTGCCCACCAGTCTTGTGGCTACACCAACATCTAATAGGGCAAATTTCTGCAGAGTATATACGGCAGGCCCCTACTTTCAAACATCCAACTTACAAAAGACTCCTACTTGCAAACGGAAAGAGAAAACAGGAAGTGAGAGGAAATCTACCCCTAGGAAGGGAAATTCAATCATGTTAGATTTAATTTGGGAAAAGGGTATCTCCTCTCTACTGATGCTTTATCACCAATCCTTGTTTCAATTAAAACCCCACTTTTCCAAAAACATTTGTCATTGGGACGGAAAGTGAGGTGACATGTTCTGAACAGATGTGCAAAGACAGCAAATGTTACAGGGGTGATAACCCCTCCCTATGTTCTCCAAAAAGTTTAAAAATAGATTTTTTTGGGATGGAGCTACACTTCATTATGTACCTGTTCAGATTCTACTTAAGAACAAACCTACAGTCCGTGTCTTGTTTGCACCACCTACTGTATTTATTGGCGTATAACACGCACTTTTTCACCCTGAAAATCGGGTGCAAATAGTGTGTGCGTGTTATACGCCAATACTGCAATTTGGAGGGCATTGATCAAGCTGCAATGATGGGCAATTGTGAGGCTGTAGATGGGCACTGATCAAGCTGCATTGATGGGCAATTGTGAGACTGCATATGGGCATTGATCAAGCTGCATTGATGGGCAATTGTGAGGCTGTAGATGGGCACTGATCAAGCTGCATTGATGGGCAATTGTGAGGCTGCATATGGGCATTGATCAAGCTGCATTGATGGGCAATTGTGAGGCTGCAGATGGACATTGATCAAGCTGCATTGATGGGCAATTGTGAGGCTGCATATGGGCATTGATCAAGCTGCATTGATTGGCAATTGTGAGGCTGCAGATGGGCATTGATCAAGCTGCATTGATGGGCAATTGTGAGACTGCAGATGGGCATTGATGGGCAATTGTAAGACTGCAGATGGGCATTGATCAAGTTGCATTGATGGGCAATTGTGAGGCTTCAGATGGCATTCATCAGGCTGCATATGGGCAATGGTGAGGCTGCATTGATGGGCACTGACCTTTATTTTGCTTCAAAGCTCTTTAATTCAAATTTTATTTTTTTTTCCTGAAACTTCCCTCCTAAAATGAAGGTGCGTGTTATACGCCTGTGCGTGTTATATGCCGATAAATACGGTATATACTGCTGTTCAGAGTATATAGGGTTGTAGGTATAGGGTTTTTTTTTGGGTGCGGGGTCCCCCTTAATATCCATACAAGACCCAAAGGGGCTGGGGTGGGGGGGGGATGGGGTAGCCATGCCATTTTTCTCAAGGATTTTCAGCCATATGGCGGCCAGGACAAGACATGACATTAAAGCCGCAAGTGGTTTTAAATGGCTTCTTTTTTTCCTTTACAAATGTCATTTTGTGCAAGGACAGTTCTAAACACGGGAAACACATGCCACTTCACAGGCATACTTTAGACACCCCCCAGGTACCATATTTAAAGGAAAATTTCACTTTTTTTTTTTTTCACTTTATGCATCATTAAAATGACTGCTCCCGAAAAAACGTTAGTTTTTAAAAGTACTTTTTGCATTGATATATGTCCCCTGGGGCAGGACCCGGGTCCCCAAACCTGTTTTCTGACATTAACATGCATATTGGCCGTTGTAATTAGCAATTTTGATTTCGAACGTTCGCGTCCATTATAACGAATAGGGTTCGAAAATTTGCGCAAACTTTCGGTCCGTTCGAAGGTTCTGGTGCGAACCGAACCCGGGGGTGTTCGGCTCATCCCTAGTTAAGATAAACACTTGGAAACAAAATTTTTTTTATAAATAAATACTTGGATAAAGCAGCCTACACACAATTTGTGACACCAAATAAGCAACCAAAATACATAAAATTGTGGCGCTAAATCAACTAAAGTAAAATAAATTAAATAACAATTCATCCATAGTGTATAAAAAAAACTATGTAAAAATATATGTAATAAACTGTGTATTAATTCATAAAAGTCCTTAATAAATGTTAGACAGAATGTCCCATTTCATCAAATACAGAAAAAAAGTTCATAAAAGTAATCTTCAATGATGTGCAGATCACTAGGGATGAGCTTCGAGTTCGAGTCAAACTCATGTTCGACTCGAACATTGCCTGTTCGCCTGTTCACCGAACAGCGAACAATTTGGGGTGTTTGTGGCAAATTTGAAAAGCCGCAAACACCCTGTAAAAGTCTATGGGAGAAACCTAAGGTGCTAATTTTAAAAGCCTATATGCAAGTTATTGTCATAAAAAGTGTTTGGGGACCTGGGTCCTGCCCCAGGGGACATGTATCAATGCAAAAAAAAGTTTTAAAAACGTCCGTTTTTTCAGGAGCAGTGATTTTAATAATGCTTAAAGTGAAACAATAAAAGTGTAATATTCCTTTAAATTTCACACCTGGGGGGTGTGTATAGTATGCCTGTAAAGGGCGCATGTTTCCCGTGCTTAGAACTGTCCCTTTACAAAGTGTCATTTTTGAAGGAAAAAAGCTATTTAAAACCATTCGCGGCTATAATGAATTGTCGGCTCCCGTAATACAGAGAACAGTCATTAAAAGTCATTGATAAAAAAAAGCGTGGGGTTCCCTCCAAATTCAATTACCAGGCCCTTCAGGTCTGGTATGGATATTAAGAGGAACCCCGGGTCAAATTTAAAAAAAAAAAAATGATGAGGGGTTTCCTCTAAATATCCATACCAGACCCTACAGGTCTGGTATGGATTTTAAGGGGAACTCCACGCCAAATTGAAAAAAAAAATGGCGTGGGGGTCCCCCTCAAAATCCATACCAGACCCTTATCCGAGGACGCAACCTGGCAGGCCACAGGAAAAGAGGGGGGACGAGAGAGCGCCCCCCCTCCTGAACCGTACCAGGCCACATGCCCTCAACATTGGGAGGATGCTTTGGGGGTCTGTGACCCCTCAAAGCACCATGTCCCCATGTTGATGAGAAGGGTCTCATCCCCACAACCCTTGCCCGGTGGTTGTGGGGGTCTGCGGGCGGGGGGCTTATCAGAATCTGGAAGCCCCCTTTAACAAGGGGTCCCCCAGATCCCGCCCCCCCCTGTTTGAAATGGTAAGGGGGTACCTACCATTTCACAAAGAAAGTGTAAAAAATTGTTAAAAAACACACAGACACCGTTGGGAAAAGTCCTTTATTAAAAAAATAAAAATAAAAAAAAAGATTCCAGCAGTGGTAATCCACTCTTGCTATCCAGCGATGGGTGATCTGTTCTCTGGGGTCCAGCGATGGCTTATCTCTTCCGACGACGTCCAGCGCAACGCATCCTTTCTCCATGGAGACACTGAGGGAATCCCGTCTTAGCAGAGGAGGACCGGGCCACTCGTCACCTGACCCCGTCCCCCTCTGACGCAACGCAAGGGGAAAGCTGGGCTTCCCCAGTGACGTAGGGTGACCCCGCCCCCCTCTGATGTAACGGAAACCTGTGTTACATCAGAGGGGGGCGGGGTCACCCGTATGTCACTGGGGAAACCCAGGCTTCCCCAGTGATGTAAGGGTGACCCCGCCCCCTCTGATGCAAGGGAAAAGATGGGCTTCCCCAGTGATGTACTGGTGACCCCGCCCCCCTCTTATGTAAAGCGGGTTTCCATTACATCAGAGGGGGGTGGGGTCACCCGTACGTCACTGGTGAAGCCCAGCTTCCCCCTTGCATCGTGTCAGAGGGGGCTGGGTCAGGTGACGAGTGCCCCGGTCCTCCTCTGCTAAGACGGGATTCCCTCAGTGTCTCCATGGAGACAGGATGCACTGTGCTGGACGTTGGAGAAGAGATCAGCCATCGCTGGACCCCGGAGAAGAGGTCATCCATCGCTGGATACCAAAAGTGGATTACCACTGCTGGAAATTTTTTTTTTTTTTTTTTCAATAAAGGACTTTTCCCAATGGTGTCTGTGTGCTATGTGTTTTTTAACATTTGTTACACTTTTTTTGTGAAATGGTAGGGGTACTTTTGTACCCCCTTACCATTTCAAACAGGGGAGGCGGGATCTGGGGGTCCCCTTGTTGAAGGTGGCTTCCAGATTCTAATAAGCCCCCCACCTGCAGACCCCCACAACCACCGGGCAAGGGTTGTGGGGATGAGACCCTTCTCCTCATCAACATGGGGACATGGTGCTTTGAGGGGTCACAGACCCCCAAAGCATCCTCCCAATGTTGAGGGCGCCACTCTAAAATAGCATAAAAAAACAAGCTGTAGCGGCTGATATTAAGGGGTTATTACCCCCTGAGGAAGATACGAATTAACCCCTTGTATCGACACGCATAGGGGAAGGGGACAGGACGGAACGCTAGTCAGTGCACCCACTAAGGATGATCAGCATACCACCCTGATATCAGCCGCTACAGCTTGTTTTTTATGCTATTTTAGAGTGGTGCCCTGACGCGCTATGCAAATGTGAGTACCCTGCAAGGGATTTTTTACTGTGTTGATAATAAAAGTTTTAATATACTACACTATGAAGTCCTCCTTTTTCTATTGGTATTACTGAGGCACAAAAGGGACTCCATTACCATATTGAAGCACAGAGTGAGACCACCACAGGAATCTGGATTTACCACTGAACCATCTACAGGTTCCAATGCCTGTATTGACCAAGCCTAATCAGCAAGGTCACACACTCTTAAGCCCCATACACACGGTCGGACTTTTTCATGGATTCTGTCCGATCGGACAATGTTGTTGAAAAATCAGACCGTGTGTATGCACCATCGGACAGTGTACGTCTGTTTGTCCGACGGACAAAGTCTTATCTCCTGCTGGAAAGATTTGCCGTCAACACGGTCCGATCACACCAAATCCGATCGTGTGTACGGTTGTCCGACCGGACAAAGTGCCACGCATGCTCAGATCACATTACAAGACCAAAGCTATTGGCTACTAGCCTCTACGTAGTCCCGTTGTAGGCAACAAACGTCACCACGTTCAGAATGATCGGATTTTCCGACAACTTTGTCCGACCGTGTGTACGCAAAACCAACATCGGACAAAGTATGACGGACATGGTCCGACGGACCTGGTCCGCGGATTGTCCGACCGTGTGTATGGGGCTTAAGGTGAGCAGCCATTACTTGGGGGGAACACCTGAGTGCACATAATATTGGATTGATATCACAGCAACCACTGAATCGCATGGATTACATTGGAGCACTTTTGAACTTTTTTTGATTGCACAGCACATTGTAGCACTTTTTTCTCATATATATATATATATATATATATATATATATATATATTATATTATATTTTTTTTTTTATAAGGATTTTTATAGTTTGGTTCACCATTATATTGGTTTAAGGATTTTATTGTTTGCTTTTTTCTCACCACATGGACGTTTTATCATATCCTGCATGAAAGCACTTTATTTGGAATATTGTATGTATTTTAGCACGTTATCACTTTATTGCTGTTGTTATATAGCACATTTTTCGTTTCACTATTTGGATTTTAAGTTTGAAAGCGCAGCGTACTTTAGAATATTAGAATATCTAATCGGTGTATCTCACCCGTACAGATTTTTTTGCCATAAATATTTTTTTTTTGGAATAGCAGAATAGAAGAACAGTATCTAAGTGTGTATCTCACATGTACAGATATGCAGGAAACCAGGGGTGCCCAACCAGTGGCTCGCGGAGCTTTCTGATGTGGCCCGCGACCTCCTGCTTTGGGATAGCAGGTTTTCTAGGCCATATCGTGGTTTGCCGACCCGCCATCCCAGAGCATAAGTGTTTTAAATGAAGCCAGCGGTAGAGGAAGCAAGTGGCTGTTGCGGAGGGAGCAGAGCCGCATTTGCCGATGCTTCCTGTATAGTGCTGGCTCCTGTCCCAAGCGGAGTGATACCAAATGCATTCTGCCTGGGGCAGCAGCAGCCGGCGATACCTGAATGGAAGACTGTTATTAAAGGTAAGTTTATTACTAAAAGCAGTGTATATATGGGCATATCTGTTCTGCAGTGGTTACTGGGCTGCTTTCAAACTGATCCGCAGGTGCAGCGTATTGCACCTTCGGGTTACCTGCACTGAGTCATAGACTTCTGTTATTATCTGCGGGTTTGGTGCGCTTTTAGAAAGTGCACCACAGCTGCAGGATATAATAGACATCGATGGCAAAGTGCAGCTAACCTGCAGGAAAGCCACAGGTGCACTGTGCTGCACCCGCAGTGCAGGTAAACTGCCGCACATCAGTGTGAAAGCAGCCTTAGGCCCCACATGATCGGTTCAACCCAGACGGACCCTCCATTCACCTCTATGGAGCGGCAGATGTAAACGGACTTGTGTCTATTTGCACCCACATACCTCCAATCCGATCCACAAAAAAAAAAAAAAAAAACAGAAGATGATCTGTCCCCTTCCATCTGGTTGGATCTGATGGGGGGCTGTGTCCATGTCCGCTCTGCATATACAGAGCAGACATGCATCTGTCTTCCGTCCGCTCCACTTATTGTGACCCGCGACCAGTTACCAAGTCGCTGAAGTGGCCCTTGTTTTTCAAAAGGTTAGACACCCCTGCAGGAAACACTGCAAAATATTTTTTTTGGCCCTAAATGGGTGTTTTTAGAATAGCAGAATAGAGCAACAGTATCTAAAGCGTGTATCTTACATGTACAGATATGCAGAAAATGCTATTCAAAACAATTTTTTTTGCCCTAAATTTTTTTTTTGAATAGCAGAATAGAAGAACAGTATCTAAAGTGTGTATCTCACATATACAGATATGCAGGAAACACTGTAAAATATTTGTTTTGCCCTAAATGGGTGTTTTTAGAACAGCAGAATAGAGCAACAGTATCTAAATGGTGTATCTCACAGTAACATATGCAGTGCTGGTGCACTGAGCTTGCATAAAATGCCCGCCAACCCAAACCTAACTAACAGACAGATAAAAATTATCTTTTCTCTGGCACTGGGCTCAGGGCAGGGTAAAAAGATTGTGCACTGCATCCACACAGCAAAATCAAGGTAGATTGCTGAGTAATTTGACTTCTGAATCAGGACTCCTATCTAATTCTCTCCCTCAAAGCAGCAGCAGCAACCTATCCCTACACTATCAAAAGCAGAGTAACGTGCTGTGCTATGTGCCTCTAGCTTATATAGAGGCTGGGTCACATGTTGCACTGGCCAATCACAGCCATGCCATTAGTAGGCATGGCTGTGAGGGCTTCTAAGGGCACACAAGTTAAACGAATGTTGATTGGCTGCCCTGCAGCTTTTTAAAAAGCGCCATTACATTGGCGAACACCGAACCCGAACATACAGTAAATTGTTCGGATTTGGGACCGGGTACCAAAAACCCTAAAGTCCGGTACAAACTTTACAGTTCAGGTTCACTCAACCCTATCAGAGAACATTCAAACCAAACTTTAGTGTGTTTGAATGCAAACAAAAACAACAACTAAAAAAGACAAACTGGCTCATGATCCTGGCCAACCATGATTTTGGCCATGCACTTATTTGGATATCATGGGGAATTATGATATCCGTAGCAGACTCTGGATGAGCAGATAAGCTATTATGCTAACTAACACAGAAAAAAGGATGGGTGAAGTTGCTTCTTTTCAAACTAGCTTAAAGCAGAGTTCCACCTAAAAATGGAACTTTCGCTTTAAGGGAAGTTGACCCCCTGACATGCCACATTTTAGGGTTCCAGCTCCCACTCCTTCCCGGGGCTCCGTGGCGCCAGAAGTCAGTTCACCTCTCCCCCCTCCCTCTCGGCAATCATCTGGGATTTCTGGTGCCGGGTACTGCAGATGCAGGTACATGGAGGTTTTAGTAAAGGGAGAAGACTTCTGCAGATTCAGACAAGCCAGGTTAAGATACAGAGGAATCAGGTACATCAGAGATATCAATAAGAATGGTCAAGTTCATGCAGAGGTTCAGCAATAGGAAATCCAAAGAGTAAGACTGAAGAAAGGTCAAGCAAACTGAGGTCAGGAATGGAGAGAATCAGATGAGTCAGGAAAGCCTGGTACAATCAGATCAAGGGCAGGTACTGTAAACAGGATACAGGGGGAAGAATGCAGATCATACAGCAAAGGCCCTAGTGCATCTACCCTCCTTATATACTGCCAGTGCTAATGGGTGCATGCACACGTCCGCACATGCGCATTGGCATTCGCCCGAACCTGGGGACATGCCTCTGCACACCTATTCTACTATGGCCAGCAAGTCCCTGGCAGGCCTCTTCCCAACAACCCTTGACCGGTGGTTGTGGGGGTCAGTGGGCGGGGGGCTTATCGGAATCTGGAAGCCCCCTTTAACAAGGGGGCACCCAGATCCCACCCTACCTATGTGAATGGGTATCGGGTACATTGTACCCCTACACATTCACCAAAAATAGTGTAAAAAAAAGGAAAAATGACATGAGTTTTTGACAATTCTTTTATTATAAAAAAAGTGTCCCACAATGTAAATCCATCTTCAATCACAGCGCCGATGACTCGAGAAAAAAAAAAGGAAAAACTTTGCCTCGATTTGAGGCGTCCCCGTGACTGCAGCCTTTTCACAATGACAGCTGTTGTATAGCTGAGGGCAGGGGTCACTCAGTGACTTAAATGGGTGACCATGCCCCTTATGACATCACATGATGTCAGAGGGGCAGGTCACATGTTTACATCCCCGGGTGATGCATTACAGCCACGAGCACTTTTAAATGTTTTAAAAGGTTTTTTTCCTTTAGAAATGTAATTTTGCTGCTCTCATTCATTACACTATGTACGGCTGCTATGTAAGCAGCCTTACATAGTATGGGGTGTGGCCACCTGAGCCACCCTGCCTTTGGCCAATCATGGCTCTCACAGCAGAGTGCGCCAATCAGCAGCCGTCAATGCACTGAGATCTCGCAATGCATTGACAGTCTCACAGTGCATTATGGGGCATTCTGCGGGCGCTTGAATTTCCCACAAACGCCCCATAATGTTCTAAATTCGGCAAACGGGCGAACACCCAATGTTTGGCTCAAACTTATGTTCAACTTGAACATCAGGCTCATCCCTATTAAGAGGTCCTGTCATGCTTTTTTTCTATTACAAGGGGTGTTTACATTCCTTGTAATAGCAATAGAAGCGACCCAAATTTTTTTTTAAATAATAATTCTAGCACTAGACCTCCTCTGTAACTCAAAACTGGTAACCTGTAGACATTTTTAAACGTCGCCTTTGGAGATTTTTAAGGGTGAAAGTTTGTCACCATTCCACGAGCGGGTGCAATTTTGAAGCATGATGTATTGGGTATCAATTTACTCAGGGTAACATTATCTTTCACGATATAAAAAAAATTGAGGATGCATGGCTTGCATGAGCTGCTAATGGCCACATAATCTGAGCGCTCTGGAGCAGAGAGGGGACATACAGCTACCAGGGGACAAAACAAGCGGCACCAATACCCTGACCATCACTCCGATATCCCCCACAGCCTGGCAATGACCCGCAAACCACTGACCTGCAGCCTCAAAAACTTCCAGAGTACTTCCTCCAGCCCTCTAGAGGCGGCAGTAAAGATGGCCCAGGCTTCTCGGCCCCCGCTGCCACAGATAGTCACAGTGGTCACTACATAGACCTTCCGGATTAGCAAACAGCAGATCGGAAGTCTCCAGGGGCTTCACTGCCTCTTGGTAAGTCAAGGGGAAATCCTCTCCTCCCCTCACAGCACATTCCATACATCTATTTCTTCCTTCCCCACTGCCAATCAGCCAGTCATGGACACTCAATTAACTATGTTGGTATCCCTGCAGCAATCATTACATGCTATCCTCACTCAGAAATTCTCTGCTGAAGTTTCTTCCCTAGGGGAATGGGTGAACCATGTTGAAAACACAGTCAGCAACATTACCACTACAGTAAATAATTTGGTAGATACAAATTGTTTTTCTTTCGTCTATCTAGCAAGGTTACTTTGTGGTATAAGCAAGGAAGCTGATACTTCTGCAGTGTGTAAATGTGCTTTTACTATACAAAGATGCTGTACATACAAAACTATTACAATATTAGGAATACAATACAAGACTGACAGATATCTATAATAAGCAAAATGCCTAGCAAATGAACAGCCTATAGTTTAAAACAGTACAAATACACTTAAAGGTTACTTATCTTCTGTTACTGTATGTTCGTGATCTCCATTGGCAACAATTCTTCTTGGAGACCAGGCTCTGTTCTTGTATCATGAGTGGCTTCTGATCTTAAAACATGAATATGTGTGTGTCTAGCTTATGCCTGAATTCCCCTTTTATGTGTCAGGCAGTTTACCATAGTTACCAACAACAGAAAACATACCCGTTTACTGTAGCTGTAGAAACAATGGACTGTTGAAAACTGTCAATTGAATACAACAATGGTATCTACCCATTGCCTACTCAACCAAAACCCGACAGTAATCTAACAGTCATTCTTTCAGTTTGAGAGCTGAAAGAATCTCAAACAAGTAATGTCTTACTTGTTTACTGTAGTTACAGAGACTAGAGTTGAGCGGACACCTGGATGTTCGGGTTCAGCGGTTTCCAGCGGAACTTCAGAAAAAAGTTCGAGTTCGGGACCGAACTTGACCCGAACTTGACCCTGAACCCCCAACCTCATTGAAGTCAAGGGGGACCAGAACTTTTGAAGACTAAAATGGCTCTAAAAAAGTAATGGAAAGGGCTGGAGGGCTGTAAATGGCAACAAAATGTTGTTAAGAGAATGGCAAGTGCTCTGCAAACAGATGTGGATAGGGAAATAACATAAAAAAAATAAAAAATAAAAAGAATATGCTGGAGGCCCCCTTCTCAGCAGAAGAGGTACAGGAAGTCATTAAGAACCTCAGAAACTCAACGGCACGATGCCACACATATGGTGGGAATGCCCCAGAATACGCCCTTTCTGGAAAAAAATTATAAAATTTAATGGATAAGCTAGTTGGAAAATAAAATACTTGGAAATAAAAAAAATAAAAAATTATAATCTTGACCTAGGAGGACGAGGTCCATATGGAGTAGGAGGTTGAGGTGGCGGTGGATGTGGCGGTGTAGGTGGAAGCGGCGGTGGAGGAGGACGAGGTAGCCAACACTGGTTCAAAAATACAACAATGGCTGGGTAAGGCTGGTGATGTGTCGAATTCTGTCCCCCGTCGGATAGTGTCCGCCCTGTACTGCGCTTGCTCAGTACGTAGGACAAGGGGATTTCAAAACTCTCCGAAGACGATGCGCGGTGAGTCCAGGTTCAAGCCACTTCATCCGAGGTTAAAGCCGAGCCAAGTGAGGCCATGCCGAAGCGTGGCGAGCGAAGCGAGCCCGTGAGGGGCCCTGTTACCTTGTGCCACTGTATGTCCACTTGGATGGTAGGGCTTGAACCTGCACTCACAGCGCAGGCGCCTTTCATCTTCGGAGATTTTCAGAATCTCCTTGTCCTCCGTACTGCGCAAGCGATGCGCCTGCGCAGTAAGTGGCCGGACACTATCCGATGGCCGGACAGTTTTTGTCAGAACACTGGTATACATGTCTATTCTGCACAAGGTACAGACAAGTCCTGTGGGATCCATGCCTGGTTCAGTTTAATGAACGTGAGTCTTTGATAACGCCCCCTACCATGCTAAATACACATTCAGATAATACACTGGCTGCAGGGCAGGCCAGCACCTCCAAGGCGTAAAGGGCAAGCTCAGGCCATGTGCCCAATTTGGAGACCCAGAAGTTGAAGGGGGCAGCCCTGTCATTCAGTACGTGTAGGCGTGTGCACACATACTGCTCCACCATGTTGTTGAAATGCTGCCTCCTGCTAAGACGTTCCATCTCAGCTGGTGGTGCTGGTTGTTGCGGCGTGCTGACAAAGCTTTTCCACATTTCGGCCATGCTAACCCTGCCTTCTGAGGTGCTTGCGGTGCCCCAGCTGTGTTGGCGACCTCTTCCTCTGCCTTCGCCTTGTGCTTCTACGTTACCCCCGCTGTCAGGTGGGAATGCCACCAGCAGCGCGTCTACCAGCGTGCGCTTGTACTAGCGCTTCTGTTAAAGCTGAATTTCTAGCTTAGTTAAAGATTATAGATACAACCATGATAAAGTGAATAACGCCATTAAACCTTTGTCTGTATAAGTATATAAACGTACGATAACCGTGCGAATAGTTAAAACAGTTACAATTTATTTATATTGGGAAATAAACATAATAAATAAACATGTTAGATTACCCAACATAGTATAGAGATGTTATAAATGCCATGTTATACAATGGACATACACAGGCTGTTACTTAATACATATTAAAGTCTTAGGAGAAAGATTAAAGTTAGAGAAAGGATAGGGATACACAGAATACATTACACTTCATATTAATAATGAGGGAGAGAGAGAGAGAGAGGGGGGGGAAGAGAGAGAGAAAGAGTACATTACCCCGGCAGCTACATCTCCAAAATCATCAGGCTAAGAGGGCTCGTATCCCTAAAACTATTGGTTTTATGTTGTTAGAGTAACCCACTCCTATCAAACACCTCATTGGTTCAGAAGTGCATTGTATCCGGATTGGTTACTTTGTTTGGGCTAACTCCGTGTCTAAAGTCAACATTCCTGTTAATGACCCCTGGGGATAAGGAGCCATCTATTGTAAGAGAACAAAGGATATTCAATTAACACCTGGGCACAGTCAATCTATGGAAAAAGTCTAGCTTGCCTGTCATAAATATGAATATATATACACATATATATACATGCCCACATTTACACATCCGATTGGGGCATGGCAATCCAATTCCATTTTAAATATTCAAAATCTCCAACACAGTTCCCCCTGAAGTTCATTCTTGAACTTAAGTAGTCCTTCAATGATTTTGTACCCCCCCACAACAGCCCAGAAGTCCCAACCCTTCCCCACCACCACCACGGCCTCCTCTTCCTTTCTTGAACACGCCGGAACTCCTCAAGGTAGGCTTAAGACAGGAAACAAATCCAGGTGCCCTTGAGGCTTCACATCTAAACCATGAGTGTCTGTACTGCAATGTTTCATCGCCCCTCTGCCTTGGAAGAGCGGAACTCCAACATTGATGGCGGGATCCTGGCATGTCTAGTCCTGTAACTTGGTGAGACCATGTAATGGTTTCTCTGCTTGGATCGGACCGCGAGACAGCACTTTTCAGCATGGTGAAGAACAGTTCAGGGTAGTCTTACTTGTCACATTTGTCTCAAGAGATGACTTGATTGTCTTCAGGTGGTGGTTGGGCGGGCCTCCAGACCGTTGTGCATGAATACATAAAACAAACAAAAAAGGAGAATGTCAGTGTACAGATATTGGAGGAATGCCAGACAGGAGCAACGGTCATCAAGACTTAATACTTATAAGGGGTGCAATGGGGATGAGTAAAGTGGGCTCCCCACAGGGAACGGAGTCCAAGCAACAGACAGTATTATCCATGGCCCTTGATGGTAGGGATAGTCAACACTGCCTGTCATTGCAAGGTCCCGGGGTCCACCACACCTGCTCACGGGGCTCAGGTTAAAGCAGTAGGTAGACTAAGGGGGTAGCATTACATTAAGACATAAAAACACGGGATGTCCAGGGATACTTTTGGTTCAAAGTATGGTACACTGGCGGGCAGGGAAAATCCTTTTAAACAGATACATTATCTTGAGAAGATGGATGATGAAAACCCAGAGAAAAATTTAGAATGAAGCAAAAGAAACGGAAGAGAGGTGAGTAATGAAAATGAACGGAAATGTTGGAATTAATAATGGAAGGGGAAGAAAAAAACCTACAGATTTAATGCTACTCCAACCAAGACGGTTAAAGAGCATTGAATCTGGGTTAGACAAAAAACAAATATAATGGTTGGAAAAAACTAAAAATAAATAAAAAATAAAAATGAAAAATAAAAAATAGCACCAAAAAAATCATAATAAAAAAAAATCAAAAACAAAATATAGTTTCTAAAAGAAAAATTCTCCCATACTAGCAATTAGCAGTATTTTTTCCAGGTCAGGTACACAGATAATAATGAGGGGGAGGAAAAAAATAAAATAAAAAATGATCAAAACCTTTTTTTGGAATTTAGGTAAAACCTGACCGCATATTATTACTATAAATTGAAAAGGCTTATCCCCAGAACAGCAAAAAACAAAAAGGAAAAATATAGTTCTAGGGTCCTCTTTTAAATGCACACAATACCCTACGTTGGTCTCTAATAGTTACCCAAATTAGGACGGCAACAGGGTGGAGTTTACTAAAGCTGTGGCCCTAAGACTGTACCTGAATTAACTTTTCCCACTAAGAAACTCAACCTTAGAGATATCTGGATTGACCTCTTTTGATCTTGAGATCACCCAAATCGTCCACTTCACTCCTCCCATGTTCAACATTAGGACCGCTCTGGAACTCCTCCACCCCAATATGTCCAGCCAGCCCCTACCCTGACCACCACTAGGTGATCCCTAGAAACTCTTTTAATGTTACCTCAGCTAGCTCCATATCAGATAATTCCCAACCGCTATTATTTTGCACCACCCTCCTCTCCTTGGATCATAAACCCCTGAGTAGGGCCCTTCTATTCACGCCCTACACAAACTGTTGTCATTATCAGATCCTGTTGCACAAACCACCCAACTACCAAATTTTTAACTCCTCCCCGAACCCCAACAGAAGTTTCAGTAGGTGTAAGGGGAGGTCAAGTTTTTCCATAAAAACCTTCCTTCAGGGGTGCTTGGGGTACAACCCGGGGTTCCTGCTATATCCATGCCAAGGGCAAGAGGAGATGTACAATAGACTCCCCCGAAGTAGTGTACCCTGCTGATTACCATTTAACCTGATGCTGAAAACAGTGCATCATTAGACATGTGATACCAGCACCAGTACCCTGGTAACTTTGTTTAGGACCAGTTGGGACACTACCCCGGCTTCCATTAGACACGACCCCCTCCTGTGCCAGCATTGTTTCCTTTTCCCATAGCACAACACCTTCCTTTCTCCAGCACTCATTCGTACCAGTCATCTGAGGCTGTCCGGACTCAAACCATCAGAACAAGATGGACTGCAGGGTGTAACCCAGTAGAGTCTGTTAAAGGCTAGTACCCAGATTGACCGAGATATCTGCACAATGCTCCATCCCTGTCATTAGGGATGAGACCAGTGCAAGTTAGATTTTGATGATCCTGGAACTGAGTCATATACCAATCTATTATGATTCATAGGCAACCTGGATACTACCCTCACCTACCCGGTGCCCCCCCCCTCCAGCTCCAACGGCCGTCTCCATTAAGCCTCTCTTTATCCTAAGTATGGGAAATAGTCTGAAAACCCGTATTGAAAACCACCTGCCAACAGGTACACTCGATTCTTTATAGAGGCTGCACACCTTCTCCCTCCTTTATCAATTCGGTAATCAGACCATGTTATCCTTCACCCATACAAAATTAACTGCCTATACTATTCAGACAGGGCTCACATGAATGACAGGGGCATAGCGTCACTGGGGCACTGGACTTCCTGGCCTGCCTGACACAGATTAACTGAGGAGAATACGACATGCCTATACATCCTGCACAACTTTTTCTCCAGACTCAACCAAAACTATACAATACGAGGCCAGACCTATACACTTTCAACTTGTATGCAATCCAGCAGGCCCCCGTACTTCACCTATGCAGATAAATTTAGGTAGTCCAAAACACAGCTGAATGGGCTGACCACTAGAAGCATAAACCACATAATGGTGCTGAACCCAGGGAAAATAAAAAAAAATTGTCTACGATTTCCTTCTGGTTCTGAAAGCCGTGAAACCCAATTATCATCTGAAAAACACCAATAAAATTTAGTAATAAACATTCAATTTTTCGCCTGAAAAAAAAAAATGGTTAAATATCTGTAACAAGACATTAACATATGAAACAAATATACATTTACATTACATAAACAGTGCACCTTATTTTATAATAGCAAAAATTGTTGAGCTCAACTTATTATTAATATGTATTACTTAATACATATTAATACCACGTGGATTTTTGTTTTATGGTATACCAATAATTCCCCAAAAAAAAAATATTCACCATGGTGAGAAAAAAATTAGCAACTCGCAATAAAACGTTTTTTTTTCATTTTTCAACAAATCATACTTCACCAGAAAATCTCTTGCCGAACTGTCTTCTGGAAAACAAACATTTTAGTAGATGCATCTTTCAATTCATTAGTACAGATCTCAGGTCATTTGCATGTCAATACAGTTCTTTTTGCATACTCACAGATCTGGTCTGAAACAAGGGGGGGTCATTTGGGTTGGCTGTCAGCAGCTGCGACAGACACAGGACACAAAATATATATGGCATATTCCACACCCTCGCACGATTAGCTGGGTCAAAGATGACCTCTAGACATCACACATATTTCATATTTTCTATAATAAAAACGCCCACCTTCCAGGGATTTATCCTTGCAAAAACACCAGGAATGAAACATTGTTGGTGACAACTGGATTAGTAGCATTATTGGTACATACCTTAGGTGTGGAGGCTGTTCCCCTGATCATCACCGCCACTACTCTGGGGATGTGGTTCTATTGGCCCTGTTTGTCCCTACTTCTCAGCATTTGGTGCGCTTTTCCTTACCTCCCACCATAAAAATATTCACCTCATCAGTTCTATGCATTGATTCTACCATCCATGCGTTCCATGCATCTCTTTATTGTACCAACGGGCTTCCTAAGCTTTTGGTTTAAAAGTACCTTTTTTAGAATAAATTCTGTCAGTCCAGCAATCCCACTCTTGCATATTTCACAGTCCAAGGCCCATATTTATCTATCATTTCTTCCTTCGGGGTCAAGTGGTATGGTTCCCCACGGTTAGACACCCTCTTTCAAGCGATTCGATTACCCATCCTTTACGGACAATGGACCTTGAACTGATCCCCCAACCTCTTTAGAGGTTGCCTACTTCAGAGGTAGCGACCCTCTGGACAAGAAGTGGGTAGATAGGCCCCTCCCCTATCAACGTTGCTGCCTTTTTTTCACTACTTGCCAGAGCAATATTCTCTGCCCGGCTATAGTCCTTCAAAAAATTAGCCTAGAGATTTCCTGAACCAAATAATAGTCCAATCCCTTCCGTGGACTTTTCAGAAATATTCCAAAAACAAAAAGCTTATTACTTCTGTTATCTCAAGAATGTTTAGCACAAACTTGGATAATCCGGACCCTATGCGTATTATTACAGGAGGTAGTCAACTGATGCACACCTTTGCGATATGAGTTATAGTAGTAACAACATCGCCAGTGTTTACAGATCTAATTAGAAAACTTACGATTCACAGTTAGCAGTTTATAAAGAGAAAGATTCATACTAGGGCTGAAACAACTACTCCACCATAAAATCAATCGACTACTACCTTCACAATTGATCGGCCAGTAACACAATGGGATTAAAAAAACAAAACGAGCCCTCTATTGTACAAAAAAAAAAAAAACCAATCACAAATGTAAACTATAGCTTCCACAGCTCTACAGTAAAACTGAACCCCATGCAGTAGTGGCTATCTGCTCCCCAAATTACCCTCTTGAAATGTATCGATAAATTCCATTTAGAAATGTCTGTTTAGAGTCTTCACTAGTTTGTCACAACTCCTCATCCAATATGCCTAAATATCATACACCGCTGTCATCACTAGAGCTCCGTGGAGACTCAGAGTAGACCCAACAATGTGTCCTGTTCACTTTCTTAGCTAGTTAGGAAATACACTTTAAAAAAAATATAAATAAAGATACTTCTCTTCCTTGTTGTCTTGTTCATCAATCTTCTCTGCAACGACCCAGTCACCTGTCACTTGTCACCTGTCACCTGTCACAAACTTGGCTAGAATTAGAGTGGTTAGTATCATTGGTTTAAAAAAAATTGTCACTCAGCCCATCCTCTTCCCCCCCCCTTTTCCTCATCTTTACAAAGTGGAGGAAAACATGCCGGATTTAGAATGGTGTAGAGCCTCAGAAACTCCTTGGACCTGAAAAGATACTTATACACACACAAGTTATTAATCTGTCAATCATAAACAATACAACATTCGTGTCCATTGGTAAATTGTCAATGACATTCGTCGAAACCGATAATAGCCAAACCCTCTACAACCCTTACTTTCACGTTTTTACTAAAATACAACACCCACAACACGACTGTCGTGGTAGGTTCAGACTTATTCTTGTTACCACATAGAACATGACACAACTAAAACTTTAGACAAACATTTTGATACAAATGTGGGGGAGATATTTCATAGTTCCTAAATCAAAAATTAAAATTAAAACCAACCAGATGGAATTCTGCCTTCACTCTTAGCAAAAAAAAAACTACATAAAATGGGACAGACACGAGAGCATCTCAGAATATTGTATGGACCAGCCACACAAATTTCTGGAATGGGCATCTGGATTTTAAGCACAGTTCCTCCTCTGAGAATCACAAAAGCATGTACTACACATCCATCATTCCACTCATCATTACAGATTTCTGAAGCCAAAACTGAACTACTTCCAAGATATTTTTTATTCTGGGGTCTACCACCAGACATCAAAAATACCCTCCACAGCTTTAAGGGGTCTCATGTCCGGAGCCCCAAACCCAGATCTCATGTGTAAGGCAGCTGTCTGACTGGTTTGGGGCCTCACCCAGGGCACCCATGCACTAATCCGATCAGTACTGCTAGTGACTTATTTTTACAGTACTGGCACCCAGCGTTTTCCGATTATTATACACGGCCTTCTGGTTTGCTAGCGTACTAATCCTCACATTTACTCTACTACCGGTTAAATGTGTTGTCAGACAAACTACAAAACACCATGAAATCCTCCACTATTCAAAACAAATATTATGGCTTCTCTCTGTACCTCGATATTACAATAATTTTAATGCCTCCCCAAAACAGTATTACAATATAAACCTTAAATTTACTTTAAAAATCAAAAAGATTTTGTCCTAATTCAAAAGACCCCAGGCCCCTCCCATCAACTTCCTGTTGCACACCTGAACAGGAAGAGGGGGGGGAGGGGGAGTCTTGAATAGCGTCATATTTTGTCTATCAAGACATTAGAAAAAATCTATGGCTAGCATCAGCAAATAAAAAAAAACTTTTCCTGGAGTGGGTGGAATTAACCCCCATGTTGCAATTAACCCCCTTGACTCACATATCCCCTGGGAAGTCAAACCACCAGTTTTAAAACCAGAATACCACACAACAGTGCAACAAAACTCCTGCAAAAAGACGGCTGAAAAAGGTCAATCAAAGCCCTTCCCTTCCACTGTAGGCCACAAACAATCAAAAATGACACACACCATTTTAAAAGTACGCCTCTATAAACACAAATAGCAATTCCATCCAACCACAGCGGACACAAAATGGCAGCCGGGCCAAACGAAAATCAAGACCTGGCCATGGTGAAAAATGGCGCCATTAATTCAGTACAAGATTCAGCTCGGGGCTAAAATTATCAGAAACAAAAAAGCAGTTGCAGTAATCGCAAATCGGTCAACGGCAAAATGGTGGATGAGATCCGGACTACAGAAAAATGGCCGACATTAACAAATGAAAACCAACACACAAACTTTTTTCCTCCCTACAAACACTGACCATACACTTGAGACACCAATATTACCACTTATCCCTAGACAAACACAATTAGGGTCTATCCTAAAATATAGGCATATTCAACTAAACATAATTGTTGGAGTAACAGCGCTGTCTAAACTAGTGAAAAATTAACACATATACTATTTAAGTAGTTAATGTGAAAACATTATTTTATGTCTTTTGTGAAAAAAAAAAATATATAATGGATTCCTGCTGCAACCTTATGTGAGATACACACAAAAACACAAGAAAAAGAAAAACTGGCTGCGCTGGAATAATAGAAATCAATAAACACTCCTATTGTGTAGGCTAATACATTTAAACTGCCTTAGGGTATGATTTAAAAAACTTTTGAAGCTATCTAAATTATGTACACTTTGTGACAAGTGTAATATATGTATGATCCAAAGTACAAATACTAATAACAGAAATACTATTAATAATATCAGAAATACATAATAGTGAATCCGAGTTCAAATATGATCGCATAGAGAACAACAGAGGTCCAACATGTGGACTAATAAAAATAAAAGCCCTCCCCCCCCCTCATGTTCTCAGTTAGAGGCCTGAGGCCCCCACCCCCCCCCCCCTCCTAGGGTGTGACAACTTCTATTGTGTCCCAACAATACATGGTCTACTGGCTAAGAAACAGGTTTTTCGACTTAAAAACCAAACTTTTTTTTTTTTTTTTTCCCAATCTCATTCAAATGGTCAACTGAAATTGCTCTTTTTTTTTTTTTTTTTTGCCAAAGGCGCATATCCTTTTCCACTGTCTCCAAGATTTCAAATGGAGCCCTTCTATTCGCACGTACAATTTATTTCACTTATATACCCATTATTCAAAATCAGTCTCATCACAGTATTATTGCAGACAAAAGGTTATATATCTATAAACAGTGTTCAAAGAAGCTTGCTAGTTTTGAATGTTTCGCTCAAAACGTCAAAACTCCTCACACACGGGCAACATCTGTTAAAGCTGAATTTCTAGCTTAGTTAAAGATTATAGATACAACCATGATAAAGTGAATAACGCCATTAAACCTTTGTCTGTATAAGTATATAAACGTACGATAACCGTGCGAATAGTTAAAACAGTTACAATTTATTTATATTGGGAAATAAACATAATAAATAAACATGTTAGATTACCCAACATAGTATAGAGATGTTATAAATGCCATGTTATACAATGGACATACACAGGCTGTTACTTAATACATATTAAAGTCTTAGGAGAAAGATTAAAGTTAGAGAAAGGATAGGGATACACAGAATACATTACACTTCATATTAATAATGAGGGAGAGAGAGAGAGAGGGGGGGGGGGAAGAGAGAGAGAAAGAGTACATTACCCCGGCAGCTACATCTCCAAAATCATCAGGCTAAGAGGGCTCGTATCCCTAAAACTATTGGTTTTATGTTGTTAGAGTAACCCACTCCTATCAAACACCTCATTGGTTCAGAAGTGCATTGTATCCGGATTGGTTACTTTGTTTGGGCTAACTCCGTGTCTAAAGTCAACATTCCTGTTAATGACCCCTGGGGATAAGGAGCCATCTATTGTAAGAGAACAAAGGATATTCAATTAACACCTGGGCACAGTCAATCTATGGAAAAAGTCTAGCTTGCCTGTCATAAATATGAATATATATACACATATATATACATGCCCACATTTACACATCCGATTGGGGCATGGCAATCCAATTCCATTTTAAATATTCAAAATCTCCAACACACTTCTTACAATCACGCTCCAGTGAGGTAATTAAGGACGGCACGTTGTCCTTGTAACGGGAATCCAGCAAGGTGGCCAGCCAGTAATCAGCACCAGTTAAAATGTGGGCAACTCGGCGGTCATTGTGGAGACACTGCAGCATGTAATCGCTCCTGTGTGCCAGGCTGCCCAGAGGCAACGAAAAGCTGTCCTCTGTGGGAGGTGTATCGTCTGTGTCCTCTGTATCCCCCCAGCCATGCACCAGTGATGGCCATGAGCTGGTCTGGGTACCACCCTGCTGTGAACATGGTTCCTCCTCCTCCATATCCTCCTCATCCTCCACCTCGTCATCCTCGTCATCCTCCAGGACTGTGCCGGAACCCACCCTCGTAGCCACTTGTGAATGACTGCCCTGAAAGCCTTGGAAATGATCCCTGTTCCTCCTCCTCCTCCTCCTCCTCCTCCTCCTCCTGTGCCACATCCTCTTCCATCATCACCTGAAGCATTTTTTCAAGGAGGCATAGAACTGGCATAGTAACGCTGAGAACGGTGTCATCGGCACTGGCCATGTTGGTGGAGTACTAAAAACAGCGCAACAAGGCACACAGGTCTTGCATGGAGGCCCAGTTATTGGTGGTGAAGTGGTGCTGTTCCGCAGAGCAACTCATGCGTGCGTGCTGCAGCTGAAACTCCACTATTGCCTGCTGCTGCTCGCACAGTCTGGCCAGCATGTGCAAGGTGGAGTTCCACCTTGTGGGCACGTCACATATGAGACGGTGAGCGGGAAGGCCAAAGTTACGCTGCAGCGCTGACAGGCGAGCAACAGCAGGGTCAGAACACCGAAAGTGCACACAGACAGCCCGGACTTTCTGCAGCAGCTCTGGCATATCGGGGTAACTTTTAAGGAATCTCTGGACCACCAAGTTCAGCACATGCGCCAGGCAAGTGATGTGCATCAAACCGGCTAGGCCCAGAGCTGTTACGAGATTTTGCCCATTATCACACACCACCAGGCCGGGGCTTGAGGCTCACTGCCACCAACCACTCATCGGTCGGTTGTTCCATGTCCCTCCAAAACTCCTGTGCGGTGTGGGTTTTTTCCCCCAAACAGGAAAGTTTTAAAACTGCCTGCTGTCGTTTACCCCTGGCTGTGCTGAAGTTGGTGGTGAAGGTGTTACGCTGACAGGATGAGGAGGCGGTAGAGGATGAGGAGGCGGAGTAGGAGGAGTTAGCAACAGGAGGCAAACTGAAGCGCCCTGCAATCCTCGGTGGTGGAAGGACATGCGCCAAACTGCTATCTGCCTCAGGCCCAGCTGCCACTACATTTACCCAGTGTGCTGTTAGGGAGATATAACGTCCCTGACCGTGCTTACTGGTCCACGCATCCGTATTTAGGTGGACCTTGCCACAGATGGCGTTGCACATTGCACACCTGATTTTGTCCCCCACTTGGTTGTGCAGGTAAGGGATAGCTCACCTGGAAAAGTAGTGGTGGCTGGGCACGATGTACTGTGGGACAGCCAATGCTTTTAAAACTACGTCACCACCAGACGGAATGACAGCATTTTAAAGGCGAGGAATTTTGAAATGCTGGCATTCAGGGCCAGGGATCGCCGGTGGCTAGGGGGGTACGTCCTCTTCCGCTCCAGTGTTTGGGAGATAGAGAGCTGAACGCTTCCATGGGACATTGTGGAGATGGTTGGTGACCCAGGTGGTAGTGTGGCTGGCAGATCCTCTGTTTGCAGGTTGGCAGGTGCCACTGTCACTACAGAGGTGGATGAAGAGGCCGAGACTGTAGCAGAAGAGGAAGCAGGAGGAGCCAGAGACCTTTCTTGGTTTTTGAGGTGTCTACTCCACTGCATCTCGTGCTTTGCACTTAGATGCCTGGTCATGCAGGTTGTGCTCAGGTTGAGAACGTTTATGCCTCGCTTCAGGCTCTGATTGCACAGCGTGCAAACCACTCGTGTCTTGTCATCACCACATTGTCTGAAGAACTGCCACGCTAGGGAACTCTTTGGACCTGGCTTTGGTGTGCTCGGTCCCTTGCTGCGTTGGGCAGTAGCAGACGTAGTGTCTAGGGGACGGACGCTCCGCTTTTGCACCCTGCTCCCTTTTCTGCTGTGCTGGTGGCTCTGTGCGACCACCGCCTCTTCCTCCGAACTACACTGGTCACCTGCATGACGTTGATTCCATGTGGGGTCAAGGACCTCATCATCCTCCACATCATCTCCCACCCAGTCTTCACCCCTGCCCTCCTTGTCGGTCTACACAATTGCGAAAGCAGCAGCAGTTGGCACCTGTGTTTCGTCATCATCCGAGACGTGCTGTGATGGTCCTCCCATGTACACATCATGAAACATAAGTGGTTGGGCATCGGTGCACACAATCTCTTCCACTTCTGGGGCAGGGCTAGGTGAATGGCCCTGGAAAACCCTGCTAACAGAGTCATCAAAAAGCAGAAGAGACGGGGCGCATGCGCAGGGCGAACGAGGAAGGACGCACAGGCTGAGAGCTCTGTGACAAGCGGAGACCAGAACGGTTCCCCGGGGCTATACTCACAGCTTTTTCAGCTCCATTTCACTCTGCACCCCCGGCGGAACACTCAGCGCATGCCGGGACCCAAAAACCGCTGCAGTACACCGGCCAAAAAGTCGCTTACGACGTATCTTCTGAGAGTGCGGGAACAGAGCATGATGTCCCAAAATGGCGCCCAGAAGACACAAGCATGGACGCCGCCACAGGCCACAGCCTCATCCCCGGCACACTCGGTGGCTGACAGTGAGTACTCACTACAATTGACTAAATCTGACCTAGATGAAAGCCTGACCCTGATGTATGACAAGCTGGCCCAAAAGTTCCAAACTTAGCTGCACAAGTCCACCAATACCCTCTCCCTGGAGATTGCGGCCTTGGGCAGTAGGACTGACCTGCTTGAGACCAAGCATGATGAGCTAACGCTGGTTTGCTCAGACCTAAGGAAGGATCATGAGATCTGTAACTGTCTCCCAGCTTCAGGCCCATATCCAAGATTTGGACAACAGAAACAGGCGCAACAATTTGAGGGTAAGGGGGGGGCCCAGAAACAGTTACAGAACTTGTACCCGCAATACAGAGGCTGTTCCTATCCCTGCTGCCTGAGGACGCGTTGGAGGCCTTTGCCTGTGATAGGATCCACAGGGCACTACGTCCCACCCTCCCCCTGATAAGCCTCCCCGGGACATTGTACTGTGCCTCAAAGATTTCCTAGTCAAGGAAGATATCCTCAGAGCCTCCAGATCCACACAGAACCTGAGGCTGGATAATGCACAAGTCCAGATCTACCCCGACATTTCCCCCACCACCCTGGACAAGAGACGAAAGATGAAAGAGGTCACTACAGTATTACAGTCGGCCAGGATTCGCTATCGTTGGGGATTCAAGCTACAAGTTCCTCACAATGGTACAACTTACATGGTCACCACGCTGCATGAAGGAAAAGAACTGTTGGTCAAATTAGGCCTCATGGATTCTGCAATGCTCCCTAGGATGCCTTCAACCCCACACCACTCTGTTATTTGGGCAACCCCCCTCCCCCTAGAAGAGACCGCCGGTAAAGCGGCAAAAATGTTCCCATTAGCCCCTTAACTGACCACCGAGCAGGAGAACAGAATTTGCCCCTTCCCCCCCCCCCTTTTTTTTTTTTTTTTTGTCTTTCTGCCTGCAGGTTGTCCCTCCCGGCCACCGAGCTGCCTCATCGGGGGAGTTCCACCCACAAACACGAACGTTGCCTATTGAACACTACCGATATGCTCCTTACTCCCTTCGGTCTCCTGCTCCAGAGCCACGCGGAAGATTGTTGTGCTGACATGTCCCCCGGCATGTCCTCCCGTTCTCCTGGATCCACAGACTCTCATCACGGGATGGGCTGAATGGCCCTACACAGGTACCACCTCGCACAGTACTAGACATTCAGAGTGCTGTGGTCCACTGCTGGACTCTAGGGTTTGGAGCCTTGGACCATCTGGTCCTGTTTACATTTTTTCTTAGGGTACTGGGGAGCCTCCCTCCCTGTACCCCCAAGACTTTGCTAAGCCGTTTTTTTGCTAAAGCAAATAACCTTTTGTTACTGTTCTTCGGTTCTTGTTTTCTAACCCTCTTTTTTTTCACTTATACTTTTTTTTTGCTTGACAATGCTTATGATCTCACTATAGCTCTCCCGAAGAGCTTTCAATGTACTCTATATTCTAACTACAAGTGCCTTACTTTCAGGTTGACTCAGGTTTCTCAATGCTCGTACTGTGAATGTTTTATTGTGATGCAAGCTTATGGTCCCCCCTCTTGCCCTGGACTCTCGACAGACCTATTGCAGTTTACTCCCACTAAATCATGGGAATTAAGGTCCTGACGCACAATGTTAAGGGGTTTAACTCCCCGCAAAAAAGGAGGAAGGCGATGAGGACATACAAATCCTTGGGGGCAGAGGTCCTCTTCCTACAGGAGACACACTTCTCAGCCAACAATCACCCTTCCTTCTTTGCACGCCCACCCTTGTGGCCAATTCGACATCCTCCACAATCCACGTCTGCCCGTGGTCGGACCATCATATGGTCTCTAGCCAAATTTCTTGCATAGGCCTCCCCTTGTCCAATAGAACATGGCGCATCAACGATTCTCTTCTCACCGACCCTATTGTCCTTTCACAATTAACTGACCGCCTTACTGAATACTTCAGATTAAATGATGTGGACAACATCTCCCCTACAACCCTTTGGATGGCCCATAAGGTGGTGATTAGGGGTCATCTTATTGAGATAGCCACCGCTAGGAAACGACCACAAACACCACCAGACTCCCTCCCCTTATTGACACAGATTACTGAAAAAAGGATGGCGCTGGACGCTATTCTTTCTGAACAAACGGAAAAAGCACTTAGATGGGCTAACGCCAGATTTCTCCTACACAGCAACTCGGCCTCTACCATGTTCGCACGGAAACTTAAGCAACAGACCCACCCGACCCATATCTATAAGCTTAAGGATAAACATGGCCAACTTACCTCTCACCCCAAGGAAGTTCTAGATATCTTCTCCTCCTTCTATCGCTCCTTATATTCTGCCCCAAAAAGCCAGCCCCCTAATCCCCCCCATTCTTGGCTAGACCACCTAACTCTCCCAAGCTTATCAGAAGAACAGCTACTAACCCTAAACGCCCCTTGCACTACAGAGGAAATAGCCTCCATCGTTTCCTCACTTAAACCCTCTAAAACCCAAGGCCCAGACGGCTTCTCAGCCTCTTACTATAAAAAGTGTACAGAGCCCCTACTCCCGAAGCTGGCCAAACTATTTAATTATATATTAAAGGGCAACCACTTTCCGGATGAGATGCTATGGGCTAACCTATCTCTGATACCCAAACCGGGCAAGGATCACACACACCCTCAAAATTTTAGGCCCATCTCGGTCATTAACAATGACTTAAACATTTTTGGCCGCATCCTGGCTGACCGGTTGGCCTCAATAGTTACCACTTTGGTCTCCCCCGAACAAACGGGTTTTATACCCTCTAGGCAAATCACTGATAACATCCGCCTAGCCGCCAACATCATTCAGGATGCAGATGCCAATAAAAAGAAGGTTCTGCTACTAAGTCTAGATATCAATAAGGCATTTGATAGTGTCCTCTGGCCATATCTAGAAACAGTTTTGTCCAAGTTTGGGTTTGGGGGTGCATTTGTCCACGGGTTTAGAGCCCTGTATCATTGCCCACGCACTAACATTAAGATCCCAGGTTGTAATTCCGAACATTTCCCCCTAGAGAGGGGTACCAGACAGGGGTGCCATCTTTCCCCCATCCTGTTCGCCCTCGCCATGGAACCCCTTACCAAATCTATACTAGGCAATCCCAATATAAAGGGCTATCTCAAGGGTGACCAGGAGTTTAAGATTAGCCTTTATGCCAACAACGTTTTATTATTCCTTTCAGACCCTTTAGTCTCCCTTCCTAACATTTTCGCCACCTTGACCCACTTCCAGCAAGTCTCAGGTCTAGGGGTTAACCCGACCAAGTGCTCGGCCTTACCCATCTATCTACCTGATACGGTCCTAAGTGCCTTTAAAGACTCCTTCAAATTTTCCTGGGACCCTGCCTCCCTACAATACCTGGGGGTTAAACTCGCTCCAACGCTTAAACAACTATATACCCAAAATTACCCACAAGCCTTTACCTCTGTTAGGAACCTGCTCCTCCAATGGCCCAATTATAAAATCTCCTTTTTAGGCCGTATCCAAGCTGTTAAAATGACCATATTGCCCAAACTGCTCTTTTTTTTCCGCTCTCTACCATTATATGTCCCAAGGGCCATCCTTGACAGACTCCAATCAGATCTACTCTCTTTTATCTGGCAAAAGTAAAAGCCCAGATTGGGGCGTCCGGTGATGTATGGGGCCCGCTCGGGGGGTGGTCTGGGAAAGTATTTCCTTGCGGCCCGCTTGGTGCAAACCACCCAATGGCACGCTAATCCGACCTACATTCCATGGCTATGATTTGAGATAGTCTCGGTTGCTCCATACCACCTCCCGGGACTTTTTGTGGTCTTGCTCCATCACCCATAGGGAGATTGCCCCACTGAATGCTATTGTGGGACAGTCCCTCTATCTTTGGTCTCTTTATGAGAAAAAATTTCAATTGAAATCAAGAGCCCCACCTTTGGCATCTTACCTGGGAGAACCCCTTTTCACCCCAGCGTTCCACAGATACTCCACTTTTGCTGAATGGACAGATAGAGGCCTTACTTCACTGAAGGCTTTCATGCGTGACGCCTCCTTCTGCTCATTCTCACACCTGCAACAGCATTATGCTATGGACCGGAATATATTTTACCAGTTCCTCCATATCAGGCACTTTTACACTAGCAATTTTCAAGAGCTCTCTAGGACAACAAGCACTCATTTTGAGGGTTTATGTGGAGAGGCCTCCAGAGAAAGGGGCACTATTTCTAGTTTATACGGGTACTTGAATGACCACAACTCAGCCCCCAAAACAGCGGCGATGCTGGGCTGGGAGGCAGAGGTTGAACAGAAGTTTGCGGTGGAGGACTGGCGGGACATGGTAGACAATATGCACAAATGTACACGCTCCATTTCGGTGAAGGAAACGGTCCTCAAGTCGCACACCAGATGGTACTATACCCCGGATCGTCTGCATAGGATGTTTCCTCTGGTTCCCGACACATGCTTTAGAGGATGTCGGGCCAGGGGCACATTGCTGCACACGTTTTGGGCATGTGGTTCCCTGACACATATTTGGACCAAAGCCGCCGCCTTGATCCCTAGGATCACGGACGTCTCAGTGACCCTTACCTTTCAAATGTGCATCCTGTATGCTGATATACCTGGGGCTATTCCCCCTCAACAGAAACTGATACACACTCTTTTTAGTGCCATCCAATGGCCGATAGCGCTGAAAAGAGTCCTTGGGTGCCATGGTCGCAAGTGCTGTCCCTCATGGAATTCATCAGATTGATGGAAAGGATCCATCACACCCTTATGGACACCATACATATTTTTGATGGCAAGTGGAATAAATGGTCTGCCTTCCAGCTTAGTAATGCATCTCAGGACCACTAAAACACTATGTGCTGGATTATAATATTTGCCCCTCGTCTCTAATCAGAAGCAGTACACCTTATGAATGTCAGGCTATGTTACTTATTATTTAGTTTTTTGTCTTTTTCTTTTCCCCCTTTTCTCACTTCCTTGGTTTCCTTATGAGAACTGTTCCAGGTCCTTCTATGGACCTTGTTGATAAGCTGCTGAATTGGACGCATTATCTTTGCATTTGTTCGATTCTCCATTTTTTGAGTTTTACTTAAACTTACTGATGTTATGCTCAACATGTGAAACTTCCTCTTGTACAAGATCTGAATGAATGAATGAATAATTTGTATAGCGCTACAATGCGAACTGAATCGCCTCAAGGCGCTGTTGATTACCTGTACACTCTGTATTTGCACTGTTCTTTGAAAATAATAAAAACGTTTGTAAACAAAAAAAGCAGAAGAGACTGCTGCGTGATTTGGGGCTCAGACTGCTTGGCTGATTTGCAAGGGGGTGAGGTGAAAGACTGAGGGACATCGGCTGCAGGTGCCAACTCTGAACTTTCATCAGGAGACTGGGTGGGAGACAATGTGAAGGAACCGGAGGCACTGTCAGCAACCCAATCTACTATCGCCTGTACTTGTCCTGGCCTCAACATTCGTACAGCCTCATTAGGCACGCCGAAATACCGCTGCAGGCTCTGTCGCCTACTCGCACCTGAGGAAGGTGTTTCACTTGTGCGTGTAGCTGGCACAGATCGACCGCGTCCTCTCCCTGCAACAGGAGCTCCACCAGCAGCACCACGACCGGGGCCACGTCCCTTCTTTGACGTTCTCCTCATATTTTCAAAATTTAGGATCTTGCCCTAAATGGGTGTTTTTGCAATAGCAGAATACACCCACAGTATGTACAGGGTGTATCTCAAAACCTGCAAAACTGCAGAAAATGCTATGAAAAAAAAATGTCAATCACATTTTTTTCTTTGGAATAGCACAATAGAAGAAAAATAGATCAATTGAATATGTCAATCCTGCACATATGCAGAAAACATTGCAACATTTTATTTTTTTGCAATGTTTTTGCAATAGCAGAATACACCCACAGTATGTACAGGGTGTATCTCAAAAGCTGCAAAACTGCAGAAAATGCTATGAAAAAAAAGATTTTCACTCAAATTTTTTTTTGGAATAGCACAATAGAAGAAAAATAGATCAATTTGAATATGTCAATCCTGCACATATGCAGAAAACACTGCAAAATAATTTTTTTTCCAATGTTTTTGCAATAGCAGAATACACCCACAGTATGTACAGGGTGTATCTCACAGTAACATATGCAGTGCTGGTGCACTGAGCTTGCAGATAAAAGTTATATTTTGTCTGGCACTGGGCTCATGGCAGTGTAAAAAGACTGTGCACTTCAACCCAACCAGGTAAATCCATGTAGATCGCTTACTTATTAGAATTGATTTCTGAATCTGGACTCCTATATAATTCTCTCTCCCTCAAAGCAGACACAGGAACCTTGCCCTACACTCTATATCTATGTAGATCACTGACTGATTAGAAGATATTTCATGAATCTGGACTGACTCCTAGCATGTAATTCTCTCCCTCACAGCAGCCAGGTACCTTTCCCTACACTGTGAAAAGCAGAGTGACATGCTGTGCTGTGTGCCTCTAGCTTATATAGAGGCTGGGTCACATGCTGCACTGGCCAATCACAGCCATGCCATTAGTAGGCATGGCTGTGATGGCTTCTAAGGGCACACCAGTGAAACTAATGTTGATTGGCTGCCCTGCAGCTTTTAAAAAATGCGCCATTACATTGCCGAACACTGGACCCGAACCCGAACATACAGTCAATTGTTCGGGTTTGGGTCCGGGACCCGGACACCCAAAAGTCTGGTACGGACCTGAACTTTACAGTTCGGGTTCTCTCAACCCTAATAGACAATAGCCTGTTGAAAACTGTCAATTGAATACGACAATGGTATCTAACCCCATTGTATGAAACAGCATTTGTTTGAGAAGTCTACTCAAACCAAAAAACTGACGGCAATCTGACAAACTCACTTTTGTAATATTGTCCCATGTATCTTATGTCAGATTAATATAAAAAAAGTATATTTTTATAAAATGCAACACATTCCGCCCTAGATTTTTTTTCTTTCAGACTCCATACAGAAATCACTTCATTACTAATAAAACTCATTCTAAACATTAATTTTCCCTGAATGCAACACCTCCCATATTTCTGTCATTGAGAAGGTGTTTCAGTCTTTAACTTAAAAGTTCATTAGAAAGTCCATTCTAAAGTTCTTTAGAAACAAGTCCAAGCTTGTAATACATCAAAGGCCTTGCTCTCCACAGCACTTACGATATTCCGTCATTCTTTCCATCATGTAACCATTTTTCTCTGGTCTTCCTATGGATCAAATCGGAGACAGCCTGTGGAGTGGAAAACAAATCGAATTATCTGTTCCTTCTAATAATACATAAACAGTAGATCCAAGCCCTTCAGCTACAATCTCTCTAAATGGCTTCTTGCCTGGATATCTGACTAACATTTGGCCCCTGCCTGTACCCACTTCTGACTCTCCCAAAGAACATTAATAGGGGGGACAGGAAATATACTGATATTTCCCAGATCACTGCTGTTTATTTTGGAAGGTTTGATGTGATGCAGCCTCACTTTCCACTCTTGCTGAGAAGTATCCACTAACCAGTCAGAGCCACTGTCTTGAAGCTCATCTGCTATTGCAAATATAACTTCAAACCTTCCTGCCAGATTCCCTCTCATTCCTAGATAGGCTTCAGCTTCAGATACGTCACTCTTGGTTTCTATGTCATGGGAAGCAGTAACATGGTATCTGTTAAGCCCGGTTCTTTCAGGAACCTTACATAAATACTGAACTCTGCACTCCAGCTGTGGAATCTGTGCCCCAGCTCCTATCATCCTCTCATATGGTGTGCTTTTGGCTATTGGCCTAGAATTTAACAACCTGACTGCCTGTGTGAGGACCCGATCCCACCCCCTTAGTGTATGTGTGGGTGTAAGTTTGCGTATCTGGTCCTTCAATAGCCCGTTGTATCTTTCAATCAAACCAGCTGCCTGTGGATGGTATGGGATGTGGCACAACAAGTACACTCCAGAATATTTGGCCCACTGCTGTACTGTTGATCTGGGGAAGTGTAAGCCGTTATCACTTTGGACTTGTTTGGGACAACCATAAGCAACGACAAGTTTCTGGAGCAGTTGAAGTGTTGCGGCTTGATCTGCATGTTTGCAAGGATGAACTAGCATAATTACTGAATAGGTGTCGACTGCAGTGCAACAATATCTCAGTCCATTGTTTCCCTGGGGCAGGGGACTGATGAAGTCAATCTGCCAGATCTCTGCAGGCCTCTCACCCCTCTTAATCAACCCAGTGGAGTACTTTTGCAATGGCCATTGTCACACTTCTCCACACACATCAAGTTGCTGTAACATCAGAAGCCACTCATGATAGAAGAAAGCTGCCTGATTTCCAGAAGTATCGTTGCCAATGAAGATTATGAACATACAGTAACAGAAGATAAGTAACCTTTAGGTGTATTTGTACTGATATAGACCATAGGCTGTTCATTTGCTAGGCATTTTGCTTGTCATGGATATCTGTCAATCTTGTATTGTATTCCTAATATTGTAATAGTTTTGTATGTACAGCATCTTTGTATAGTAAAAGCACATTTACACACTGCAGAAGTCTCAGCTTCCTTGTTATACCACAAAGTAACCAAGCAAAACACTAATGAAGATGGGTTAGAGCAGTGATGGCGAACCTTGTCACCCCAGATGTTTTGGAACTACATTTCCCATGATGCTTAACTACACAGAAGAGTGCATGAGTATCATGGGAAATGTAGTTCCAAAACCTCTGGGGTGCCAAGGTTCGCCATCACTGGGTTAGAGGAAAGGTAATGGTTATGGGCAAAAATTGCCGATCTGGAGGATAGCTCCAGATGCAATAACCTAAAATTGGGAGGGATACCTGAATCTGTGCTATCTCAGGATTTGCAACAGTATGCCACTGATATGTTCAAGGTGCTCCTACCTGATATCCCAACCATCGAACTGACCATCGATCGCATACACTGTATCCCCAAACTATCATTCCTTCCAGACATAATCCCTAGAGATGTCCTTATGAGGGTGCACTTTTACTCCACCAAGAGCAAGTTTTGAAGAAATCCAGAACACTGGGGATACCAAAATATCAACATTTTTGCTGACCTATCTAAGTTCACCATGGACCTTAGAAGTCAGCTCAATACCATAACTAAGGCTCTATGAAATCACAACATCGCCTACAAGTGGGGCCATCCCACTAAATTGACGGTGGATAGGAACGGAAGGTCCTATACCATCACAATTCTGAAGGCGGGCATCTCCCTCTTAAATGAGTGAGGAATCATTCCGATCCCCCTCCAACTACAAATACACACAAAGCCTTGGGCCCAGTCCCACCTCTCTGGCATAAAGCCAACCATAACTATCAGGCCAACTTCTGAAGATCCCCTTGTACACAACAGTTTAAGCTACACCTCTACCCTTCTGAATGCTCCGTAGATGCAGCGCTACCCCACCTGAACTCTTACCCCCTCCTTACAATATGCAGCTTTTTTCCAACAAGTGTCCGATACTCAGTTGCTTCTCTCTCTGTTTGTTTTGTGGTTGTCTCTTCCCTCCTTCTCTCCAGTTGGATTTCCTTTGCACTAGCCATGTGTTTCATCCTAATGGCAGTATCTTTGTCTGTACACTGGTTTACTACTGAACGATCTGCAAACTTCCCAACACCTTTGCCTACTGGTGACCCACTCCATCGGCTAACTGTAATTACATCTATCGCTCAGCTAATCCTACACGCACCATGAGTATCAAAACTGTATCTGTAAACACAAAAGGCCTTAACCATCCAGCCAAAAGGGCATCTCTCTGGCAAACAGCACAACACCTGCACTGCGATATCATCTGTGCCCAGGAGACACATTGCAAAGCACTAGCAAAGCCGCCATGTACGTATAACACTTCCCACATGTATTCCTGGCGTGCAGCCCAGAGTATAAATGGGGAGTCCTAGTAGCCATCAAAAACTCTATTGACTTTCACCTCCTAGATAAAACTATAGACCCTGATGGATGATATATTATCTTAGTATGCACCCTTGAATCGGTTACATACACTTTAGTACAGTGATGGCGAACCTTGGCACCCCAGAGGTTTTGGAACTACATTTCCCATGATGCTCATGCACTCTTCTGTGTAGTTAAGCATCATGGGAAATGTAGTTCCAAAAGATCTGGGGTGCCCAGGTTCACTATAACTGTTTATTCTCTCCAAACACTAAACAAATTTCGTTCTTAAACAAACTCCTGAAGAAAGTTAAGAAAATCCAGCAGGGGGCTTTATTAGTATGCAGAGACTTCAACATTGTTTCTGACTACAACCTTGACACTTCTAACAAATCACTGAGACACCAATCCCCAAGGTGACACTTTCTTCTCGCAAACAACCTATTCGATGTGTGGAGGTGCCATCATACTACAGAAAAGGACTTCACATTCCTATCTATGGCACACAATTTATACTCGAGGATAGACTACTTTCTAGTGGACAAGTGGCTCTTGCAGCAGGCCTCTGACTCAACCATTGAACCAATCACATGGTCGGATCACGCCCCAATATGTCTTACTGTAGAATCCACCAAACCGCATTCATCTGCCAAACTATGGAAAGCCAACACTTATGTTATGAAATCCTCTCTATATTCGGAAATGCTACACCAAAAATTAGAGGACTTTTTTTTAGCTCAACAACGGCTTGGTGGACAGCAAAGCCACTTTATGGATGGCCCATAAAGCGGTCATAAAAGGGGTCCTAATACAGTTAGCATCAATTGCAAGAAAGAGGAGGACGCAGCAGATAGATAAGATAATTTCACAAATAGAATCCACTGATGCGCTCAACAAATCTTCACCTACCCACAGCCTTAAATTAAAGCTCCTGACCCTGAGGCAAGAACTCAGATCCCTCTTACTAAACTCCTTTGAAAAAACCCAACGCAGACTAAAAGCTGCCTCTTACTCTACTAGCAATAAGGCAAACAAACGTATGGCTATGTGCCTCGGCGGCCAGCGCAATAAAACTAAAATACCATTCATTCTACACCCCATCACCAAAAACAAAATTCTCAACCCCCAAGATATGGCTAACGCCTTTAGTAGTTACTATGAATCCTTATACAACCTCAAAAATGATACATCCACTCATTCAGGATTTCCTCTCCGCGATTAATCTACCAACCCTTACTTCTGAACAACTCCATATTCTAAACTCCCCGTTCTCCATTCAAGAAATTACCCAAAATATAGACTCTCTCCCAAACTGTAAATCACCTGGGCCTGAGTACTACAAACAATTCAAAAATCTTTTAGCCCCTGTACATACACGATCTCTTCAACGCTGCTGCCTCCTCCTCATTCCCCAGAGAAATGCTAACTGTAACAGCAGTAGCACTACTCAAACCTGGTAAGGATCCAATAACCCCACACAACTTTAAACCCATCTCCCTGCTCAATGTGGACTTGAAATGATATGCAAATATTTTAGCCTCCAGGTTGATGGTTATAACCCCTTAATCTCATAAATAAGGACCAAACTGGATTTGTTAAAGAACGCCAGTCTTCTGATGATATGAGATGCCTACCCATCTAGCACAGATTTCCAGAACACCTTCTCTGCTTCTATCTTTAGATGCAGAGAAGGCGTTCGACAGAGTACACAGGGGATACCTGAGAGCAGTACTATCCACGTTTGGCTTTTCTGATAAAATCCTGTTGCCCATTATGGCTCTATATTCTTGCCCTTCAGCACAAGTATATGTGGCAGAGATGCTATTATCCCCATTTAACATTACCAACAGCACACATCAGGGATGCCCCCTATCCCCTCTCATATTTGATTTAGTCATGGAACATTTAGCAGAACATATCTGTTCTTCAAAGTTGATTTCAGGCTTCTACTCTGGTGCCACTGAGCATGAGATTAGCATATTTGTGAATGACATCATTTTGATGCTCACAAATCCTCATTCCTACCTACCTGCAACCTAGTCATTACTACATAAGTTCAGTGACATATCCTACTATAAGGTGAATGCCTAAAAATCTCATATACTTGACCTAGGTCTAGCTGGTGTCACTTAAAACCTCCTAGCTATGTAATATCCATTTCAGTGGTCTGAGTTGGGTATAGGGTACCTCGGGATAACCCTAACCAAAAATCCGAACAATCTACTCAAAGAAAATGACCTCCCCTTCAAGCAAAAATTCCAACAGTCTATCACACGAATTTCCAAACACAAATTCTCATGGGCCGGCAGACTGGCTGCATTCAAGATGAACACCCTCTCCCAACTCTTATATGTATTTCACTCTTCCCATACCTATTCCGAGTTCTTATCTTAAATCTCTACAATTTATACTAGCTAAGTTTATTTGAAGAGGCAAGAGACCATGGGTTGCAAGGACCAGGCTCATCAAATATAGATCAGTGTGTGGGTCACGATTAGTAGACATTGCAGACTACTACCATGCCACTATCCTAGCTCAGCTTAAACTTGGTTTCTACACAACCTGCAATCATTGTGGAGCATAACTGAACGTCAACTTCTCCCACACAAAAATCTCAAGCTCTGACTATGTAGCCTTCCCCTGAAATCGGTGACACCTTCCTATCTTTTCCCCCCTCCCCCCCATCATAGAAACCACCCGAGTTTGGCGGCAATTTACTTTCACCTTATGGAAATCCACCCCTTTAGCACCCATCAAACTTCCTTTATCCAGCTTGCAACTACTAATTCCAAAACTAAACCTCCCACTGTGGCCTCACATGCTTCTAGATTAATTACTCCAAAGAGGCCAATTAAAAACATTCCAACAATTACAGTCAGATTTTAAATTGCCTGCCACAACCCAATACTTACAAATGTCCCATTGTCTGCAACATAACCCTCACCTCCTCATACCTATGCCTAACCAAACCATTATATTCTATGCTCCAAACTCCAAGCCCATCTAAAGGTATTTCACTGTTCTACAATTTTCTGAAAGAAAAACTAGCCTTTCAACACTCACCCCCTTTCCTCCATTGGGAACGAGACTTGGAACACACCTACTCCTCTCACCAAAGATAAACGGACATCCAATCTACCAACAAAGCTACAAAATGCACTTCACTATGGGAACTAACCCAAAGCATAATACAACACAGGTACCTAGCCCAAGTCGGAATTGCCACCTTCGCTCCCCATATATCTCAGATGTGTTGGAGGAACTGTGGAAACAATGGCTCATTATACCATATACTATGGAGTTGCCCCCACCTGACCACATTCTGGATAGAGATACATTCCTTGATCTCCCAGGTCACCCAAATCTTCAAATTCCCTTCACCTGACCTAGCACTCCCTTACCAATTGCAGAAAGTAGTAACCCATATTCTACTTGCTGCCAGACAAAATATCACTAAACATTGGAAGACGCCCAATATTCCCTCAATCCTATCTGTAATAAAACAGGTCCAGGACCACTTTTCATATGAAATTACTGGCTGATAGATTCAGGCATGAAAACCTTGTTCGTTATGGTATGACTCTCATGTTAGACTCTAAATAAGATGGTGTTAATTATCTAAGGCTATCACGTACCAAGTGCTAGAGGCCAATGGAGAGAAGGCTTCACTTGCGGTTAAGTTCCGGACTCCCCTAGAGGTGAGACAGGAGGAGTTGGGCACAAAGTAGCACAGGTCGCCTGCAGAGTTGCATGCAGAAGGATTCAGGGATACTGCAGATGTATTGAGCAGAGGCTGCAGGCAGATAGCGACTGTGAGGTGTGGCAGGTCTGCAGAATCACAGTGTCAGAAGGATAGTCGGTACAAGCCAGGATCAGGAGCCAGGTGAAAAACAGAGCAGACAAAGTCAGGTGGAAAACCAAGATCAATCACAGAAGCAGGCAGGGGGTATCCGTAAGATAAGCCGGGGTTGAAGACTGGAGCAAGCAAGAGGCAGGTTAGGAACAAGCCAGGTGGGTAACTTAGGATCGCAGGAGCAAGGGAACACAGGAACACAGGAACACAGGTAACAAGTCGATGATCAAACAGCACTTCAGCCAAGGACTGGCTACCTTATAAAAGCCCATGTGATGTGCTGGTGGAGACGCTGGGTCCTGAAGTCCTCCTCCAGCTGTGACGTGCAGCCTCCGGATGACCATTTGAGCAATTTTTTCTGGATATTTGGACCGAAACTCACAGGGGAGTCTGGGGTCATGTACATTAGCTTCCGGTTCCCAGGAGCTTTCTTCGGGTGGATCTGCCTACCTCACTTTCTGCAATCTGGAACAGATTCCACCTTATATTCCATTTTCCCTTTAACAGTTACTGGTGGTGGAGGTGGTTCCACTCTACCTGGGAAAGGATCCATAATGGCAGGCTTGAGGAGAGAGGCGTGAAAGGCCAGGGAATCTTGTATGAATCAGGCAGAGATAATTCGAAGGCCACTGGGTTTATTTCACGCCTAATTAGAAAAGGACCAATATATCTTGGCCCCAACTTCTTCGAAGGGATCGGCAGCTTCAGGTTGGCAGTTGATAGCCATACCTCGTCCCCGACCTTAAAAGATGGATTCCTCCTTTGTTTCGTGTCAAAGAACCTCTTGTAGTTGGACTATGCCTTCTGTATACATTCTTGGAGGGTTTGGTAATTTTGTTGTATAAAGGTGAGTCTGTCCTGTACAGCAGGTGCTGCTGATTTGGGTATGGTTTCTGTCAGGGTTGAAGGGTGGAAGTTGGTCCGTAGTTGGCCCAGAATGGGGACTGGTTGGTAGCAGAGTGTAATGAGTTGTTGTAGGCGAACTCTGCCTATGGAAGCAGAGAAGACCAATTGTCTTGGGAAAAAGCTGAAAAGCAACGTAGGTACTGCTCCAGGGTTTGGTTCATGTGCTTAGTTTGCCCATTGCTTCGGGGATGGTTGGTTGAAGAAAGTCAGAGTTCCACACTCAGGGATTTACAGAGAGCTCTCCAAAACCTAGAAGTAAACTGTACCTCTTGATCCGAAAAAATGTTGTTGGGTAAACGATGGAGTCTCACAATCTATTTTAGGAACATGTGGGCTGTCTCTGCAGTGGAGGGTGTGCTGTGCCTACCATGGTCAAGAAATGGACCATCTTTGACCTGCGATCCACCACCATCAAGAGGGTAGTAAATCCTTCTGAGGTCAGAGGATCCATGATGAAATCCATGGACGGTTATGGACAGTTAAGGGTCTCAATAATCCCCAGGGCTTTGTTTTGTCACCTTTGCTGCATAGGCACACAGTGCAGGATCTAACATAGGCTCCACAGTCCCGACCAAGGTTGGGCCACCAGAAGGATTGTTGGATGAGCTCACTAGTAGGGATGGGCCCGGTGCTTGATGCAAACCCATGTTTGCATCGAGCACTGGGCGTTCGCTCGCTCGGCGAGCCCAGAACTATTTTGGCCGGCGCAGTGCATTGCTGGCTGATGATTGGCCAAGCATGCACTGTGACCCTGCATGCTTGGCCAATCACAGCGCCGGAAACTCGGAGAGCCATAATTGGCTACAGGCAGGACGCCTGTAGCCAATTACAGCTCAGGGGCTTTAGTACACGCCCCACTATTTAAAAGGCCGCCACGCCGTCGGCGCCGGTCACATGAGTTCCGGCTTTAGGAGAGATCAGGCTGATTCTGTGTCTTTGCTAGATTCATTCAGATAGAAAGATTTGCTCTACTTTGCTAAACCATTGGCTATTTATTTGCTAAACCATTGCTACCTGTCATTGATCGTCCATTGCTGCTGGTTAGTGTGTTTTTAGCTGCTGCTGGGGATTAGTCTGGTGCGTGTTTTACTGTTAGTACAGTATTTCAGTAGTACCAACCGCAGTGCTGTTAGCACAGCATTGCACCCCAAAAGCACCCATAGGACTTCTAGTGTGTTAGTGGCAGCAAACAGAGCTCCTATATTTTCTTCCCAGAAGCACCCATAGGACTTGTACTGTGTTAGTGGCATCACACAGAGTTCCTATATTTTCTTCCCAGAAGCACCCATAGGACTTGTACTGTGTTAGTGGCATCACACAGAGTTCCTATATTTTCTTCCCAGAAGCACCCATAGGACTTCTAGTGTGTTAGTGGCATCACACAGAGTTCCTATATTTTCTTCCCAGAAGCACCCATAGGACTTGTACTGTGTTAGTGGCATCACACAGAGTTCCTATATTTTCTTCCCAGAAGCACCCATAGGACTTGTACTGTGTTAGTGGCATCACACAGAGTTCCTATATTTTCTTCCCAGAAGCACCCATAGGACTTGTACTGTGTTAGTGGCATCACACAGAGTTCCTATATTTTCTTCCCAGAAGCACCCATAGGACTTCTACTGTGTGTTAGTGGCATCACACAGAGTTCCTATATTTTCTTCCCAGAGGCACCCATAGGACTTGTACTGTGTTAGTGGCATCACACAGAGTTCCTATATTTTCTTCCCAGAAGCACCCATAGGACTTCTACTGTGTTAGTGGCATCACACAGAGTTCCTATATTTTCTTTCCAGAAGCACCCATAGGACTTGTACTGTGTTAGTGGCATCACACAGAGTTCCTATATTTTCTTCCCAGAAGCACCCATAGGACTTGTACTGTGTTAGTGGCATCACACAGAGTTCCTATATTTTCTTCCCAGAAGCACCCATAGGACTTGTACTGTGTTAGTGGCATCACACAGAGTTCCTATATTTTCTTCCCAGAAGCACCCATAGGACTTCTAGTGTGTTAGTGGCATCACACAGAGTTACTATATTTTCTTCCCAGAAGCACCCATAGGACTTGTACTGTGTTAGTGGCATCACACAGAGTTCCTATATTTTCTTCCCAGAAGCACCCATAGGACTTGTACTGTGTTAGTGGCATCACACAGAGTTCCTATATTTTCTTCCCAGAAGCACCCATAGGACTTCTAGTGTGTTAGTGGCATCACACAGAGTTCCTATAGTTTCTTCCCAGAAGCACCCAAAGGACTTGTACTGTGTTAGTGGCATCACACAGAGTTCCTATATTTTCTTCCCAGAAGCACCCATAGGACTTGTACTGTGTTAGTGGCATCACACAGAGTTCCTATATTTTCTTCCCAGAAGCACCCATAGGACTTGTACTGTGTTAGTGGCATCACACAGAGTTCCTATATTTTCTTCCCAGAAGCACCCATAGGACTTCTAGTGTGTTAGTGGCATCACACAGAGTTCCCATATTTTCTTCCCAGAAGCACCCATAGGACTTCTAGTGTGTTAGTGGCATCACACAGAGCTCCCATATTTTCTTTGCAGAAGCACCCATAGGACTTCTACTGTGTTAGTGGCATCACACAGAGTTCCTATATTTTCTTCCCAGAAGCACCCATAGGACTTGTACTGTGTTAGTGGCATCACACAGAGTTCCTATATTTTCTTCCCAGAAGCACCCATAGGACTTGTACTGTGTTAGTGGCATCACACAGAGTTCCTATATTTTCTTCCCAGAAGCACCCATAGGACTTATACTGTGTTAGTGGCATCACACAGAGTTCCTATATTTTCTTTCCAGAAGCACCCATAGGACTTGTACTGTGTTAGTGGCATCACACAGAGTTCCTATATTTTCTTCCCAGAAGCACCCATAGGACTTGTACTGTGTTAGTGGCATCACACAGAGTTCCTATATTTTCTTCCCAGAAGCACCCATAGGACTTGTACTGTGTTAGTGGCATCACACAGAGTTCCTATATTTTCTTCCCAGAAGCACCCATAGGACTTGTAGTGTGTTAGTGGCATCACACAGAGTTACTATATTTTCTCCCCAGAAGCACCCATAGGACTTGTACTGTGTTAGTGGCATCACACAGAGTTCCTATATTTTCTTCCCAGAAGCACCCATAGGACTTGTACTGTGTTAGTGGCATCACACAGAGTTCCTATATTTTCTTCCCAGAAGCACCCATAGGACTTCTAGTGTGTTAGTGGCATCACACAGAGCTCCCATATTTTCTTCCCAGAAGCACCCATAGGACTTCTAGTGTGTTTAGTGGCATCACACAGAGCTCCCATATTTTCTTTGCAGAAGCACCCATAGGACTTCTAGTGTGTTAGTGGCATCC
Organism: Lithobates sylvaticus; assembly: GCA_028564925.1. Lineage (NCBI taxonomy): Eukaryota > Metazoa > Chordata > Amphibia > Anura > Ranidae > Lithobates > Lithobates sylvaticus. The sequence goes on along the minus strand of CM053027.1, from coordinate 168,556,928 downwards.
CACAGAGTTCCTATATTTTCTTCCCAGAAGCACCCATAGGACTTGTACTGTGTTAGTGGCATCACACAGAGTTCCTATATTTTCTTCCCAGAAGCACCCATAGGACTTCTACTGTGTTAGTGGCATCACACAGAGTTCCTATATTTTCTTCCCAGAAGCACCCATAGGACTTGTACTGTGTTAGTGGCATCACACAGAGTTCCTATATTTTCTTCCCAGAAGCACCCATAGGATTTCTAGTGTGTTAGTGGCATCACACAGAGTTCCTATATTTTCTTCCCAGAAGCACCCATAGGACTTCTAGTGTGTTAGTGGCATCACACAGAGTTCCTATATTTTCTTCCCAGAAGCACCCATAGGACTTGTACTGTGTTAGTGGCATCACACAGAGTTCCTATATTTTCTTCCCAGAAGCACCCATAAGACTTCTAGTGTGTTAGTGGCATCACACAGAGTTCCTATATTTTCTTCCCAGAAGCACCCATAGGACTTGTACTGTGTTAGTGGCATCACACAGAGTTCCTATATTTTCTTCCCAGAAGCACCCATAGGACTTCTAGTGTGTTAGTGGCATCACACAGAGTTCCTATATTTTCTTCCCAGAAGCACCCATAGGACTTGTACTGTGTTAGTGGCATCACACAGAGTTCCTATATTTTCTTCCCAGAAGCACCCATAGGACTTGTGCTGTGTTATGCGGCGTACACACGAAGGGACAATCCCGCGGGATTATCCGCTGGACTGAAGTCCAGCGGATAATCCCCTCGTGTGTGGGCGCCGGCGGACTTTTTGCGCCAAAGTCCGGCGGACTTTTTGGCGCCAAAGTTTTAAGTTTGGTTTTAAAATTATCCGCTGGACTTGGCAGTCCGGCGGACAATCCCGCCGTTAGTAGGCAAGTCCGCGGGACTTTTGAAATGAACGGACTTGCCGCTCATCGGCAAGTCCGTTCATTTAGCACGTGACTTCAGGTTACGTAGCTAGCGTAGGCAGTTACTGCTGCCGCGCTAGCTCCGTGACCTGGCATGGATTTAAAGGGACTCCCCACGCCGAAAAAACGGCGTGGGGGTTCCCCCAAATCCATGTCAGACCCTCATCCGAGCACGCAGCCTGGCAGGCCAGGAAAGGGTGGGGACGAACGAGCGCCCCCCCTCCTGACCCGTACCAGGCCGCGTGCCCTCAACATGGGGGGTGCCCTGGGGAAAGGGGGGCCGTGCGGCCCCCCCCACCCCAAAGCACCTTGTCCCCATGTTGATGAGGACAAGGGCCTCTTCCCGACAACCCTGGCCGTTGGTTGTCGGGGTCTGCGGGCGGGGGCTTATCGGAATCTGGGAACCCCCTTTAATAAGGGGGCCCCCAGATCCCGGCCCCCCACCCTATGTGAATGAGTATGGGGGTACGATGTACCCCTACCCATTCACCTAAGGTGTAAAATGTAAAGTACAAAAACACACACACTTTTGAAAAAATATTTTATTGCACTGCTCCGGGGTCTTCTTCCGTCTTGGGGGTCTTCTCGCCGGACTCCTCCGCTCTCTTCTGCTCTTTTACCTAGCTCTTTCACGAACGGAGGAGTCCGGCTACCTTCTTCGTCGTCGCCGCCGTCGTCTGGGGGTCTCGATCCGCCTTCGGGGGTCTTCCGGGGGTCTCTTCTGTTCTTGCAGCGGTCGTCGTCTTCCGCGCCGCCGGCGCCACCGGCGCCTTCTTCTTCTTCTTGTCCTTCTTCTTGTTCTTCTTCTTCCGATGTTGACCCGACGCTCTCTCTGCCCGGAATGCCTGTGCCGCTCTGCGCTGGGACTTATATAGGGACATGGGGACAGGGTCACATGCACATGTCACATGGTGACCCCGCCCCCTTGTGTTGTCACAGTCCCGGAGGATGCTGGGACTGTGACATCGCAAGGGGCGGGGTCACCATGTGACATGAACATGTGACCCTGTCCCCCATGTCCCTATATAAGTCCCAGCGCAGAGCGGCACAGGCATTACGGGCAGAGAGAGCATCGGGTCAACATCGGAAGAAGAAGAAGAACAAGAAGGACAAGAAGAAGAAGGCGGCACCGGCGGCGCGGAAGATGATGACCGCCGCAAGAACAGAAGAGACCCCCGGAAGACCCCCGAAGGCGGATCGAGACCCCCAGACGACGGCGGCGACGACGAAGAAGGTAGCCGGACTCCTCCGCTCGTGAAAGAGCTAGGTAAAAGAGCAGAAGAGAGTGGAGGAGTCCGGCGAGAAGACCCCCCAAGACGGAAGAAGACCCCCGGAGCAGTGCAATAAAATATTTTTTCAAAAGTGTGTGTGTTTTTGTACTTTACATTTTTACACCTTAGGTGAATGGGTAGGGGTACATCGTACCCCATACTCATTCACATAGGGTGGGGGCCGGATCTGGGGGCCCCCTTATTAAAGGGGGTTCCCAGATTCCGATAAGCCCCCGCCCACAGACCCCGACAACCAACGGCCAGGGTTGTCGGGAAGAGGCCCTTGTCCTCATCAACATGGGGACAAGGTGCTTTGGGGTGGGGGGGCCGCACGGCCCCCCTTTCCCCAGGCACCCCCCATGTTGAGGGCACGCGGCCTGGTACGGGTCAGGAGGGGGGGGCGCTCGTTCGTCCCCACCCCTTTCCTGGCCTGCCAGCTGCGTGCTCGGATGAGGGTCTGACTTGGATTTGGGGGGAACCCCCACGCCGTTTTTTCGGCGTGGGGATTCCCTTTAAATCCATGCCAGCTTACGGAGCTAGCGCGGCGGCATTTACTTCCTACGCTAGCTACGTAACCTGAAGTTACGTTCGAAATGAACGGACTGCTCCGTGTGTGGGCAAGTCCGTTCATTTTCAAAAGTCCCGCGGACTTTTGGCCGGCGGATTATCCGCTGGAGAAGTCCGTGCGTGTGGGCAAGTCCACACGCTCGGAAAGTCAGCGGACCTAGCTGGAAAGTCCCGCGGGATTGTCCGCTGGACTAAGTCCGCCGGCAAAAGTACGCACGTGTGTACGCGGCATTAGTGGCATCACACAGAGTTCCTATATTTTCTTCCCAGAAGCACCCATAGGACTTGTACTGTGTTAGTGGCATCACACAGAGTTCCTATATTTTCTTCCCAGAAGCACCCATAGGACTTCTAGTGTGTTAGTGGCATCACACAGAGTTCCTATATTTTCTTCCCAGAAGCACCCATAGGACTTGTACTGTGTTAGTGGCATCACACAGAGTTCCTATATTTTCTTCCCAGAAGCACCCATAGGACTTCTAGTGTGTTAGTGGCATCACACAGTGTTCCTATATTTTCTTCCCAGAAGCACCCATAGGACTTGTACTGTGTTAGTGGCATCACACAGAGTTCCTATATTTTCTTCCCAGAAGCACCCATAAGACTTCTAGTGTGTTAGTGGCATCACACAGAGTTCCTATATTTTCTTCCCAGAAGCACCCATAGGACTTGTACTGTGTTAGTGGCATCACACAGAGTTCCTATATTTTCTTCCCAGAAGCACCCATAGGACTTGTACTGTGTTAGTGGCATCACACAGAGTTCCTATATTTTCTTCCCAGAAGCACCCATAGGACTTGTACTGTGTTAGTGGCATCACACAGAGTTCCTATATTTTCTTCCCAGAAGCACCCATAGGACTTCTAGTGTGTTAGTGGCATCACACAGAGTTCCTATATTTTCTTCCCAGAAGCACCCATAGGACTTGTACTGTATTAGTGGCATCACACAGAGTTCCTATATTTTCTTCCCAGAAGCACCCATAGGACTTCTAGTGTGTTAGTGGCATCACACAGAGTTCCTATATTTTCTTCCCAGAAGCACCCATAGGACTTGTACTGTGTTAGTGGCATCACACAGAGTTCCTATATTTTCTTCCCAGAAGCACCCATAGGACTTGTACTGTGTTAGTGGCATCACACAGAGTTCCTATATTTTCTTCCCAGAAGCAACCATAGGACTTGTACTGTGTTAGTGGCATCACACAGAGTTCCTATATTTTCTTCCCAGAAGCACCCATAGGACTTGTACTGTGTTAGTGGCATCACACAGAGTTCCTATATTTTCTTCCCAGAAGCACCCATAGGACTTGTACTGTGTTAGTGGCATCACACAGAGTTCCTATATTTTCTTCCCAGAAGCACCCATAGGACTTCTAGTGTGTTAGTGGCATCACACAGAGTTCCTATATTTTCTTCCCAGAAGCACCCATAGGACTTGTACTGTGTTAGTGGCATCACACAGAGTTCCTATATTTTCTTCCCAGAAGCACCCATAGGACTTGTACTGTGTTAGTGGCATCACACAGAGTTCCTATATTTTCTTCCCAGAAGCACCCATAGGACTTGTACTGTGTTAGTGGCATCACACAGAGTTCCTATATTTTCTTCCCAGAAGCACCCATAGGACTTGTACTGTGTTAGTGGCATCACACAGAGTTCCTATATTTTCTTCCCAGAAGCACCCATAGGACTTCTAGTGTGTTAGTGGCATCACACAGAGTTCCTATATTTTCTTCCCAGAAGCACCCATAGGACTTGTACTGTGTTAGTGGCATCACACAGAGTTCCTATATTTTCTTCCCAGAAGCACCCATAAGACTTGTACTGTGTTAGTGGCATCACACAGAGTTCCTATATTTTCTTCCCAGAAGCACCCATAAGACTTCTAGTGTGTTAGTGGCATCACACAGAGTTCCTATATTTTCTTCCCAGAAGCACCCATAGGACTTGTACTGTGTTAGTGGCATCACACAGAGTTCCTATATTTTCTTCCCAGAAGCACCCATAGGACTTCTAGTGTGTTAGTGGCATCACACAGAGTTCCTATTTGTTCTTCCCAGAAGCACCCATAGGACTTGTACTGTGTTAGTGGCATCGCACAGAGTTCCTATATTTTCTTCCCAGAAGCACCCATATGACTTGTACTGTGTTAGTGGCATCACACAGAGTTCCTATATTTTCTTCCCAGAAGCACCCATAGGACTTGTACTGTGTTAGTGGCATCACACAGAGTTCCTATATTTTCTTCCCAGAAGCACCCATAGGACTTCTAGTGTGTTAGTGGCATCACACAGAGTTCCTATTTGTTCTTCCCAGAAGCACCCAAAGGATTTGTACTGTGTTAGTGGCATCACACAGAGTTCCTATATTTTCTTCCCAGAAGCACCCATAGGACTTGTACTGTGTTAGTGGCATCACACAGAGTTCCTATATTTTCTTCCCAGAAGCACCCATAGGACTTCTAGTGTGTTAGTGGCATCACACAGAGTTCCTATATTTTCTTCCCAGAAGCACCCATAGGACTTGTACTGTATTAGTGGCATCACACAGAGTTCCTATATTTTCTTCCCAGAAGCACCCATAGGACTTGTACTGTGTTAGTGGCATCACACAGAGTTCCTATATTTTCTTCCCAGAAGCACCCATAGGACTTGTACTGTGTTAGTGGCATCACACAGAGTTCCTATATTTTCTTCCCAGAAGCACCCATAGGACTTCTAGTGTGTTAGTGGCATCACACAGAGTTCCTATATTTTCTTCCCAGAAGCACCCATAGGACTTGTACTGTATTAGTGGCATCACACAGAGTTCCTATATTTTCTTCCCAGAAGCACCCATAGGACTTCTAGTGTGTTAGTGGCATCACACAGAGTTCCTATATCTTCTTCCCAGAAGCACCCATAGGACTTGTACTGTGTTAGTGGCATCACACAGAGTTCCTATATTTTCTTCCCAGAAGCACCCATAGGACTTGTACTGTGTTAGTGGCATCACACAGAGTTCCTATATTTTCTTCCCAGAAGCAACCATAGGACTTGTACTGTGTTAGTGGCATCACACAGAGTTCCTATATTTTCTTCCCAGAAGCACCCATAGGACTTGTACTGTGTTAGTGGCATCACACAGAGTTCCTATATTTTCTTCCCAGAAGCACCCATAGGACTTGTACTGTGTTAGTGGCATCACACAGAGTTCCTATATTTTCTTCCCAGAAGCACCCATAGGACTTGTACTGTGTTAGTGGCATCACACAGAGTTCCTATATTGTGTTCCCAGAAGCACCCATAGGACTTGTACTGTGTTAGTGGCATCACACAGAGTCCTATATTTTCTTCCCAGAAGCACCCATTAGACTTGTACTGTGTTAGTGGCATCACACAGAGTTCCTATATTTTCTTCCCAGAAGCACCCATAGGACTTCTAGTGTGTTAGTGGCATCACACAGAGTTCCTATATTTTCTTCCCAGAAGCACCCATAGGACTTGTACTGTGTTAGTGGCATCACACAGAGTTCCTATATTTTCTTCCCAGAAGCACCCATAAGACTTGTACTGTGTTAGTGGCATCACACAGAGTTCCTATATTTTCTTCCCAGAAGCACCCATAAGACTTCTAGTGTGTTAGTGGCATCACACAGAGTTCCTATATTTTCTTCCCAGAAGCACCCATAGGACTTGTACTGTGTTAGTGGCATCACACAGAGTTCCTATATTTTCTTCCCAGAAGCACCCATAGGACTTCTAGTGTGTTAGTGGCATCACACAGAGTTCCTATTTGTTCTTCCCAGAAGCACCCATAGGACTTGTACTGTGTTAGTGGCATCGCACAGAGTTCCTATATTTTCTTCCCAGAAGCACCCATAGGACTTGTACTGTGTTAGTGGCATCACACAGAGTTCCTATATTTTCTTCCCAGAAGCACCCATAGGACTTGTACTGTGTTAGTGGCATCACACAGAGTTCCTATATTTTCTTCCCAGAAGCACCCATAGGACTTCTAGTGTGTTAGTGGCATCACACAGAGTTCCTATATTTTCTTCCCAGAAGCACCCATAGGACTTGTACTGTGTTAGTGGCATCACACAGAGTTCATATATTTTCTTCCCAGAAGCACCCATAGGACTTCTACTGTGTTAGTGGCATCACACAGAGTTCCTATATTTTCTTCCCAGAAGCACCCATAGGACTTGTACTGTGTTAGTGGCATCACACAGAGTTCCTATATTTTCTTCCCAGAAGCACCCATAGGACTTGTACTGTGTTAGTGGCATCACACAGAGTTCCTATATTTTCTTCCCAGAAGCAACCATAGGACTTGTACTGTGTTAGTGGCATCACACAGAGTTCGTATATTTTCTTCCCAGAAGCACCCATAGGACTTGTACTGTGTTAGTGGCATCACACAGAGTTCCTATATTTTCTTCCCAGAAGCACCCATAGGACTTGTACTGTGTTAGTGGCATCACACAGAGTTCCTATATTTTCTTCCCAGAAGCACCCATAGGACTTCTAGTGTGTTAGTGGCATCACACAGAGTTCCTATATTTTCTTCCCAGAAGCACCCATAGGACTTGTACTGTGTTAGTGGCATCACACAGAGTTCCTATATTTTCTTCCCAGAAGCACCCATAGGACTTGTACTGTGTTAGTGGCATCACACAGAGTTCCTATATTTTCTTCCCAGAAGCACCCATAGGACTTGTACTGTGTTAGTGGCATCACACAGAGTTCCTATATTTTCTTCCCAGAAGCACCCATAGGACTTGTACTGTGTTAGTGGCATCACACAGAGTTCCTATATTTTCTTCCCAGAAGCACCCATAGGACTTGTAGTGTGTTAGTGGCATCACACAGAGTTCCTATATTTTCTTCCCAGAAGCACCCATAGGACTTCTACTGTGTTAGTGGCATCACACAGAGTTCCTATATTTTCTTCCCAGAAGCACCCATAAGACTTGTACTGTGTTAGTGGCATCACACAGAGTTCCTATATTTTCTTCCCAGAAGCACCCATAAGACTTCTAGTGTGTTAGTGGCATCACACAGAGTTCCTATATTTTCTTCCCAGAAGCACCCATAGGACTTGTACTGTGTTAGTGGCATCACACAGAGTTCCTATATTTTCTTCCCAGAAGCACCCATAGGACTTCTACTGTGTTAGTGGCATCACACAGAGTTCCTATTTGTTCTTCCCAGAAGCACCCATAGGACTTGTACTGTGTTAGTGGCATCACACAGAGTTCCTATATTTTCTTCCCAGAAGCACCCATAGGACTTCTACTGTGTTAGTGGCATCACACAGAGTTCCTATATTTTCTTCCCAGAAGCACCCATAGGACTTGTACTGTGTTAGTGGCATCACACAGAGTTCCTATATTTTCTTCCCAGAAGCACCCATAGGACTTCTAGTGTGTTAGTGGCATCACACAGAGTTCCTATATTTTCTTCCCAGAAGCACCCAAAGGACTTGTACTGTGTTAGTGGCATCACACAGAGTTCCTATATTTTCTTCCCAGAAGCACCCATAGGACTTGTACTGTGTTAGTGCATCACACAGAGTTCCTATATTTTCTTCCCAGAAGCACCCATAGGACTTCTACTGTGTTAGTGGCATCACACAGAGTTCCTATATTTTCTTCCCAGAAGCACCCATAGGACTTGTACTGTATTAGTGGCATCACACAGAGTTCCTATATTTTCTTCCCAGAAGCACCCATAGGACTTGTACTGTGTTAGTGGCATCACACAGAGTTCCTATATTTTCTTCCCATAAGCTCCCATAGGACTTGTACTGTGTTAGTGGCATCACACAGAGTTCCTATATTTTCTTCCCAGAAGCACCCATAGGACTTGTACTGTGTTAGTGGCATCACACAGAGCTCCTATATTTTCTTCCCAGAAGCACCCATAGGACTTGTACTGTGTTAGTGGCATCACACAGAGTTCCTATATTTTCTTCCCAGAAGCACCCATAGGACTTGTAGTGTGTTAGTGGCATCACACAGAGTTCCTATATTTTCTTCCCAGAAGCACCCATAGGACTTGTACTGTGTTAGTGGCATCACACAGAGTTCCTATATTTTCTTCCCAGAAGCACCCATAGGACTTGTACTGTGTTAGTGGCATCACACAGAGTTCCTATATTTCTTCCCAGAAGCACCCATAGGACTTCTAGTGTGTTAGTGGCATCACACAGAGTTCCTATATTTTCTTCCCAGAAGCACCCATAGGACTTGTACTGTGTTAGTGGCATCACACAGAGCTTCCTATAATTTTCTTCCCAGAAGCACCCATAGGACTTCTAGTGTGTTAGTGGCATCACACAGAGTTCCTATATTTTCTTCCCAGAAGCACCCATAGGACTTGTACTGTGTTAGTGGCATCACACAGAGTTCCTATATTTTCTTCCCAGAAGCACCCATAGGACTTGTAGTGTGTTAGTGGCATCACACAGAGTTCCTATATTTTCTTCCCAGAAGCACCCATAGGACTTGTAGTGTGTTAGTGGCATCACACAGAGTTCCTATATTTTCTTCCCAGAAGCACCCATAGGACTTGTAGTGTGTTAGTGGCATCACACAGAGTTCCTATATTTTCTTCCCAGAAGCACCCATAGGACTTGTACTGTGTTAGTGGCATCACACAGAGTTCCTATATTTTCTTCCCAGAAGCACCCATAGGACTTGTACTGTGTTAGTGGCATCACACAGAGTTCCTATATTTTCTTCCCAGAAGCACCCATAGGACTTGTACTGTGTTAGTGGCATCACACAGAGTTCCTATATTTTCTTCCCAGAAGCACCCATAGGACTTCTAGTGTGTTAGTGGCATCACACAGAGCTTCCTATATTTTCTTCCCAGAAGCACCCATAGGACTTGTACTGTGTTAGTGGCATCACACAGAGTTCCTATATTTTCTTCCCAGAAGCACCCATAGGACTTGTACTGTGTTAGTGGCATCACACAGAGTTCCTATATTTTCTTCCCAGAAGCACCCATAGGACTTGTAGTGTGTTAGTGGCATCACACAGAGTTCCTATATTTTCTTCCCAGAAGCACCCATAGGACTTGTACTGTGTTAGTGGCATCACACAGAGTTCCTATATTTTCTTCCCAGAAGCACCCATAGGACTTCTAGTGTGTTAGTGGCATCACACAGAGTTCCTATATTTTCTTCCCAGAAGCACCCATAGGACTTCTAGTGTGTTAGTGGCATCACACAGAGTTCCTATATTTTCTTCCCAGAAGCACCCATAGGACTTGTACTGTGTTAGTGGCATCACACAGAGTTCCTATATTTTCTTCCCAGAAGCACCCATAGGACTTGTACTGTGTTAGTGGCATCACACAGAGTTCCTATATTTTCTTCCCAGAAGCACCCATAGGACTTCTAGTGTGTTAGTGGCATCACACAGAGTTCCTATATTTTCTTCCCAGAAGCACCCATAGGACTTGTAGTGTGTTAGTGGCATCACACAGAGTTCCTATATTTTCTTCCCAGAAGCACCCATAGGACTTCTAGTGTGTTAGTGGCATCACACAGAGCTCCTATATTTTCTTCCCAGAAGCACCCATAGGACTTGTACTGTGTTAGTGGCATCACACAGAGTTCCTATATTTTCTTCCCAGAAGCACCCATAGGACTTGTACTGTGTTAGTGGCATCACACAGAGTTCCTATATTTTCTTCCCAGAAGCACCCATAGGACTTGTACTGTGTTAGTGGCATCACACAGAGTTCCTATATTTTCTTCCCAGAAGCACCCATAGGACTTCTACTGTGTTAGTGGCATCACACAGAGTTCCTATATTTTTCTTCCCAGAAGCACCCATAGGACTTGTACTGTGTTAGTGGCATCACACAGAGTTCCTATATTTTCTTCCCAGAAGCACCCATAGGACTTCTAGTGTGTTAGTGGCATCACACAGAGTTCCTATATTTTCTTCCCAGAAGCACCCATAGGACTTGTACTGTGTTAGTGGCATCACACAGAGTTCCTATATTTTCTTCCCAGAAGCACCCATAGGACTTCTAGTGTGTTAGTGGCATCACACAGAGTTCCTATATTTTCTTCCCAGAAGCACCCATAGGACTTGTACTGTGTTAGTGGCATCACACAGAGTTCCTATATTTTCTTACAGAAGCACCCATAGGACTTCTAGTGTGTTAGTGGCATCACACAGAGCTCCTATATTTTCTTCCCAGAAGCACCCATAGGACTTGTACTGTGTTAGTGGCATCACACAGAGTTCCTATATTTTCTTCCCAGAAGCACCCATAGGACTTTACTGTGTTAGTGGCATCACACAGAGTTCCTATATTTTCTTCCCAGAAGCACCCATAGGACTTCTAGTGTGTTAGTGGCATCACACAGAGTTCCTATATTTTCTTCCCAGAAGCACCCATAGGACTTCTAGTGTGTTAGTGGCATCACACAGAGTCCTATATTTTCTTCCCAGAAGCACCCATAGGACTTGTACTGTGTTAGTGGCATCACACAGAGTTCCTATATTTTCTTCCCAGAAGCACCCATAGGACTTCTAGTGTGTTAGTGGCATCACACAGAGCCTATATTTTCTTCCCAGAAGCACCCATAGGACTTCTACTGTGTTAGTGGCATCACACAGAGTTCCTATATTTTCTTCCCAGAAGCACCCATAGGACTTGTACTGTGTTAGTGGCATCACACAGAGTTCCTATATTTTCTTCCAGAAGCACCCATAGGACTTCTAGTGTGTTAGTGGCATCACACAGAGTTCCTATATTTTCTTCCCAGAAGCACCCATAGGACTTCTAGTGTGTTAGTGGCATCACACAGAGTTCCTATATTTTTCTTCCCAGAAGCACCCATAGGACTTCTAGTGTGTTAGTGCATCACACAGAGTTCCTATATTTTCTTCCCAGAAGCACCCATAGGACTTGTAGTGTGTTAGTGGCATCACACAGAGTTCCTATATTTTCTTCCCAGAAGCACCCATAGGACTTGTACTGTGTTAGTGGCATCACACAGAGTTCCTATATTTTCTTCCCAGAAGCACCCATAGGACTTCTACTGTGTGTTAGTGGCATCACACAGAGTTCCTATATTTTCTTCCAGAGAAGCACCCATAGGACTTGTAGTGTGTTAGTGGCATCACACAGAGTTCCTATATTTTTCTTCCCAGAAGCACCCATAGGACTTGTACTGTGTTAGTGGCATCACACAGAGTTCTATATTTTCTTCCCAGAAGCACCCATAGGACTTCTTACTGTGTTTAGTGGCATCACACAGAGTTCCTATATTTTCTTCCCAGAAGCACCCATAGGACTTGTACTGTGTTAGTGGCATCACACAGAGTTCCTATATTTTCTTCCCAGAAGCACCCATAGGACTTCTAGTGTGTTAGTGGCATCACACAGAGTTCCTATATTTTCTTCCCAGAAGCACCCATAGGACTTCTAGTGTGTTAGTGGCATCACACAGAGTTCCTATATTTTCTTCCCAGAAGCACCCATAGGACTTGTAGTGTGTTAGTGGCATCACACAGAGTTCCTATATTTTCTTCCCAGAAGCACCCATAGGACTTCTAGTGTGTTAGTGGCATCACACAGAGTTCCTCTATTTTCTTCCCAGAAGCACCCATAGGACTTCTACTGTGTTAGTGGCATCACACAGAGTTCCTATATTTTCTTCCCAGAAGCACCCATAGGACTTCTAGTGTGTTAGTGGCATCACACAGAGTTCCTATATTTTCTTCCCAGAAGCACCCATAGGACTTGTACTGTGTTTAGTGGCATCACACAGAGTTCCTATATTTTCTTCCCAGAAGCACCCATAGGACTTGTACTGTGTTAGTGGCATCACACAGAGTTCCTATATTTTCTTCCCAGAAGCACCCATAGGACTTCTACTGTGTTAGTGGCATCACACAGAGTTCCTATATTTTCTTCCCAGAAGCACCCATAGGACTTCTAGTGTGTTAGTGGCATCACACAGAGTTCCTATATTTTCTTCCCAGAAGCACCCATAGGACTTGTACTGTGTTAGTGGCATCACACAGAGTTCCTATATTTTCTTCCCAGAAGCACCCATAGGACTTCTAGTGTGTTAGTGGCATCACACAGAGTTCCTATATTTTCTTCCCAGAAGCACCCATAGGACTTGTACTGTGTTAGTGGCATCACACAGAGTTCCTATATTTTCTTCCCAGAAGCACCCATAGGACTTCTAGTGTGTTAGTGGCATCACACAGAGTTCCTATATTTTCTTCCCAGAAGCACCCATAGGACTTGTACTGTGTTAGTGGCATCACACAGAGTTCCTATATTTTCTTCCCAGAAGCACCCATAGGACTTCTAGTGTGTTAGTGGCATCACACAGAGCTTCCTATATTTTCTTCCCAGAAGCACCCATAGGACTTGTAGTGTGTTAGTGGCATCACACAGAGTTCCTATATTTTTCTTCCCAGAAGCACCCATAGGACTTCTAGTGTGTTAGTGGCATCACACAGAGTTCCTATATTTTCTTCCCAGAAGCACCCATAGGACTTCTACTGTGTTTTAGTGGCATCACACAGAGTTCCTATATTTTCTTTCCCAGAAGCACCCATAGGACTTCTAGTGTGTTAGTGGCATCACACAGAGTTCCTATATTTTCTTCCCAGAAGCACCCATAGGACTTGTACTGTGTTTAGTGGCATCACACAGAGTTCCTATATTTTCTTCCCAGAAGCACCCATAGGACTTGTACTGTGTTAGTGGCATCACACAGAGTTCCTATATTTTCTTCCCAGAAGCACCCATAGGACTTCTAGTGTGTTAGTGGCATCACACAGAGTTCCTATATTTTCTTCCCAGAAGCACCCATAGGACTTCTAGTGTGTTAGTGGCATCACACAGAGTTCCTATATTTTCTTCCCAGAAGCACCCATAGGACTTCTAGAGTGTTAGTGGCATCACACAGAGTTCCTATATTTTCTTCGCAGAAGCACCCAAATGACTTCTAGTGTGTTTGTGGCATCACACAGAGCTCCTATATTTTCTTCCCAGAATCACCCATAGGACTTCTAGTGTGTTAGTGGCATCACACAGAGTTCCTATATTTTCTTCCAAAAGCACCCATAGGACTTGTACTGTGTTAGTGGCATCACACAGAGTTCCTATATTTTCTTCCCAGAAGCACCCATAAGACTTGTAGTGTGTTAGTGGCATCACACAGAGTTCCTATATTTTCTTCCCAGAAGCACCCATAGGACTTGTACTGTGTTAGTGGCATCACACAGAGTTCCTATATTTTCTTCCCAGAAGCACCCATAGGACTTGTCGTGTGTTAGTGGCATCACACAGAGTTCCTATTTGTTCTTCCCAGAAGCACCCATAGGACTTGTACTGTGTTAGTGGCATCGCACAGAGTTCCTATATTTTCTTCCCAGAAGAACCCATAGGACTTGTACTGTGTTAGTGGCATCACACAGAGTTCCTATATTTTCATCCCAGAAGCACCCATAGGACTTGTACTGTGTTAGTGGCATCACACAGAGTTCCTATATTTTCTTCCCAGAAGCACCCATAGGACTTCTAGTGTGTTAGTGGCATCACACAGAGTTCCTATATGTTCTTCCCAGAAGCACCCATAGGACTTGTACTGTGTTAGTGGCATCACACAGAGTTCCCATATTTTCTTCCCAGAAGCACCCATAGGACTTCTACTGTGTTAGTGGCATCACACAGAGTTCCTATATTTTCTTCCCAGAAGCACCCATAGGACTTGTACTGTGTTAGTGGCATCACACAGAGTTCCTATATTTTCTTCCCAGAAGCACCCATAGGACTTGTACTGTGTTAGTGGCATCACACAGAGTTCCTATATTTTCTTCCCAGAAGCACCCATAGGACTTCTAGTGTGTTAGTGGCATCACACAGAGTTCCTATATTTTCTTCCCAGAAGCACCCATAGGACTTTAGTGTGTTAGTGGCATCACACAGAGTTCCTATATTTTCTTCCCAGAAGCACCCATAGGACTTGTACTGTGTTAGTGGCATCACACAGAGTTCCTATATTTTCTTCCCAGAAGCACCCATAGGACTTCTACTGTGTTAGTGGCATCACACAGAGTTCCTATATTTTCTTCCCAGAAGCACCCATAGGACTTGTACTGTGTTAGTGGCATCACACAGAGTTCCTATATTTTCTTCCCAGAAGCACCCATAGGACTTGTACTGTGTTAGTGGCATCACACAGAGTTCCTATATTTTCTTCCCAGAAGCACCCATAGGACTTGTACTGTGTTAGTGGCATCACACAGAGTTCCTATATTTTCTTCCCAGAAGCACCCATAGGACTTCTACTGTGTTAGTGGCATCACACAGAGTTCCTATATTTTCTTCCCAGAAGCACCCATAGGACTTGTACTGTGTTAGTGGCATCACACAGAGTTCCTATATTTTCTTCCCAGAAGCACCCATAGGACTTCTACTGTGTTAGTGGCATCACACAGAGTTCCTATATTTTCTTCCCAGAAGCACCCATAGGACTTGTACTGTGTTAGTGGCATCACACAGAGTTCCTATATTTTCTTCCCAGAAGCACCCATAGGACTTCTACTGTGTTAGTGGCATCACACAGAGTTCCTATATTTTCTTCCCAGAAGCACCCATAGGACTTCTACTGTGTTAGTGGCATCACACAGAGTTCCTATATTTTCTTCCCAGAAGCACCCATAGGACTTCTACTGTGTTAGTGGCATCACACAGAGTTCCTATATTTTCTTCCCAGAAGCACCCATAGGACTTGTAGTGTGTTAGTGGCATCACACAGAGTTCCTATATTTTCTTCCCAGAAGCACCCATAGGACTTCTAGTGTGTTAGTGGCATCACACAGAGTTCCTATATTTTCTTCCCAGAAGCACCCATAGGACTTCTAGTGTGTTAGTGGCATCACACAGAGTTCCTATATTTTCTTCCCAGAAGCACCCATAGGACTTGTACTGTGTTAGTGGCATCACACAGAGTTCCTATATTTTCTTCCCAGAAGCACCCATAGGACTTCTACTGTGTTAGTGGCATCACACAGAGTTCCTATATTTTCTTCCCAGAAGCACCCATAGGACTTGTACTGTGTTAGTGGCATCACACAGAGTTCATATATTTTCTACCCATCAGCACCCATAGGACTTCTATGTGTTAGTGGCATCACACAGAGTTCCTATATTTTCTTCCCAGAAGCACCCATAGGACTTGTACTGTGTTAGTGGCATCACACAGAGTTCCTATATTTTCTTCCCAGAAGCACCCATAGGACTTGTACTGTGTTAGTGGCATCACACAGAGTTCCTATATTTTCTTCCCAGAAGCACCCATAGGACTTCTAGTGTGTTAGTGGCATCACACAGAGTTCCTATATTTTCTTCCCAGAAGCACCCATAGGACTTCTACTGTGTTAGTGGCATCACACAGAGTTCCTATATTTTCTTCCCAGAAGCACCCATAGGACTTGTAGTGTGTTAGTGGCATCACACAGAGTTCCTATATTTTCTTCCCAGAAGCACCCATAGGACTTCTACTGTGTTAGTGGCATCACACAGAGTTCCTATATTTTCTTCCCAGAAGCACCCATAGGACTTGTACTGTGTTAGTGGCATCACACAGAGTTCCTATATTTTCTTCCCAGAAGCACCCATAGGACTTGTACTGTGTTAGTGGCATCACACAGAGTTCCTATATTTTCTTCCCAGAAGCACCCATAGGACTTGTACTGTGTTAGTGGCATCACACAGAGTTCCTATATTTTCTTCCCAGAAGCACCCATAGGACTTGTACTGTGTTAGTGGCATCACACAGAGTTCCTATATTTTCTTCCCATAAGCACCCATAGGACTTCTAGTGTGTTAGTGGCATCACACAGAGTTCCTATATTTTCTTCCCAGAAGCACCCATAGGACTTGTACTGTGTTAGTGGCATCACACAGAGTTCCTATATTTTCTTCCCAGAAGCACCCATAGGACTTCTACTGTGTTAGTGGCATCACACAGAGTTCCTATATTTTCTTCCCAGAAGCACCCATAGGACTTGTACTGTGTTAGTGGCATCACACAGAGTTCCTATATTTTCTTCCCAGAAGCACCCATAGGACTTCTACTGTGTTAGTGGCATCACACAGAGTTCCTATATTTTCTTCCCAGAAGCACCCATAGGACTTGTACTGTGTTAGTGGCATCACACAGAGTTCCTATATTTTCTTCCCAGAAGCACCCATAGGACTTGTACTGTGTTAGTGGCATCACACAGAGTTCCTATATTTTCTTCCCAGAAGCACCCATAGGACTTCTACTGTGTTAGTGGCATCACACAGAGTTCCTATATTTTCTTCCCAGAAGCACCCATAGGACTTGTACTGTGTTAGTGGCATCACACAGAGTTCCTATATTTTCTTCCCAGAAGCACCCATAGGACTTCTAGTGTGTTAGTGGCATCACACAGAGTTCCTATATTTTCTTCCCAGAAGCACCCATAGGACTTGTACTGTGTTAGTGGCATCACACAGAGTTCCTATATTTTCTTCCCAGAAGCACCCATAGGACTTGTACTGTGTTAGTGGCATCACACAGAGTTCCTATATTTTCTTCCCAGAAGCACCCATAGGACTTCTACTGTGTTAGTGGCATCACACAGAGTTCCTATATTTTCTTCCCAGAAGCACCCATAGGACTTGTACTGTGTTAGTGGCATCACACAGAGTTCCTATATTTTCTTCCCAGAAGCACCCATAGGACTTCTAGTGTGTTAGTGGCATCACACAGAGCTCCTATATTTTCTTCCCAGAAGCACCCATAGGACTTCTAGTGTGTTAGTGGCATCACACAGAGTTCCTATATTTTCTTCCCAGAAGCACCCATAGACTTGTAGTGTGTTAGTGGCATCACACAGAGCTCCTATATTTTCTTCCAGAAGCACCCATAGGACTTGTAGTGTGTTAGTGGCATCACACAGAGTTCCTATATTTTCTTCCCAGAAGCACCCATAGGACTTGTACTGTGTTAGTGGCATCACACAGAGTTCCTATATTTTCTTCCCAGAAGCACCCATAGGACTTGTACTGTGTTAGTGGCATCACACAGAGTTCCTATATTTTCTTCCCAGAAGCACCCATAGGACTTCTACTGTGTTAGTGGCATCACACAGAGTTCCTATATTTTCTTCCCAGAAGCACCCATAGGACTTGTACTGTGTTAGTGGCATCACACAGAGTTCCTATATTTTCTTCCCAGAAGCACCCATAGGACTTCTAGTGTGTTTAGTGGCATCACACAGAGTTCCTATATTTTCTTCCCAGAAGCACCCATAGGACTTGTACTGTGTTAGTGGCATCACACAGAGTTCCTATATTTTCTTCCCAGAAGCACCCATAGGACTTCTAGTGTGGTAGTGGCATCACACAGAGTTCCTATATTTTCTTCCCAGAAGCACCCATAGGACTTGTACTGTGTTAGTGGCATCACACAGAGTTCCTATATTTTCTTCCCAGAAGCACCCATAGGACTTCTACTGTGTTAGTGGCATCACACAGAGTTCCTATATTTTCTTCCCAGAAGCACCCATAGGACTTGTAGTGTGTGTTAGTGGCATCACACAGAGTTCCTATATTTTCTTCCCAGAAGCACCCATAGGACTTGTACTGTGTTAGTGGCATCACACAGAGTTCCTATATTTTCTTCCCAGAAGCACCCATAGGACTTCTAGTGTGTTAGTGGCATCACACAGAGTTCCTATATTTTCTTCCCAGAAGCACCCATAGGACTTGTACTGTGTTAGTGGCATCACACAGAGTTCCTATATTTTCTTCCCAGAAGCACCCATAGGACTTCTACTGTGTTAGTGGCATCACACAGAGTTCCTATATTTTCTTCCCAGAAGCACCCATAGGACTTCTAGTGTGTTAGTGGCATCACACAGAGCTCCTATATTTTCTTCCCAGAAGCACCCATAGGACTTCTACTGTGTTAGTGGCATCACACAGAGTTCCTATATTTTCTTCCCAGAAGCACCCATAGGACTTCTAGTGTGTTAGTGGCATCACACAGAGTTCCTATATTTTCTTCCAGAAGCACCCATAGGACTTGTACTGTGTTAGTGGCATCACACAGAGTTCCTATATTTTCTTCCCAGAAGCACCCATAGGACTTCTAGTGTGTTAGTGGCATCACACAGAGTTCCTATATTTTCTTCCCAGAAGCACCCATAGGACTTGTACTGTGTTAGTGGCATCACACAGAGTTCCTATATTTTCTTCCCAGAAGCACCCATAGGACTTGTACTGTGTTAGTGGCATCACACAGAGTTCCTATATTTTCTTCCCAGAAGCACCCATAGGACTTCTACTGTGTTAGTGGCATCACACAGAGTTCCTATATTTTCTTCCCAGAAGCACCCATAGGACTTCTAGTGTGTTAGTGGCATCACACAGAGTTCCTATATTTTCTTCCCAGAAGCACCCATAGGACTTGAACTGTGTTAGTGGCATCACACAGAGTTCCTATATTTTCTTCCCAGAAGCACCCATAGGACTTCTAGTGTGTTTGTGGCATCACACAGAGTTCCTATATTTTCTTCCCAGAAGCACCCATAGGACTTGTACTGTGTTAGTGGCATCACACAGAGTTCCTATATTTTCTTCCCAGAAGCACCCATAGGACTTCTAGTGTGTTAGTGGCATCACACAGAGTTCCTATATTTTCTTCCCAGAAGCACCCATAGGACTTGTACTGTGTTAGTGGCATCACACAGAGTTCCTATATTTTCTTCCCAGAAGCACCCATAGGACTTGTACTGTGTTAGTGGCATCACACAGAGTTCCTATATTTTCTTCCCAGAAGCACCCATAGGACTTACTAGTGTGTTAGTGGCATCACACAGAGTTCCTATATTTTCTTCCCAGAAGCACCCATAGGACTTGTACTGTGTTAGTGGCATCACACAGAGTTCCTATATTTTCTTCCCAGAAGCACCCATAGGACTTGTAATGTGTTAGTGGCATCACACAGAGTTCCTATATTTTCTTCCCAGAAGCACCCATAGGACTTCTAGTGTGTTAGTGGCATCACACAGAGTTCCTATATTTTCTTCCCAGAAGCACCCATAGGACTTGTACTGTGTTAGTGGCATCACACAGAGTTCCTATATTTTCTTCCCAGAAGCACCCATAGGACTTCTACTGTGTTAGTGGCATCACACAGAGTTCCTATATTTTCTTCCCAGAAGCACCCATAGGACTTGTACTGTGTTAGTGGCATCACACAGAGTTCCTATATTTTCTTCCCAGAAGCACCCATAGGACTTCTACTGTGTTAGTGGCATCACACAGAGTTCCTATATTTTCTTCCCAGAAGCACCCATAGGACTTGTACTGTGTTAGTGGCATCACACAGAGTTCCTATATTTTCTTCCCAGAAGCACCCATAGGACTTCTAGTGTGTTAGTGGCATCACACAGAGTTCCTATATTTTCTTCCCAGAAGCACCCATAGGACTTGTACTGTGTTAGTGGCATCACACAGAGTTCCTATATTTTCTTCCCAGAAGCACCCATAGTACTTGTACTGTGTTAGTGGCATCACACAGAGTTCCTATATTTTCTTCCCAGAAGCACCCATAGGACTTGTACTGTGTTAGTGGCATCACACAGAGTTCCTATATTTTCTTCCCAGAAGCACCCATAGGACTTCTAGTGTGTTAGTGCATCACACAGAGTTCCTATATTTTCTTCCCAGCAGCACCCATAGGACTTGTACTGTGTTAGTGGCATCACACAGAGTTCCTATATTTTCTTCCCAGAAGCACCCATAGGACTTCTATTGTGTTAGTGGCATCACACAGAGTTCCTATATTTTCTTCCCAGAAGCACCCATAGGACTTGTACTGTGTTAGTGGCATCACACAGAGTTCCTATATTTTCTTCCCAGAAGCACCCATAGGACTTGTACTGTGTTAGTGGCATCACACAGAGTTCCTATATTTTCTTCCCAGAAGCACCCATAGGACTTAACTAGTGTGTTAGTGGCATCACACAGAGTTCCTATATTTTCTTCCCAGAAGCACCCATAGGACTTGTACTGTGTTAGTGGCATCACACAGAGTTCCTATATTTTCTTCCCAGAAGCACCCATAGGACTTCTAGTGTTGTTAGTGGCATCACACAGAGTTCCTATATTTTCTTCCCAGAAGCACCCATAGGACTTGTAC
This sequence comes from Lithobates sylvaticus, assembly GCA_028564925.1. Lineage (NCBI taxonomy): Eukaryota > Metazoa > Chordata > Amphibia > Anura > Ranidae > Lithobates > Lithobates sylvaticus. Next base: position 168,535,944 of record CM053027.1, on the reverse strand, counting down.
TGTGTTAGTGGCATCACACAGAGTTCCTATATTTTCTTCCTCAGAAGCACCCATAGGACTTGTACTGTGTTAGTGGCATCACACAGAGTTCCTATATTTTCTTCCCAGAAGCACCCATAGGACTTCTACTGTGTTAGTGGCATCACACAGAGTTCCTATATTTTCTTCCCAGAAGCACCCATAGGACTTGTACTGTGTTAGTGGCATCACACAGAGTTCCTATATTTTCTTCCCAGAAGCACCCATAGGACTTCTACTGTGTTAGTGGCATCACACAGAGTTCCTATTTTTTCTTCCCAGAAGCACCCATAGGACTTCTAGTGTGTTAGTGGCATCACACAGAGCTCCCATATTTTCTTCCCAGAAGCACCCATAGGACTTCTAGTGTGTTTAGTGGCATCACACAGAGCTCCTATATTTTCTTCTCAGAGCACCCATAGGACTTCTAGTGTGTTAGTGGCATCACACAGAGCTCCTATATTTTCTTCCCAGCAGCACCCATAGGACTTCTAGTGTGTTAGTGGCATCACACAGAGCTCCTATATTTTCTTCCCAGAAGCACCCATAGGACTTCTAGTGTGTTAGTGGCATCACACAGAGTTCCTATATTTTCTTCCCAGAAGCACCCATAGGACTTGTACTGTGTTAGTGGCATCACACAGAGTTCCTATATTTTCTTCCCAGAAGCACCCATAGGACTTCTAGTGTGTTAGTGGCATCACACAGAGCTCCCATATTTTCTTGCCAGAAGCACCCATAGGACTTCTAGTGTGTTAGTGGCATCACACAGAGCTCCCATATTTTCTTTGCAGAAGCACCCAAAGGACTTCTAGTATGTTAGAGGCATCACACAGAGCTCCTATATTTCTTCTCAGCAGCACCCATAGGACTTCTAGTGTGTTAGTGGCATCACACAGAGCTCCTATATTTTCTTCGCAGAAGCACCCATAGGACTTCAATTGTGTGTTAGTGGCATCACACAGAGCTCCTATATTTTCTTCTCAGAAGCACCCACAGGACTTCTAGTGTGTTAGTGGCATCACACAGAGCTCCTATATTTTCTTTGCAGAAGCCCCCATAGGACTTCTAGTGTGTTAGTGGCATCACACAGAGCTCCTATATTTTCTTCTCAGCAGCACCCACAGGACTTCTAGTGTGTTAGTGGCATCACACAGAGCTCCTATATTTTCTTCTCAGAAGCACCCATAGGACTTCAATTGTGTGTTAGTGGCATCACACAGAGCTCCTATATTTTCTTCTCAGCAGCACCCACAGGACTTCTAGTGTGTTAGTGGCATCACACAGAGCTCCTATATTTCTTTGCAGAAGCACCCACAGGACTTCTAGTGTGTTAGTGGCATCACACAGAGCTCCTATATTTTCTTCTCAGCAGCACCCACAGGACTTCTAGTGTGTTAGTGGCATCACACAGAGCTCCTATATTTTCTTCCCAGAAGCACCCATAGGACTTCAATTGTGTGTTAGTGGCATCACACAGAGCTCCTATATTTTCTTCTCAGCAGCACCCACAGGACTTCTAGTGTGTTAGTGGCATCACACAGAGCTCCTATATTTTCTTTCTCAGCAGCACCCACAGGACTTCTAGTGTGTTAGTGACATCACACAGAGTTCCTATATTTTCTTCGCAGCGGCACCCACAGGACTTCTAGTGTGTTAGTGGCATCACACAGAGCTCCTATATTTTCTTCTCAGCAGCACCCACAGGACTTCTAGTGTGTTAGTGGCATCACACAGAGCTCCTATATTTTCTTCTCAGAAGCACCCATAGGACTTCTAGTGTGTTAGTGGCATCACACAGAGCTCCTATATTTTCTTCTCAGCAGCACCCACAGGACTTCTAGTGTGTTAGTGGCATCACACAGAGCTACTATATTTTCTTTGCAGAAGCACCCATAGGACTTCAATTGTGTGTTAGTGGCATCACACAGAGCTCCTATATTTTCTTCTCAGCAGCACCCACAGGACTTCTAGTGTGTTAGTGGCATCACACAGAGCTCCTATATTTTCTTTGCAGAAGCACCCATAGGACTTCTAGTGTGTTAGTGGCATCACACAGAGCTCCTATATTTTCTTCTCAGCAGCACCCACAGGACTTCTAGTGTGTTAGTGGCATCACACAGAGCTCCTATATTTTCTTCTTAGCAGCACCCACAGGACTTCTAGTGTGTTAGTGGCATCACACAGAGCTCCTATATTTTCTTCTCAGCAGCACCCACAGGACTTCTAGTGTGTTAGTGGCATCACACAGAGCTCCTATATTTTCTTCTCAGCAGCACCCACAGGACTTCTAGTGTGTTAGTGGCATCACACAGAGCTCCTATATTTTCTTCTTAGCAGCACCCACAGGACTTCTAGTGTGTTAGTGGCATCACACAGAGCTCCTATATTTTCTTCTCAGCAGCACCCACAGGACTTCTAGTGTGTTAGTGGCATCACACAGAGCTCCTATATTTTCTTTGCAGAAGCACCCATAGGACTTCTAGTGTGTTAGTGGCATCACACAGAGCTCCTATATTTTCTTCTCAGCAGCACCCACAGGACTTCTAGTGTGTTAGTGGCATCACACAGAGCTCCTATATTTTCTTCTCAGCAGCACCCACAGGACTTCTAGTGTGTTAGTGGCATCACACAGAGCTCCTATATTTTCTTTGCAGAAGCACCCATAGGACTTCTAGTGTGTTAGTGGCATCACACAGAGCTCCTATATTTTCTTCTCAGCAGCACCCACAGGACTACCGACTACAATGGCTGGAAGACCGCCAAGGGGAGGCAGAGCGTGCAGAGGCAAGAACACAGGGCAGGCAGGCTCTGTTTCTAGTGGACGTGGCCGTGGCCGTGGACGTGGTCGTGCATCGTCATCAGCACGCGTCTTTGTTTTCGGGAGCTGGACAAGTGGAGCTGCATCATCTCACCCAGGCTCAGGGTACTGGCAGAGCAGCTGCTAACGCGTACTCAATGGCATCATCAGCCACCCCTTCCCTAGACCCACCATGTCCTCCTGAGGAGTCCCCCGAACTCTTTGAGCACAGTGTTGGGTACATGCTCCAGGAGGATGCGCAGCGATTCGAAGGCTCGGATGATGATACCCAGCTTGAGGAAGTCAGTAGTGTGCGCGCAGAGAGAGGGGATGCTGAAGGACAGCAATCTGGCAGTACTGTTCCACCAGCTGCAGCTTACTGCCAGGTTTGCTCTAGTGGTGAAGAGGGAGGGGATGATGAGGTCACTGACTCCACGTGGGTGCCCGAAGGGAGAGAGGATGAGGAGGAGGACGAGGAGGAGGAGGATGCGGCGTCACATGTCCAACGAGGCAGGATGCCCCCTGGAGGCCAGCTAGAGGCCAGCACAGCAACTGTACATCACCGCAGAGCTCCGCCTGTGCAGGGCGCTGCCTCTGCACGTTATAAGAAAAGTTCTTTGGTGTGGGCCTTTTTTGAGACGAGTGCATCAGATCGCACCACTGCTATTTGCAATATTTGTCTCAAGCGTATCTCGCGTGGCCAAAACATCAGCCGCTTGGGCACCACAAGCATGAGCAGACATATGTCGACCTGCCATGCAGCTCGTTGGCAAGCACACATAAAAGACCAACACCAAAGAACTAAGCGGACCTCTCCTTGCTCCTCATCAGCTGGGATCTCCATCCCCACTACGTGTCACAACCAAGTACTTTCAGTACACCGACGTCCGATTCTACCAGGCAAATTTCCCTGCCCCAGCTGCTGGACCGTCGAAAGAAGTACACTCCCAGCCATCCACATGCCCAGCGGTTGAATGCTAGCTTGGCTAAATTGCTAGCACTTCAACTGCTGCCTTTTCAGTTGGTAGACTCGGCCCCCTTCCGTGAGTTTGTTCAATGTGCGGTTCCTCAGTGGCAGGTTCCCAAACGCCACTTTTTCTCACGGAAGGCGATTCCGTCTCTCTACCGGCATGTGGAAGGCAATGTCCATGCCTCGCTGGACAGGGCGGTCAGCGGTAAGGTGCATATTACCGCTGACTCATGGTCCAGCAGGCATGGACAGGGACGGTACCTTTCTTTCACGGCCCATTGGGTCACTCTATTGGCAGCTGGGAGGGATGCAGGACAAGGTGCAGTAGTGTTGGAGGTTGTTCCGCCACCATGCCTCCAAAATGCTACTACTGCTACTGGTTGTGACACACCTCTCTCCTCCACCCCCTCCTCTTCTTCTTCCTCCAGTGCTCTGTCCTCGGAACCAGCGGTGCTCCGTAGGCGTACAAGGGGCTACGCAAGTACGCAGGCAAAAAGATGCCATGCCGTGCTTGCGCTGGTGTGTTTGGGGGACAGGAGCCACACTGGGCCAGAGGTTCTGGCAGCTCTGCAGGGGCAGGCCGAGAGGTGGTTGACGCCACGCCAGCTTAAGCCAGGAATGGTCGTTTCTGACAATGGCACCAACCTCCTCTCAGCCCTGCGACAGGGGCAGCTCACCCATGTGCCCTGTATGGCTCACGTCCTCAACCTGGTGGTGCAGCGGTTCTTGGGCAGGTTCCCAGGCTTACAGGATGTCCTGAGGCAGGCCAGGAAAGTCTGTGTGCATTTCCGCCGATCTTATAATGCCAGTGCTCGGCTGACTGAGCTGCAAAAGGAGCTGAACCTGCCCAAGAACCGCCTAATATGTGACATGCCCACCAGGTGGAACTCAACGCTGGCCATGCTGCAGCGACTGCACACACAGCAGAGGGCCATCAATGAGTACCTTTGCGACTACGGCACCAGGACAGGGTCAGGGGAGCTTGGTTTTTTTTCCCCACGTCAGTGGAGCATGATCAGGGATGCATGCACTGTCCTCTCACCATTTGAGGAGGCCACGAGGATGGTGAGCAGTGACAGTGCATGCATCAGTGACACTGTACCTCTTGTCCACCTGTTGGAGCATACGCTGCGTGGGATAATGGACAGGGCACTTGAGGCAGAACAGAGGCAGGAAGAGGAGGACTTCCTTGCCTCTCAAGGCCCCCATTTATCCGGACAGTGTTCCTTCTGTCCCACCCATCACACAGGAAGAGGATGAGGATGAGTAGGAGGAGGAGGAGGAGGATTGTGTGAGCATGGAGGTGGAGCCTGGCACTCAGCATCAGCAGCAGCAGTCTTTTAGGGATGATGTACAGTCCCAACAAACCAGTGGACTTGTACGTGGCTGGGAGGAGGTGGCTGGCGATCATATCATCCTCAGTGACCCAGAAGACTCCGGACCGAATGCCTCAGCAAACCTACGCTGCATGGCCTCCCTGATCCTGAAAAGCCTGCGGAAGGATCCTCGTGTTCTTCGGATCAAGGAGAGGGACCATTACTGGCTGGCCACTCTCCTTGATCCACGGTACAAGGGTAAGGTTGCGGACCTTATCTTGCCGTCGCAGAGGGAGCAGAGGATGAGACATCTCAGGGAGGCCTTGCAGAAAGGTCTGTGCAACGCGTTCCCAGAAACTGGGAGGTTACAAACTCCTGGTCCTGGACGACGAGTTGCTGAGGCTTCAGTCAGTAGCAGAAGGAGCGGTGGGGAAGGTGGACGTCTGACCGATGCGTTCAGACAATTTTTTAGTCCGCAGCCCCAAGGTATGATCGGTTCCAGCAACCATCGCCAGCGTCTGATATACATGGTGCAGGAATACCTTGGGGCAAGGTCAGACTTGGACACCTTTCCCACCGAAAATCCTCTGGCTTACTGGGTCCTGAGGATGGATCACTGGCCAGAGCTTGCACAGTATGCAATTGAGCTACTGGCCTGTCCTGCCTCCAGCGTTCTTTCCGAACGCACATTCAGTGCTGCTGGAGGATTTGTCACCGATCATAGGGTGCGCCTGTCCACCGACTCGGTTGATCGACTGACCTTCATCAAAATGAATCAGTCTTGGATCACCACCAGCTACCAGGCACCTGAAGCGGATATAACGGAATAATTTATAATGTCACATCCCTTCAAGACTGCCTATGCTGATGCTGAGTGACTGTCCTGTTATGTTCACTGACTATCCTCTTCCTCCTCCTCAATGATCCATGCCACCACACCAGTGCCTAAGGCACAATTTTTCAGCCCCTGTTTAACAGGGGCATGTAATTACAATTTTTTAAAAAAATGCTTCGCAACAGGTGTGACTGCTGTGCTCCAAGTACAGTATCTGTGAGGGGTTGCAGTGTTGTGGCACCAGCACCAGTGCCTAAGGCACAATTTTTCAGCCCCTTTTGGGGCGTGTAATTACAATTTTTAGGCAAGGCTTTGCAACAGGTCTCATTGCTGTGCTAAGAGTACAGTGTCTGTGAGGGGTTGCAGTGTTGTGGCACCAGCACCAATGCCTAAGGCACAATTTTTCAGCCCCTGTTTAACAGGGGCGTGTAATTACAATTTTTTAAAAAGATGCTTCGCAACAGGTGTGACTGCTGTGCTCCAAGTACAGTATCTGTGAGGGGTTGCAGTGTTGTCGCACCAGCACCAATGCCTAAGGCACAATTTTTCAGCCCCTGTTTAACAGGGGCATGTAATTACAATTTTTTTTAAAAAATGCTTCGCAACACGTGTGACTGCTGTGCTCCAAGTACAGTATCTGTGAGGGGTTGCAGTGTTGTGGCACCAGTGCCTAAGGCACAATTTTTCAGCCCCTGTTGGGGCGTGTAATTACAATTTTTAGGCACTGCTTTGCAACAGGTCTCATTGCTGTGCTAAGAGTACAGTATCTGTGAGGGGTTGCAGTGTTGTGGCACCAGCACCAATGCCTAAGGCACAATTTTTCAGCCCCTGTTTAACAGGGGCGTGTAATTACAAATCTTGATCTAATAGTTCACAGCAGGGCCCATTCCTGCGCCCACCAAGAGTAACTATGAGGGCCTACAGTCTTGTGGCAACACCGTCCACCACCACCGCCAAAGGCCCAATTTTTCTCCCCTTTTCAACAGGTGCATGCAATTACAAATCTTGATCTAATAACTCACAGCAGGGCCCATTCCTGCGCCCACCAAGAGTAACTGTGAGGGCTTACAGTCTTGTGGCAACACCGTCCACCACCACCACCACCACCAAAGGCCCAATTTTTCTGCCCTGTTCAACAGGTGCATGCAATTACAAATCTTGATCTAATAACTCACAGCAGGGCCCATTCCTGCGCCCACCAAGAGTAACTGTGAGGGCTTACAGTCTTGTGGCAACACCGTCCACCACCACCACCACCACCACCACCACCACCAAAGGCCCAATTTTTCTGCCCGGTTCAACAGGTGCATGCAAGTACAAATCTTGATCTATTAACTCACAGCAGGGCCCATTCCTGTGCCCACCAGTCTTGTGGCTACACCAACATCTAATAAGGCAAATTTCTGCAGAGTATATACGGCAGGCCCCTACTTTCAAACATCCAACTTACAAACGACTCCTACTTGCAAACGGAAAGAGAAAACAGGAAGTGAGAGGAAATCTACCCCTAGGAAGGGAAATTCTATCATGTTAGATTTAATTTGGGAAAAAGGTATCTCCTCTCTACTGATGCTTTATCACCAATCCTTGTTTCAATTAAAACCCCACTTTTCCAAAAACATTTGTCATTGGGACGGAACGTGAGGTGACATGTTCTGAACAGATGTGCAAAGACAGCAAATGTTACAGGGGTGATAACCCCTCCCTATGTTCTCCAAAAAGCTTAAAAATAGATTTTTTTGGGATGGAGCTACACTTCATAATGTACCTGTTCAGATTCTACTTAAGAACAAACCTACACCCGTGTCTTGTTTGCACCACCTATATACTGCTGTTCAGAGTATATAGGGTTGTAGGTATAGGGTTTTATTTTGGGTGCGGGGTCCCCCTTAATATCCATACAAGACCCAAAGGGGCTGGGGTGGAGGGGGGGTGATGGGGTAGCCATGCCATTTTTCTCAAGGATTTTCAGCCATATGGCGGCCAGGACAAGACATGACATTAAAGCCGCAAGTGGTTTTAAATGGCTTCTTTTTTTCCTTTACAAATGTCATTTTGTGCAAGGACAGTTCTAAACACGGGAAACACATGCCACTTCACAGGCATACTTTAGACACCCCCCAGGTACCATATTTAAAGGAAAATTTCACTTTTTTTTTTCACTTTATGCATCATTAAAATGACTGCTCCCGAAAAAACGTTAGTTTTTAAAAGTTCTTTTTGCATTGATATATGTCCCCTGGGGCAGGACCCGGGTCCCCAAACCTGTTTTATGACATTAACATGCATATTGGCCGTTGTAATTAGCAATTTTGATTTCGAACGTTCGCGTCCATTATAACGTATAGGGTTCGAAAATTTGCGCAAACTTTCGGTCGGTTCGAAGGTTCTGGTGCGAACCGAACCCGGGGGTGTTCGGCTCATCCCTACTCACTAGTCTTACGAGCCCCAAAGTGACCGGCTAACCTGTGATCATGGAATGTTTTAAGTACTTGTCTCCTGGGATATGAAGACCTTGCCAGAGTAGTTTGTCCTCTCTTCATAATGAGGCATGCTCTGTTTGGAGGTTTAGTACCTGCTGCCAATATTGTATTTCCAGCGCGATCCCGTCGCGCTGGTTCTCGGCGACAGGGTACTGTACATCTCGCGCTGGCTGCAATAGGAAAATGTCACATTTTCCTATAGCAGCAAGCGCAAGAAATAAGTGACAATGTCGCCTCTCTAATAATAAAACCTGCATGCCTTCAGGGGGTCCCTGCAAAATCCATACCAGACCCTTATCCGAGCACGCAGCCCGGCCGGTCAGGAAAGGGAGTGGGGACGAGCGAGCGCCCCCCCTCTTAAACTGCACCAGGCCGCATGCCCTCAACATGGGGGGTGGGTGCTTTGGGGAAGGGGGACACCCTGCACCCCCCCACCCCAAAGCACATTGTCCCCATGTTGATGAGGACAAGGGGCTCTTCCTGACAACCCCGCCGTTAATTGTCGGGGTCTGCCTATCGGAATCCGGGAGCCCCCTTTAATAAGGGGGCCCCCAGATCCCGGCCCCCCACCCTATGTGAATGAGTATGGGGTACATCACCAGATCACCTGGGGAAAAGTGTCAATAAAAAAAACACACTAGACAGGTTTTTAAGAAAGGTTGTAGGCTTAGCAGAGAGCACACATATGAGAGGGAGGGGAATTGTTTGTTATATGCCACATCCTATAGTAAAGAAAAAGGGAGAGGGGGTCTCCTAAGGGTTTGGACTTTTAAGGCATGTAAAATATTTAACCCCAGATTGAACACTAGATGATATACATTAGAAAAAACATTTATTACAAGAATTATATAAAAATTATATAAAAAAGGTTAACAATATGACAATATAAAAAACTTTTTGGAATATTCAAACAGTACTTAATTTGTAGAGTACAATATATGAATGTATGTTGTAGGCGTTATCTCACAACTGATGCGTTTCGGAGGTTTAATGGTTTCCTCCTTCTTCAGAGGTAAGGGTATAACAACATTCCTAATATCTAGAAAATATCATAATAAAGCGATTTGTCAAAAAGTGACCCTTGATATATGTAATAACAATTACAGCATCAAAAGATTTTTGTATGAAATATATATACAGAAAAGTAGACTCACATACCGTTTGCAAGAACATTCCAGTATAGTTAAAAACAATGGCTGGGAGGAGGAGCTTCTTTGCCTATGCTTTCTTAGATGGTGTGATTTGGCAGGAAATGAGTATCCATAAGGTAGAAGAAATTGGTATCTCAAAAAAGAGTTAACGGGTGCCCAAAGTTACTTAGATTGCTGGGATTGTTGCATCTATCTTGGCGTAGCAGCGAAAGAGGACGCCTGTGAGACACACTGGGGTCGGGTATAGAAGATGAAAGCCCTATTGAGTTAAAACATTTATGAATATATATACAAAGAACTATGTGAATACACGGAATAGTAGAGAATGCCTCTCAGAGTGTACTGTATATATTACAGACCTGTATTGTGTATCTGTGTATCTTCGTTGGCTTGCACTACTAATTTAGGTACCGTTAGTGGTTCAATCGCTGGCTCTGAGAAGAAAAATTAATCAAAGATGTCTAAGATAATAAATCGTAGTCACCAGTGATGGCCCTCCCACATGTGTATACCTCAAAAAGCACTGAAAATGGGACTGAGGAGTATAAGTTGTAACTTTAGTATATATAAAATGTTGTTTGACTTATTATATATATATTTATGTGTTCTTTTCAAAACAACATTAGCCATATCTATATTCACAGTAAAGGGCGTTCAGTTATCTTGTTTATAAACATATGTATAGGTAGAAATCCCAAATAGAGGAAGGGGGAGACTCTGAATTACTTCCTGGGCTAAACAGGAAGGAAGCCAGTCCCCAGCAAATAGTCCCCAGTCTACAGAGGGCGAAAGCCACAGTGCCAGACATAACATATATAAGCTGATGAAAGGTACCATAAATAAATAGGAATGATTCCATTCCTTAGAAAGTTGAGATGCAGTATATTTAAAAAGGTTGAGGGTTGTATTACCTATGTGGCGCTATCCATCCGCTCGTCTCCTCCTCAGACTGGCTAATGCAGTTACTGAGTGGGACAAGCGGTGTATTTAAATCTGTCTCCCCGCCCTGCAACCAGCTGTTGAGAGTACAGCTGATTGATGTATAGGGCTCTCTTAACCCGGCCCCCCGAGTGCTGCGCGCGCATCCGGGTCCCGCGCACCAATCAATGGTCACGCAATGTGACCCGGACACGCCCACAGCTCCCGCCGGCACGTCAAGCTTCACCAGCGAGCAGGTCTTAGACCTTGAAATAATTAACATTTGCAGTAAATTACAAAAACTGAAAATCCAAAAACCAATAGCAACTAGGGAAGATAAACTAAAAACTCACTTAGAGACTTTCAATAAAGTCATTCTTGGGAAAAAAGTTTCAAATTTAACGGCGATAGGGACGCATTTAAAAATGGCAGGGCATATAAATGGACCCAATACAACTATAAAGGCAGCTTCAATAGGGATGGTTCAAGTTCTGGGAGACCTTGGAAGAAGAACCAAGGTACCTCCTCTCACCTAAACACTACTTCACGCACGGCGCAGAAGGCTAAAGCGAACCAAAGTAATAAACGCCAATACCAAAGTGACTCGCCAGAAGGCCATTTGGCAAAAAAATCCTCATTAGTAACCCCCACATATAAAACAGTACCCACACCTAGTATTAAAAATATAGACACAGGTATCACGTCCAACCTTCACGCACCTACAAATAATGTGACTAATAAGAAAACACTAGCACAAATAAACAGTGGTGGCACAGAACTTTTGAGACCCTCTCCAGCGATCCTTCTTTTTTAGAGAAGATCCTGGCGGGGGTACAACCGTCTTTAACCAATCCCAACACTTATACACAAGTCAATCTATAGGCACCAAAAAGATTTATGACACACCTATCGAGTCTGATTTTAACATAATCAATCTCTCATCTCACACACTATCCGCAGAGGAGACCTCTCTACTCAGGAGGGGCCTCAATTTCTGTCCACACCAAAACACAAACAAGTTTGATGTCTATAAAGACTTACAACTGTTCATCAGAAAATTAATTTTAAAAAAATTATTTGACAAACAGGGAGTACCCCCAGATCTCACCCCTCAAGAAAGTCTAGCACTAGATCATTTGGTTGCACTTTTGGAGGAGAACGACCCGGCCGACTTAATCGACCGGGTCGACCTCCAAAAATTTTTAGATTCTGTGGACAAACAAGACTCACCGGTCAATAAAAATATGTCAAAACTTAAAAAGAAATCAGATTTTTGCCCAGCACCGAGCACGAACCCTAATGCTGCAGCCTTTTTGAAGTTAATAGACAGAGACCTAAATAAATTGAAAATCTCTACTCCTGCGAAAACCAATCTAACGAAAAATTAAACCATAGCTCTAAGAAAGTTGACCAAAAACGCCAACATTGTAATAAAATCGTCAGATAAAGGGGGCAACATTGTCCTCCTAGATAATGAACAATACATTGACATGTGTAACGATATCCTAGAAAAACACAACTGGTACCGACGCATGCCTAGCAGTATTGTTAACAAATTCAATGGAGAATTTTATTCACTTATCGATTCCGCCCTTAGAAACAATACCATCACGAAACAACTATGGAACTTTATCCGTAACAACTTCCCCAAAACACCAACATTCTATGCACTTCCCAAGGTGCATAAGAATAAAGACAAACCACTCGGGAGACCAGTAATCTCAGGGGTGGGCTCTATAAGTGAGAACGTTAGTTGATTGATCGATGATTTCCTCAAACCTTTTGTCATGAATCGGCCATCATACGTGAAAGACACCATGCATTTCTTACAAATTATAGATAATCTTCTTGTACCAGAACACACGCTCCTAGTAACAATTGATGTTGAGGCACTTTACAGCTCTATTCCTCACGGAAAGGGCGTAGCAGCAATCAAGCATATCTTGCAGAATGACAGGGGTGTCGATCCCGTATACGGCGAATTCATGACCACCCTACTTGAATTTATACTGGAACATAACGTTTTTACTTTCAGCGGCTCCCACTACCTCCAGGTACAGGGGGTAGCGATGGGGACTTGCTGTGCCCCATCCTACGCCAACCTGTACCTGGGGGAGTGGGAGAAAACGGTCCTGGACGATGAAGACTTGTCGATGTACACAGACCACATTTTGGGGTGGTACCGGTACATCGACGACATCTTCATCGTCAGGGACGGCCCATCCAACCTGTTGGAACAATGTCTATCCAGGATGAATAGGAACGAATTTAATTTAAATTTCACCATGTCATACAATCCTAAAAACATTGCGTTTTTGGATGAAGAAGTTTATAAGGGTGAGGAAGGTAAATTACTTACTAAACTCTATAGAAAACCAACAGCTGGAAATGCAATTTTGCATGCGACCAGTTTTCACCCCAAACCCTTATTAAACTCCATACCGTATGGCCAGTTCTTAAGAATTAGACGCAATTGCGCTGATGACAACATCTTCAAACAAGAGGCCGACAAAAAGGGGATATTCACATGCCTCATTGAAGAGGGCTTTCCAACAGGCTTGTATACGCAGTAGAGACCATCTTTTATATTCAAAGAAACCTAAAGATGACATCAATCCTCTGAGAATCATATCTAAATTCAGCAATCAGGAACAACAGATTAGAAAAACCGTACAAAAATACTGGCATCTCCTAACGGAGGACCCTACCTTAGGTCCATACGTTACGGAAAAAACATTATTCACATTCAGGAGAGCTACCTCCCTGAGAGATCAAATCACCAGCAGTGAATTTAATGCCAACACAAAGACACATTGCAAATATAAAGGCACCTACAGGTGTGGATCTTGCAGGTATTGTAAATACATGTGGGTAGAGAGAAATCCTAAACTACCAGACGGCCAAGTATTCAAAGCTAGGCACTTTGCTAACTGTAAAACGTTAGGAGTCATTTATCTATTACAGTGCGATTGTTCCTGTTTTTACATAGGAAAGACCAAACTGGAATTTTGGAAAAGGGCATATACACACATTCACAGTATGAAAACCTGTGATCCAGATCTCCCCCTCGGGAGACATACAATCACCGTCCATGCAGGTAAATTTCCGAATATTAAATTTCTTATTCTAGACCGGATCCACCCTAATCCAAGAGGAGGAGATTGGAATAAATCCCTTCTCCAATTGGAAGCACGATGGATCTTTAAGCTCAAGGCAACCCAAACTCCAGGCCTCAATGAGGCAATTTGGTTTAAACCATTTTTGGAAGGATTTTCCTCCGGTGGGATGGAAAAGTAAATAATTCCTCCACCCCTCATGAGATCACAATACGGTCACTGTCTCCCCTCTCCCGCCCCAATTTTCCCATTATATGGGGCTTCATATCATCTTCAAGTGGTCCTTAATATATAAATACTGTAAATGTGACTTTATAGGCGATACCGGGGAAATACATCAATCCCGTCCAAATATTCCATTGTGGGTCTGTCCTCGATCTTATACACCACGAATAAATTACAAGATGTATAGCAAATTGTTTGGCCGCAGCTGTATTTATTATTCTCTCTTAGCCATTAGAATTGTTTAAATACATACTATCGAGTATTTCTAAAAAGTAAATAAATAAATAAAGGATTATATGATAGTCTTACACATTTCTTTGCAATCCTATATAATCTATTTTTGTCCTAAGTCTGTATAAATTCCCATACAGTATATGTTCCTGCATATAACATGTTACTTTCATATCTGTTCCTTTTTTTCTTTTAGTTACATTCCAGGCTTCCTGTAAAATGCCTGGTTGAAGGAGCTTCAAACCACCAATATCTCCTTGCCCCTTGCATCTATGTGGCGGTGACGTGTGAGGGGGATGTCCAGTGAACCGCCCGGCACGCCCAGCCGCCCGCCCATATCCCAATGGACGGGGCGGCATAGTAGGAACTCCCGGCGTCGTCATTCGATGCCGAGGCTCCATATTGCTTCACCTGGCGAGCATGCGCTGCTCGCCGGTGAAGCTTGATGTGCCGGCGGGAGCTGTGGGCGTGTCCGGGTCACATTGCGTGACCATTTATTGGTGCGCGGGACCCGGATGCGCGCGCAGCACTCGGGGGGCCGGGTTAAGAGAGCCCTATACATCTCCCCGCCGCACGGCAATCAGCTGTACTCTCAACAGCTGGTTGCAGGGCGGGGAGACAGATTTAAATACACCGCTTGTCCCACTCAGTAACTGCATTAGCCAGTCTGAGGAGGAGACGAGCGGATGGATAGCGCCACATAGGTAATACAACCCTCAACCTTTTTAAATATACTGCATCTCAACTTTCTAAGGAATGGAATCATTCCTATTTATTTATGGTACCTTTCATCAGCTTATATATGTTATGTCTGGCACTGTGGCTTTCGCCCTCTGTAGACTGGGGACTATTTGCTGGGGACTGGCTTCCTTCCTGTTTAGCCCAGGAAGTAATTCAGAGTCTCCCCCTTCCTCTATTTGGGATTTCTACCTATACATATGTTTATAAACAAGATAACTGAACGCCCTTTACTGTGAATATAGATATGGCTAATGTTGTTTTGAAAAGAACACATAAATATATATATATAATAAGTCAAACAACATTTTATATATACTAAAGTTACAACTTATACTCCTCAGTCACATTTTCAGTGCTTTTTGAGGTATACACATGTGGGAGGGCCATCACTGGTGACTACGATTTATTATCTTAGACATCTTTGATTAATTTTTCTTCTCAGAGCCAGCGATTGAACCACTAACGGTACCTAAATTAGTAGTGCAAGCCAACGAAGATACATCCACAGATACACAATACAGGTCTGTAATATATATACAGTACACTCTGAGAGGCATTCTCTACTATTCCGTGTATTCACATAGTTCTTTGTATATATATTCATAAATGTTTTAACTCAATAGGGCTTTCATCTTCTATACCCGACCCCAGTGTGTCTCACAGGCGTCCTCTTTCGCTGCTACGCCAAGATAGATGCAACAATCCCAGCAATCTAAGTAACTTTGGGCACCCGTTAACTCTTTTTTGAGATACCAATTTCTTCTACGTTATGGATACTCATTTCCTGCCAAATCACACCATCTAAGAAAGCATAGGCAAAGAAGCTCCTCCTCCCAGACATTGTTTTTAACTATACTGGAATGTTCTTGCAAACGGTATGTGAGTCTACTTTTCTCTACATATATTTTTTATACAAAAATCTTTTGATGCTGTAATTGTTATTACATATATCAAGGGTCACTTTTTGACAAATCGCTTTATTATGATATTTTCTAGATATTAGGAATGTTGTTATACCCTTACCTCTGAAGAAGGAGGAAACCATTAAACCTCCGAAACGCGTCAGGTGTGAGATAACGCCTACAACATACATTCATATATTGTACTCTACAAATTAAGTACTGTTTGAATATTCCAAAAAGTTTTTTATATTGTCATATTGTCTCTCTCTCGTTCTTCTCCGCTCTCTCCATTTTCTCCCGCTCTCCGGCCTCTTCTCGCGCTCTCCGGTTCTTCTTCCGGGCACCTCTGCTATCTTCTTCCAGCTCTTTTACTAGCGGTGGCCCGGTCTCCTCCGTCCTTCTTCCCTCTTCTCTCTTCTTCCGATGTTAACACGACTCTCTCTCCCACTGAAATGCTGTGTGTGAGGTGCGCAGCGACTTATATAGGCATGGGGCGTGGTCACCGGGTGATGTCACATGGTGACCCCGCCACTTATGGCGTCACAGTCCCGGGGCATGCTGGGATGCCTTTTCTGACCTGCTGGGCTGCGTGGTCGTATAAGGGTCTGGTATGTATTTTTGGGGGGAACCCATGCCGGTGTTTTATTTAAAATTTGGCATGGAGTTCCCCTTCAAGATTCATACCAAACACAATGATTGGTATTGGTGGGGATCCAACTCGGATCCCCGCACCAGTGTGAATAGGCCTCTATGTCAGCAATGCTTGTCGCTCATTGGGAAAGTAAAAAAAAAATTCCTTTCCCGATGCGTCTCGGCGCTGGCTCCCGTGATGGGGCTCGCAGGGTGTCAATCTCGCCAATAAAAGCGGCAATATTGACACAATATCGCAGGCACCTACTGTATGACGCAGAAGCTTGTTTAACCACCTCAGTACAGTGCATTTTCACCCCCTTCCTGACCAAGCCATTTTTCAGCTTTCAGCGCTGTCGCACTTTGAATGACAATTGTGTAGTCATACAATACTGTACCCAAATAAAATTGTTATCATTTTTTTCCCCACAAATAGAGATTTCTTTTGGTGGTATTTGATCACCTCTGCGTTTTTTATTTTTTGCGCAATAAACAAAAGAAGAGCGACAAATTTAAAAAAAAACAATATTTTTTACTTTTTGCTATACTAAATATCCCCCAAAAATATATAAAAAAAACATTTTTTTTTCCTCAGTTTAGGTCGATACGTATTCTTCTACATATTTTTGGTAAAAAAAATTGCAATTAGCGATTATTGATTAGTTTGAGCAAAAGTTATAGCGTTTACAAAATAGGGGATAGTTTTATAGCATTTTTATTAATATTTTTTTTTTTTACTAGTAATGGCGGCGATCTGCAATTTTTATTGTGACTGCGACATTATGGCGGACACATCGGACATTTTTGACACATTTTTGGCACCATTGTCATTTATACAGCAATCAGTGCTATTTAAATGCATTGATTCCTGTATAAATGACACTGGCAGTGAAGGGGTTAACCACTAGGGGGCAGGGAGGGGTTAATTATGTTCCCTGGGAGTGATTCTTACTGTGGGGGGAGGGGACTCACAAGGGGAGGAGACCGATCAGTGTTTCTCTGTACAGAGAACACACCATCGGCTCCTGTCAGAGGACAGGACCGTCGATCTGTGTGTTTACACACACAGATCCACGGTCCCGCTGTGTTACTGGGCAATCACGGGTGCCCAGCGGACATCGCGGCCGCTGGGCACGCGCATCGGGTGCCCAGTGACACAGCGAGCGTACGCACGCGCTCCCTGGAGTGCACTGAAGGGGAGGACGTCATATGACGCCCTTCCTCGCTGAGAGCTGCGCAGCCTGGCCGTCAATTGACGGCCGGCGGTAGCGAGGTAGTTAATAACCAATTTCAAGCTGAGCAGAATTAACAGAAAATTCTGGGCAGAAAGAATGGTGCTCAGGGGAGCAGGTTCAGTAGATTCAGGGAACATCCGGGATAGGGCATCTGCCTTCCTGTTCTTGGATCCAAGTCTGTATGTCAAGTAAAAATTAAAAAAAAAAAAAAAGAAGAAAATTAAGCCTTGAGAAAAATAAGGCCCATCTGGCCTGCTGGGGCCTTAGACGCTTAGCAGGTCTCATATGCTCCAGGCTCTTGTGGTCAGTAAAGATGACTGGGTGACTGGCACCTTCCATCAGATATCTCCACTCTTCAAAGGCTACTTTAATTGCCAGAAGTTCTTTGTTGCCTACATCATAATTCCTTTCGGCCTGGCTTAGTTTTTTGGAAAAGAAGGCTACTGGGTTCAGCAGGGCCTTTGGGCCCAGACGCTGGGAGAACACAGCTCCTGTTGCTACTTCTGAAGCGTCTACCTCAAGAATAAAAGGGAGTGCTGGGTCTGAGTGTTGCAATTCCTGAGCAGAGTTAAACAAGGTTTTCAGGCGTTCAAAGGCTGACTGGGCTTTCTGGTTCCAAAGGAAACGAGTATGAAGGCGGGTGAGCCGAGTGATCGGAGAGATGATTGATAAACCTCCAGTAAAAGTTGGCAAAGCCAATAAATCTTTGGACTCCCTTTCTGTCAGAGGGTGTGGGCCATTCTAGAATTGCTGAGACCTTCTGAGGATCCATGGAAATCCCCTCAGTGGAGATAATAAGTCCCAAGAATTGGATGGACTGCTTCTCAAACTCGCACTTTTCTGCATTGGCATACAAGCCCTGAATTTTGCAGAGTATTCAGTACTTTCTTGACATGGTCTTTGTGGAGTTCAAGTGAGGCTGAGAAGATCAAGATATAGTCCAGGTAGACAATCAAAAACAGGTCAAGGTACTCTCTGAGTTCCAAAATGCATAGCCCAAAATGCATAGCCCAAAGGGCATCACTAAGGAATCCTAAATGCCCGAAGCGGGTTCTGAAAGCAGTGTTCCATTCGTCCCCCTTTCTAATGTGGACCAGGTTATAAGCCCCTCTCAAGTCCAGCTTCATAAACACTCGGGCTGTTCAGACAAAGAAAAGACTGTCCTCACTGACAAACCATTCTTTTGGAAGCAAAGGAAACATGCCAGACCATTCTGTTTTTAAAGAGGTGAAAACAAAAATACTCCATCTGCGTTGTAGTCTCGCCTGTTATTGCGCTGAACAAGACTGAATAAAACGTTGCTCGGGTTACCAAAAGGACACCCAAAAGAATCAAGATAGCCAATATAAGGCACCAAGAAATGTTACGATTTGAGAGTAAAGAATTGCAAAATGATTTTTCTTTAGAATAGGACGTTGGCAAACAAGTATCTTAATTATTACTACTTGATTTCTACAAGTAGTTTACATTGGAGGTTGACAAACATGTTCACCATTTGTTGAAGGAATAGTGATTAAGATGTTGTTGAAATCTTTGCCTTGTCAAGATAGGACTGTACTTTCAGGGGTCGTTTCTGTATGATTTAAAGGTAGAAACGTGCTTGAAAGTGTCCAAACTCATCCTTCCATGTTGATGAATTTTAGGGTTCTTGTCTCATTAGGACTTCTGTTTGCAGTGCTGCTCTATGCAGGTGCTGCTGCCATTTGATGACTTGGTCATCTTTCTAGATGGGGAGATGGCAGGAGGGAGCTCATTCAGAGTGGTTGTTTGAGTGCTTAAAATCTTCTTTAGTTTCAAAAACAGCTGAGTTTCCAATTTTGTGTTTTGGTCTAATTTGTAAACTATGCCTTTTTTTACTAATTGCCGGATGGAAAGAAAAAAAAAAGGACATGATATTTCTATGAGGGAAGATTATTAGCAGTGCGACAGGAAGTTGATGCCAATGTTTTTCCTTTGGCTTCTGCGCTTGGAGGAAATGCAAAACGGAAACAACGCCCATGGAGCCCAAGGAAAGATTCTGGGGCTTTATATGTTAGAAAGACAAAGAAAAGACTGTCCTCACTGACAAACCATTCTTTCGGAAGCAAAGGAAACATGCCAGACCATTCTGTTTTTAAAGAGGTGAAAACAAAAATACTCCATCTGCGAGGTAGTCTCGCCTGTTACAGCGCTGAACAAGACTGTGAGGTGCTTTTAAAACATTGCTCGGGTTACTAAAAGGACATTCAAAAGAATCAAAATAGCCAATATAAGGCATCAAGAAATGTTACGATTTGAGAGAAAAGAATTGCAAAATAATTTTTCTTTAGAATAGGACGTTGACAAACAGGCATCTTAATTATCACTACTTGATTTCTACAAGAGGTTTACATTGGAGGTTGACAAACATGTTCACCATTTGTTGAAGGAATAGTGATTAAGATGTTGCTGAAATCTTTGCCTTGTCAAGGTAGGACTATACTTTCAGGGATCATTTCTGTAGGATTCAAAGGGAGAAATGTGTTCAAAAGCGTTCAAACTCACTTTCCACAATTTTAGGGTTCTTGTCTCATTAGGACTCCTGTTGGCAGTGCTGCTCTATGCAGATGCTGCTTCCATTTGATGACTTGGTCATCTTTCTAGATGGGAAGATGGTAGGAGGAAGCTTATTCAGAGTGGTTGTTTTGAGTAGAGATGGTTCGCGATTCGCCAAACCGGTGGACTTATGGCGCTGTTCGTGGCGGCCATATTCTTTTACATTGTGAAGAACTTTGACCCATGACACATCCATCATGGGGTACAGGACAGCCAATTCGCGGCGGCCATATTCTTTTACATTGTGAAAAACTTTGACCCATGACACATCCATTATGGGGTACAGGACAGCCAAGCTTATTCAGAGTGGTTGTTTTGAGTAGAGATGGCCTTGCGGTTCGCCCGGCGGTCGGTTTGCGGCGAACTTTGCTCATTCGCGATTCGCCAAACCGGTGGACCTATGGCGCTGTTCGTGGCGGCCATATTCTTTTACATTGTGAAGAACTTTGACCCATGACACATCCACCATGGGGTACAGGACAGTCAATTTAGACATTTCAGCACATGGACATACCCCCTACCTTATAAATAGACCTGATCTGCGCTGCCATTTTACATTATGTCTAGGGATAGGATGCTGTGTGGAGCAGGGACAGTGAGTCTGTAATCACTAGCTATTACTATTAGGTCCATAAAAGTCCTTTTAAGGACTGGTATAGGTGTACAGTATATAGGGGTTGTAATACACTTATACACTTTCAAATATAGAAAGCATATTATAGTTCACTGCAGTGCTAATCAAGAAAATTATAAAGAAATATAAAATTAAAAAAAAATAGTTCACTGAAGTGCTGACCGATTCTGCAGCTGTCTTTTCTCAGTGTAGGGACAGTTTGCTGTTTGGAGCAGGGACAGTCTGTAATTCACTAGCTAGCTACTATTAGGTCCACAAAAGTCCTTTTAAGGACTGGTATAGGTGTACAGTATATAGGGGTTGTAATACACTTATATACTTTCAAATATAGAAAGCATATTATAGTTCACTGCAGTGCTGACCGATTCTGCATCTGTCTTTTCTCAGTGTAGTGACAGTTTGCTGTTTGGAGCAGGCACAGTCTGTAATTCACTAGCTAGCTACTATTAGGTCCACAAAAGTCCTTGTAAGGACTGGTATAGGTGTACAGTATATAGGGGTTGTAATACACTTATACACTTTCAAATATAGAAAGCATATTATAGTTCACTGCAGTGCTGACCGATTCTGCAGCTGTCTTTTCTCAGTGTAGGGGCAGTTTGCTGTTTGGAGCAGGGACAGTCTGTAATTCACTAGCTAGCTACTATTAGGTCCACACAAGTCCTTTTAAGGACTGGTATAGGTGTACAGTATATAGGGGTTGTAATACACTTATATACTTTCAAATATAGAAAGCATATTATAGTTCACTGCAGTGCTGACCGATTCTGCATCTGTCTTTTCTCAGTGTAGTGACAGTTTGCTGTTTGGAGCAGGCACAGTCTGTAATTCACTAGCTAGCTACTATTAGGTCCACAAAAGTCCTTTTAAGGACTGGTATAGGTGTACAGTATATAGGGGTTGTAATACACTTATACACTTTCAAATATAGAAAGCATATTATAGTTCACTGCAGTGCTGACCGATTCTGCAGCTGTCTTTTCTCAGTGTAGGGGCAGTTTGCTGTTTGGAGCAGGGACAGTCTGTAATTCACTAGCTAGCTACTATTAGGTCCACACAAGTCCTTTTAAGGAATGGTATAGGTGTACAGTATATAGGGGTTGTAATTCACTTATATACTTTCAAATATAGAAAGCATATTATAGTTCACTGCGGTGCTGACCGATTCTGCAGATGTCTTTTCTTAGTGTAGGGACAGTTTGCTGTTTGGAGCAGTAATTCACTAGCTAGCTACTGTTAGGTCCACAAAAGTCCTTTTAAGGACTGTGCAGCATTGTGACTGCTGAGCGGTTCTGCAGCAATACTACAGAGTGACAAATGCAATTAGAATAAAGTATTATAACTGGTGTGATAGACCAGTGACCCCCCAAAACGACAGATTGAAGCAGGGTGTTATATACCTTATTCCACATATACTGCACTTCTCTAGAGACTTTTGTCACAGGGTCATTTAAAAAATGACAGGCAGAGGAAGAGGCAGGCCCTTCCGCAGGGGTTGTAGGGGTAGGGCAGGAACACCAGGCTTGAGTCAAAGTGGGAAGTTGCAGAAGGTGCGTTCGATTACGTCAAAGGACGCACCAGACTTGGTTGAGTGGCTCACTCAGCCTTACTCTTCTGCACCCTCCTCATCCTCTCTATCTGCACCCTCTTCAGTCTCTGCTGTGTTCTCTCCCAAAGACACTACCACCAACACCACCACATACGCTCCACTTGAGTCACAGGAATTATTTTCCGATCCATCATCACAAGACATTTCCCGATGCGCAGCCATTCTTGGCATTGGATCAGGAAGAGGAGGTAGCAACAACCGCCACTCAGCAGTCTGACAACAGTATCCAGATCAGCCCAAGGAGGTTGGTCCCCGCTGTTGCTGCCTACTCCGAGATCTCGAATTATAGTGGTGGGGAAGGTGACGTCAATGATGACGTGTCTAGGGACGTCACGTGGGTGCCCACAAGAGAGGAAGAGGAGGGGAGTTTAGAGGGAGAAATGGACCAGTAGATAGGGAGGAGATGCATGCGGAACTTACACTGCACAGGAGGGACAAACCAGACTGCTAATGTATCAGGAGTGAGGCATCAACCATGTACGGGTACATCTGACACTCCCAGGACGCCGACACAAGGTTCCGCAGTGTGGGCTTTTTTTTTTTTTTTTTTTTAACATGTCTGCTGCTGATAATAGTGTTGCCATCTGCAGCCTTTGCAGTCAACGCATAAGTCGCGGTAAGCCCAACACTCACCTAGGGATGACTGCCTTAAGAAGGCACATGAGCTGCCATCACCGATCCCAGTGGGAGCAATGCCATCAGAACCCACAGAGCCACACTCCAGGCTCTCACTGTCCAGCCTCTTCTACTTCTCCTTCTCCTCTCTCCTCAGAATTGTCCTCCACTCCACCTTCCATCATGCCGTCCTCACGTTTTTCTGGAAAAAGGCAGGCTTCTGTGGGCCAAATGTTCGAGCGTAAAAAAAGATGACGCCGGATAACCCTCTTGCCCAACGGTTGACCGCCAACTACTGCCATATAAACTGGAACTGGAAAATTTGTGGCCATTGGAACACCATAATGGAAGGTCCCAGGAAGGAAGTATTTCTCACAGAAGGGCATCCCAGAACTATATGGCCATGTTCAGCAGCAAGTGAATGTATCTCTGGCACACAGTGCCAAGATACATCTGACCACAGACACGTGGTCTAGCAAACACAAGCAGGGAAGGTATTTAACTTTTACTGCCCACTGGGTGAACCTTTTGAAGGCCGTCAAGCATGTAACCCGTGGCACCCGTGTAGATTTGGTTTTACCACCACAGATTGCATGCAGGCCTGCCTCTTCTTCTCCTCCTCCTACTCCATCCTCCCTCTCCTCCTCGGCTGACGCCTCCTTTTCTGCTGCTAGCATCTCTTCTGCTGCGCCGGCCAAGATCCCCAGAACCTATTCGACATGCCAGGTGAGACGTTTCCATGCTGTGCTGCATCTGTTGTGCCTGGAAGCCAAGAGCCACACTGGCCCTGCACTCCTTTCAGCTTTGCGTTCACAGGCAGATCAGTGGCTAACACTGCTCAATTTGACAGTTGGTAAAGTGGTGTGCGACAATGATGCCAATCTGCTGAGTGCGTTGAAACAGGGCAAAATTACACATGTGCCATGCATGGCACACGTCTTAAACTTGGTCGTGCAGCGACTTGTTGTCAAATACCCTGGGGTCCAGGACATCTTGCAGCAGGCAAGGAAAATCTCGCCCCATTTCAGAATATCTTACACGGCTATGGCTCGCCTTGCTGACATTCAGCGGCGACACAATCTGCCGGTCAGACGTCGTATTTGTGATTGCCCGACGTGATGGAACTCAACCTTCTATATGCTTGATAGGCTGCTCCAGCAGAAACACACAGTTAATGACTACCTGTACGAACTCTGCGGCAGAACAGGTTCTGGGGAGTTGGCTGCTCATGCGTGACGCATGCAGACTTCTGCAGCCATTTGATGAGATCACCAAACTGGTCAATCGCAGCCATGGCGCCATCAGTGACATCGTACCTTACACCTTCTTTATGGAGAGTGCATTGCATTGTGTCATTGATCAAGCTGTCGAGGAGCAGGAGCAGGAAGATGAGGAAGTCACAATGCTGGATGAATTCCCAGGGGGGGGCTACTCTATCTGAGACAAGTCAACAAGTCTGAAGAGGAGTCAGAGGTGGATGGTGCCGGGGCGGATGAGGAGGAGCAAGAAGAGCATTCTTTAAACCTTTCTGGGATCCCTGTTGATGTCCGTGGATGGGGGAGGAGAATGAGGAGGACGACATTATCCTGGATGATGAGCAGGAGCCAGGCCACCACACCGCTTCCAGTTTAGTGCAAATAGGGGCCTTCATGCTCCAGTGTTTTAACAGGGACCCCCGTATAAAAAGCATAAAGGTCAAGGACCAGTACTGGGTGGCAACGTACTTAGACCCCCGATACAAACATAAAATGGCGGAAATATTACCACCATCACAGAGAGCTGTCAGAATGGAGCACTTCTAGGCCTTGCTTAGAGAAATGATGCATTCTGCTTTTGTGTGCGCTGGCAGAGGAATTTCCACTCCCAGAGAAAGAGTTGCAGGTACCAATCCAACAGCGCCTGCAAGAAGAGGGCGGTTTGAAGATGTGTTGGTCACTTCTGATATGAGATCATTCTTTCAGCCGACCCATCGACAGGTGTCATCCGGATCCAGCATCAGGGAATGCCTAGACCGTCAGGTGTCGGCTGATGTGGACGCTCTGAGAAGTTATGAACCCCTGGACTACTGGGTGGGCAGGCTTGACCTCTGGCCAGAGCTTGCACAATTTGCAATGGAACTGTTGGCTTGCCCCTCGGCCAGTGTCCTGTCCGAAAGGACGTTCAGCGCAGCAGGGGGGGGGGGTCATGACCGATAAGCGCACTCGCCTAGCTCATGACAGTGTTGACTACATAAAAATGAATGAGGCATGGATCTCGGAGGAATTCAACACATGTGACCACTGACCAGTAGACCATGTATATGCATAACTGTATAAACGATTTATATAATCTAGCACAGTGGTCATCAACCCTGTCCTCAGGGCCCACTAACAGGTCAGGTTTTATGTATTACCTTGGGGAGATGCAGACTAGAATACTGCAATCACTGAGCAGCAAATGATATCACCTGTGATGTATTTCAGTTATCTTGCAAACCTGGCCTGTTAAAGGGCCCTGAGGACAGGGTTGATGACCACTGATCTAGTACATGGACCTTTTTTCTACCTTTGGCTCACTTGTAGAAAAAAAGCCCAACGTACTAAATACCCGTACCCTCCTGTTTGAAGCGGTTGAGTAGTGTCATATTTTTGGGTACGACAGCAAGTTGCTGGTGTCAGTGCTCTCTATCGCGATGCTGGTGTCATTGAGGGAGATAGCAGCGAAGAAGCCAATCAGCAGGCAGTGCCAGCACCATGGCTGAGGATCAGCACTGGACTGGCACCTCCGTACCACCGCAGTGGAGCCCTGCATAGGTGGGGGTAAGGGCCGGGAAGAGGGAGGGGTCAGGGGCTCAAGCACAGGTTGACACACTGGGACACTGGCACAGGACTGTGCTGCCCTGACTGTAGCACTGACCATCTCCTGCACCCCCTTCATAGCCTGGCCTGACCTTGCCTCTCCTCCATGGTCTTCAATTGACAAAATTTCACAGATAAAAAAAGAATGCTTAGAGTCTTCTTTTGTTTCAAAAAAAGCTGAGTTTCCAGTTTTGTGTTTTGGTCTCATTTGTAAACTATGCCTCTTTTTACTAAATGCTAGATGGAAAAGAAAAAAAATGACATGATATTTCTATTAGGGAAGATTATTAGCAGTGCGATGGGCAGTCACTGCCAATGTTTTTCCTTTGATTTCTGCGCTTGGAGGAAATGCAAAATGGAAACAACGCTCATGGAACCCAAGGAAAGATTCTGGGGCTTTATATGTTAGAAAGACAAAGAAAAGACTGTTCTCACTGACAAACCATTCTTTCGGGAAGCAAAGTAAACATGCCAGACCATTCTGTTTTTAAAGAGGTGAAAACAAAATTACTCCATCTGCATTGTAGTCTCGCCTGTTACTGCGCTGAACAAGACTGTGAGGTGCTTTTAAAACGTTGCTCGGGTTACCAAAAGGACATTCAAATGAATCAAGATAGCCAATATAAGGCATCAAGAAATGTTACGATTTGAGAGAAAAGAATTGCAAAATGATTTTTCTTTAGAATAGGATGTTGGCAAACAGGCATCTTAATTATTACTACTTGATTTCTACAAGTAGTTTACATTGGAGGTTGACAAACATGTTCACCATTTGTTGAAGGAAGAGTGATTAAGATTTTGCTGAAATCTTTGCCTTGTCAAGGTAGGATGATACTTTCAGGGATCACTTCTGTAGGATTCAAAGGGAGAAATGTGCTTGAAAGTGTCCAAACTCACCTTCCATGATGATGAATTTTAGGGTTCTTGTCTCATTAGGAATTCTATTGGCAGTGCTGCTCTATGCAGGTGCTGCCACCATTTGATGACTTATTCATCTTTCTAGATGGGAAGATGGCAGGAGGGAGCTCATTCAGAGTGGTTATTTTGAGTGCTTAGAGTCTTCATTTGTTTCAAAAAAAGCTGAGTTTCCAATTTTGTGTTTTGGTCTCATTTGTAAACTATGCCTCTTTTTACTAAATGCTAGATGGAAAAGAAAAAAAATGACATGATATTTCTATTAGGGAAGATTATTAGCAGTGCGATGGGCAGTCACTGCCAATGTTTTTCCTTTGATTTCTGCGCTTGGAGGAAATGCAAAATGGAAACAACGCTCATGGAACCCAAGGAAAGATTCTGGGGCTTTATATGTTAGAAAGACAAAGAAAAGACTGTTCTCACTGACAAACCATTCTTTCGGAAGCAAAGGAAACATGCCAGACCATTCTGTTTTTAAAGAGGTGAAAACAAAATTACTCCATCTGCATTGTAGTCTCGCCTGTTACTGCGCTGAACAAGACTGTGAGGTGCTTTTAAAACGTTGCTCGGGTTACCAAAAGGACATCCAAATGAATCAAGATAGCCAATATAAGGCATCAAGAAATGTTACGATTTGAGAGAAAAGAATTGCAAAATGATTTTTCTTTAGAATAGGATGTTGGCAAACAGGCATCTTAATTATTACTACTTGATTTCTACAAGTAGTTTACATTGGAGGTTGACAAACATGTTCACCATTTGTTGAAGGAATAGTGATTAAGATGTTGCTGAAATCTTTGCCTTGTCAAGGTAGGACTATACTTTCAGGGATCATTTCTGTAGGATTCAAAGGGAGAAATGTGCTCGAAAGTGTCCAAACTCACCTTCCACGATGATGAATTTTAGGGTTCTTGTCTCATTAGGAATCCTGTTGGCAGTGCTGCTCTATGCAGTTGCTGCCACCATTTGATGACTTGGTCATCTTTCTAGATGGGAAGATGGCAGGAGGGAGCTCATTCAGAGTGGTTGTTTTTAGTGCTTAGAGTCTTCATTTGTTTCAAAAAAGCTGAGTTTCCAATTTTGTGTTTTGGTCTCATTTGTAAACTATGCCTCTTTTTACTAAATGCTAGATGGAGAAGAAAAAAAATGGCATGGTATTTCTATTAGGGAAGATTATTAGCAGTGCGATGGGCAGTCACTGCCAATGTTTTTCCTTTGATTTCTGCACTTGGAGGAAATGCAAAATGGAAACAACGCTCATGGAACCCAATGAAAGATTTTGGGGCTTAATATGTTAGAAAGACAAAGAAAAGACTGTTCTCACTGACAAACCATTCTTTCGGAAGCAAAGGAAACATGCCAGACCATTCTGTTTTTAAAGAGGTGAAAACAAAATTACTCCATCTGCATTGTAGTCTCGCCTGTTACTGCGCTGAACAAGACTGTGAGGTGCTTTTAAAACGTTGCTCGGGTTACCAAAAGGACATCCAAATGAATCAAGATAGCCAATATAAGGCATCAAGAAATGTTACGATTTGAGAGAAAAGAATTGCAAAATGATTTTTCTTTAGAATAGGATGTTGGCAAACAGGCATCTTAATTATTACTACTTGATTTCTACAAGTAGTTTACATTGGAGGTTGACAAACATGTTCACTATTTGTTGAAGGAATAGTGATTAAGATGTTGCTGAAATCTTTGCCTTGTCAAGGTAGGATTATACTTTCAGGGATCATTTCTGTAGGATTCAAAGGGAGAAATGTGCTTGAAAGTGTCCAAACTCACCTTCCACGATGATGAATTTTAGGGTTCTTGTCTCATTAGGAATCCTGTTGGCAGTGCTGCTCTATGCAGGTGCTGCCACCATTTGATGACTTGGTCATCTTTCTAGATGGGAAGATGGCAGGAGGGAGCTCATTCAGAGTGGTTGTTTTGAGTGCTTAGAGTCTTCATTTGTTTCAAAAAAAGCTGAGTTTCCAATTTTGTGTTTTGGTCTCATTTGTAAACTATGCCTCTTTTTACTAAATGCTAGATGGAAAAGAAAAAAAATGACATGATATTTCTATTAGGGAAGATTATTAGCAGTGCGATGGGCAGTCACTGCCAATGTTTTTCCTTTGATTTCTGCGCTTGGAGGAAATGCAAAATGGAAACAACGCTCATGGAACCCAAGGAAAGATTCTGGGGCTTTATATGTTAGAAAGACAAAGAAAAGACTGTTCTCACTGACAAACCATTCTTTCGGAAGCAAAGGAAACATGCCAGACCATTCTGTTTTTAAAGAGGTGAAAACAAAATTACTCCATCTGCATTGTAGTCTCGCCTGTTACTGCGCTGAACAAGACTGTGAGGTGCTTTTAAAACGTTGCTCGGGTTACCAAAAGGACATCCAAATGAATCAAGATAGCCAATATAAGGCATCAAGAAATGTTACGATTTGAGAGAAAAGAATTGCAAAATGATTTTTCTTTAGAATAGGATGTTGGCAAACAGGCATCTTAATTATTACTACTTGATTTCTACAAGTAGTTTACATTGGAGGTTGACAAACATGTTCACCATTTGTTGAAGGAATAGTGATTAAGATGTTGCTGAAATCTTTGCCTTGTCAAGGTAGGACTATACTTTCAGGGATCATTTCTGTAGGATTCAAAGGGAGAAATGTGCTCGAAAGTGTCCAAACTCACCTTCCACGATGATGAATTTTAGGGTTCTTGTCTCATTAGGAATCCTGTTGGCAGTGCTGCTCTATGCAGGTGCTGCCACCATTTGATGACTTGGTCATCTTTCTAGATGGGAAGATGGCAGGAGGGAGCTCATTCAGAGTGGTTGTTTTGAGTGCTTAGAGTCTTCTTTTGTTTCAAAAAAAGCTGAGTTTCCAATTTTGTGTTTTGGTCTCATTTGTAAACTATGCCTCTTTTTACTAAATGCTAGATGGAAAAGAAAAAAAATGACATGATATTTCTATTAGGGAAGATTATTAGCAGTGCGATGGGCAGTCACTGCCAATGTTTTTCCTTTGATTTCTGCGCTTGGAGGAAATGCAAAATGGAAACAACGCTCATGGAACCCAAGGAAAGATTCTGGGGCTTTATATGTTAGAAAGACAAAGAAAAGACTGTT
This sequence comes from Lithobates sylvaticus, assembly GCA_028564925.1. Lineage (NCBI taxonomy): Eukaryota > Metazoa > Chordata > Amphibia > Anura > Ranidae > Lithobates > Lithobates sylvaticus. The sequence goes on along the minus strand of CM053027.1, from coordinate 168,506,066 downwards.
CTCACTGACAAACCATTCTTTCGGAAGCAAAGGAAACATGCCAGACCATTCTGTTTTTAAAGAGGTGAAAACAAAATTACTCCATCTGCATTGTAGTCTCGCCTGTTACTGCGCTGAACAAGACTGTGAGGTGCTTTTAAAACGTTGCTCGGGTTACCAAAAGGACATCCAAATGAATCAAGATAGCCAATATAAGGCATCAAGAAATGTTACGATTTGAGAGAAAAGAATTGCAAAATGATTTTTCTTTAGAATAGGATGTTGGCAAACAGGCATCTTAATTATTACTACTTGATTTCTACAAGTAGTTTACATTGGAGGTTGACAAACATGTTCACCATTTGTTGAAGGAATAGTGATTAAGATGTTGCTGAAATCTTTGCCTTGTCAAGGTAGGACTATACTTTCAGGGATCTTTTCTGTAGGATTCAAATGGAGAAATGTGCTCGAAAGTGTTCAAACTCACGTTCCACGATGATGAATCTTAGGGTTCTTGTCTCATTAGGAATCCTGTTGGCAGTGCTGCTCTATGCAGGTGCTGCCACCATTTGATGACTTGGTCATCTTTCTAGATGGGAAGATGGCAGGAGGGAGCTCATTCAGAGTGGTTGTTTTGAGTGCTTACAGTCTTCTTTTGTTTCAAAAAAAAGCTGAGTTTCCAATTTTGTGTTTTGGGCTCATTTGTAAACTATGCCTCTTTTTACTAAATGCTAGATGGAAAAGAAAAAAAATGACATGATATTTCTATTAGGGAAGATTATTAGCAGTGCGATGGGCAGTCACTGCCAATGTTTTTCCTTTGATTTCTGCGCTTGGAGGAAATGCAAAATGGAAACAACGCTCATGGAACCCAAGGAAAGATTCTGGGGCTTTATATGTTAGAAAGACAAAGAAAAGACTGTTCTCACTGACAAACCATTCTTTCGGAAGCAAAGGAAACATGCCAGACCATTCTGTTTTTAAAGAGGTGAAAACAAAATTACTCCATCTGCATTGTAGTCTCGCCTGTTACTGCGCTGAACAAGACTGTGAGGTGCTTTTAAAACGTTGCTCGGGTTACCAAAAGGACATCCAAATGAATCAAGATAGCCAATATAAGGCATCAAGAAATGTTACGATTTGAGAGAAAAGAATTGCAAAATGATTTTTCTTTAGAATAGGATGTTGGCAAACAGGCATCTTAATTATTACTACTTGATTTCTACAAGTAGTTTACATTGGAGGTTGACAAACATGTTCACCATTTGTTGAAGGAATAGTGATTAAGATGTTGCTGAAATCTTTGCGTTGTCAAGGTAGGACTATACTTTCAGGGATCATTTCTGTAGGATTCAAAGGGAGAAATGTGCTCGAAAGTGTCCAAACTCACCTTCCACGATGATGAATTTTAGGGTTCTTGTCTCATTAGGAATCCTGTTGGCAGTGCTGCTCTATGCAGGTGCTGCCACCATTTGATGACTTGGTCATCTTTCTAGATGGGAAGATGGCAGGAGGGAGCTCATTCAGAGTGGTTGTTTTGAGTGCTTAGAGTCTTCATTTGTTTCAAAAAAAGCTGAGTTTCCAATTTTGTGTTTTGGTCTCATTTGTAAACTATGCCTCTTTTTACTAAATGCTAGATGGAAAAGAAAAAAAATGACATGATATTTCTATTAGGGAAGATTATTAGCAGTGCGATGGGCAGTCACTGCCAATGTTTTTCCTTTGATTTCTGCGCTTGGAGGAAATGCAAAATGGAAACAACGCTCATGGAACCCAAGGAAAGATTCTGGGGCTTAATATGTTAGAAAGACAAAGAAAAGACTGTTCTCACTGACAAACCATTCTTTCGGAAGCAAAGGAAACATGCCAGACCATTCTGTTTTTAAAGAGGTGAAAACAAAATTACTCCATCTGCATTGTAGTCTCGCCTGTTACTGCGCTGAACAAGACTGTGAGGTGCTTTTAAAACGTTGCTCGGGTTACCAAAAGGACATCCAAATGAATCAAGATAGCCAATATAAGGCATCAAGAAATGTTACGATTTGAGAGAAAAGAATTGCAAAATGATTTTTCTTTAGAATAGGATGTTGGCAAACAGGCATCTTAATTATTACTACTTGATTTCTACAAGTAGTTTACATTGGAGGTTGACAAACATGTTCACCATTTGTTGAAGGAATAGTGATTAAGATGTTGCTGAAATCTTTGCCTTGTCAAGGTAGGACTATACTTTCAGGGATCATTTCTGTAGGATTCAAAGGGAGAAATGTGCTCGAAAGTGTCCAAACTCACCTTCCACGATGATGAATTTTAGGGTTCTTGTCTCATTAGGAATCCTGTTGGCAGTGCTGCTCTATGCAGGTGCTGCCACCATTTGATGACTTGGTCATCTTTCTAGATGGGAAGATGGCAGGAGGGAGCTCATTCAGAGTGGTTGTTTTGAGTGCTTAGAGTCTTCTTTTGTTTCAAAAAAAGCTGAGTTTCCAATTTTGTGTTTTGGTCTCATTTGTAAACTATGCCTCTTTTTACTAAATGCTAGATGGAAAAGAAAAAAAATGACATGATATTTCTATTAGGGAAGATTATTAGCAGTGCGATGGGCAGTCACTGCCAATGTTTTTCCTTTTATTTCTGCGCTTGGAGGAAATGCAAAATGGAAACAACGCTCATGGAACCCAAGGAAAGATTCTGGGGCTTAATATGTTAGAAAGACAAAGAAAAGACTGTTCTCACTGACAAACCATTCTTTCGGAAGCAAAGGAAACATGCCAGACCATTCTGTTTTTAAAGAGGTGAAAACTAAATTACTCCATCTGCATTGTAGTCTCGCCTGTTACTGCGCTGAACAAGACTGTGAGGTGCTTTTAAAACGTTGCTCGGGTTACCAAAAGGACATCCAAATGAATCAAGATAGCCAATATAAGGCATCAAGAAATGTTACGATTTGAGAGAAAAGAATTGCAAAATGATTTTTCTTTAGAATAGGATGTTGGCAAACAGGCATCTTAATTATTACTACTTGATTTCTACAAGTAGTTTACATTGGAGGTTGACAAACATGTTCACCATTTGTTGAAGGAATAGTGATTAAGATGTTGCTGAAATCTTTGCCTTGTTAAGGTAGGACTATACTTTCAGGGATCATTTCTGTAGGATTCAAAGGCAGAAATGTGCTCGAAAGTGTCCAAACTCACCTTCCACGATGATGAATTTTAGGGTTCTTGTCTCATTAGGAATCCTGTTGGCAGTGCTGCTCTATGCAGGTGCTGCCACCATTTGATGACTTGGTCATCTTTCTAGATGGGAAGATGGCAGGAGGGAGCTCATTCAGAGTGGTTGTTTTGAGTGCTTAGAGTCTTCTTTTGTTTCAAAAAAAGCTGAGTTTCCAATTTTGTGTTTTGGTCTCATTTGTAAACTATGCCTCTTTTTACTAAATGCTAGATGGAAAAGAAAAAAAATGACATGATATTTCTATTAGGGAAGATTATTAGCAGTGCGATGGGCAGTCACTGCCAATGTTTTTTTTTTTTTTTTTTTTTTTTAAGGGAAGGCAATCATACAATAGTGAAGGGAAGACAAGGGAGGGAGGGGAAGCCGACTAAAGCGATGGGGGAGGGGAGACACAAAGAGGTAAGGGGATGGAAAAGAGGAGGAAGAGTGGGGGGAGAGGGTGAGGAAGGAGGGGGGTATGAGGGGGGCAAGAGGGGGATGTACGGACGTGTACAAGTAGAAAGGAGTATAGAGGGAGGAAGAGGGGGGGAGGAGTGAGGGGGAGGGGGAAGAGAGGGTGGTAAGGACAGGGACAAGGGGAGTGACCCCTCAGACAAACCCTCACAGGTAGGAGGGGGGCTAGCTGCCCCCCTAAAGGAATCTCCTCTAGTCAAGGGGGATGTATTGTCTATATTCAGGAGTTGTTTTGAAGTGAGACCAGCATGCCCAAGTGGTCGAAAATTACTCCATCTGCATTGTAGTCTCGCCTGTTACTGCGCTGAACATAAACCATTCTTTAAGTGATGGCGTTTGGTTAGTACGCCAATGTTGCTCGGGTTACCAAAAGGACATGCAAATGAATCTAGATAGCCAATAAAAGACGTGTGGTGTAAGAGAAATTGTGCTGAAGAGAAATCTAAAGTATAGGTGCTAATTGAGGAAATAAGTCTATGAACCTCCTTCCAGAACGGTTGGATGTGTATGCAACTCCACCAGATATGTAGCATGGTACCAACCTCTGCATTACATCTCCAGCAGGTATCGGGTATTGAGGGTGAGAACTTATGTAGGCGGGACGGGGTTCTGTACCATCTCCAGCAGGTATCGGGTATTGAGGGTGAGAAAACTTATGTAAGAGGGTCAAGTCACTGGGTTCTACAAGTAGGGCGTAAATAAGGGAAATGAGATGTCGTTGAGGCGTTTTTCGGTGGCACAGGGTTTCAAATGGGGTGAGCTGTCTCGTCCAGTTGTCTTGGGTAGTGTGCGTGGATAAGAAGTGGCGCAATTGTCTGTAGGTCCAGAAAGGGAAGGTTAGTGTGTTTGATAAGTTCCTGAGATATTCTATCGAGGCGAGTTTGCCCTCAACGAAAAACTGGGAGGCGAGTATGTCCTGAAAGGGCCATTCCTGTCTGAGGAAGTTTGGTGAGTCACCCGGGGGGAAGTCTGGATTCCCTCTCAACGTAGTCATTGGGCCCGGGGTTGGCGCAAGAATTCTACCCGTCGGAGATTTCCCAAATAGTGATAGTGATGTGTAAACAAATGGATGTGAAGCCAACGGTTGGGGCCATTGCTTCGAGAGAAGCCATGGAAGCAGATGTAGTGGAGTGGGCGAAAAGGCGTTTTCAATAGAAACCCAGACCTTTTCAAGGGTGTGGATATTCCAGTCTGTGATCCTGGTGAGGTGGCAAGCGACATAGTATTTATGTAGGTCTGGGAGGGCAATGCCACCTTTGGATTTAGGCAGCGTGAGTCTAGTGTATTTAATTCTAGGAGGGGAGTCCTTCCAAAGGAAGGTAGAACAGGCTTTTCGATAAGAGGAAAAGAAGCTTGAGGGGATGGCCATTGGGATGGATTGAATCAGGTACAATAATCGTGGTAGTATGATCATTTTAATCAGGGCGGCTCGCCCGAACCATGAAACATTCAGGGCCGACCATTCCTTGAGGTGAGTTTGGGCCCTCAACAGGGCGGGGTGAAAGTTGAGAGCGTAAAGATCTGAGAGACGGGGAGGAATCCGAATTCCGAGGTATGTGATGGCGGTCTTTTTTTTCCAATGGAAAGGAAAGGATTCTTGGCAGTGTGTTTCTTCCTGGGAGGGGAGGGTTATGTTTAGAGCGTGGGATTTTGAGTAATTAATCTTAAGGTTCGAGATTGCGCCAAAGGCTTCCAAGTCCTGCAGGAGAGACGGGAGTGAGGTGCGTGGGGATGTCAGTGAAAGCAAGATATCATCCGCGAAAGCGGCAACTTTAAATTCCCTACCCTTAACCATCACCCCCTTAATATCTGAGTTTTCTCTGAGCTTGTTCAAAAGGGGTTCAAGAGTGAGGATGTAAATCAGAGGGGAGAGGGGGCACCCCTGGCGCGTGCCATTGCTAATGGGGAAGGCGTTTGACAGGTGGCCGTTGACTCTCACCGCTGCCGTGGGACCGGAGTATAGTGCCATTATAGAAGAGAGCATGCGGTCTTCCAGACCCAGGCTTGATAGAGCTGCCCGCATATAGTCCCAGGCCACTCTGTCAAACGCCTTCTCCGCATCGAGTGAAAGTATGAATCCCTGTGTGTTGGTGGAAGTGAGCCAGTGATGTAAGTTGAGAGTTCGGGTGGTGTTGTCACGGGCTTCCCTGCCCGGGACAAAACCCACCTGGTCATTGGAAATAAGGCCGGGGATCAGAGGCATCAGTCTGTTGGCAAGTATTTTGGCATAAATTTTTATGTCCACGTTAAGGAGTGAAATCGGCCTATAGTTGGCTACATGGAGGGGGTCTTTCCCTTCCTTAGGGATCACAGTGATATGTGCTTCCAATAACCTATGTGGTCGGTTTTGTGGGTTGGCCAGGGCATTAAAAGTCCGTAGGAGGTAGGGGTTAAGGACATCCGAGAAGGATTTATAATACTGGAGTGTAAACCCGTCAGGGCCAGGACTTTTACCTAGTTTCATTTGCTTTAGTGCGGATTCTAGTTCCAGGGATGAGAATTGCCCTTCTAGAGATTGTGCTTGTTGGGAGGAGATTGGTTTAGGGCTATATCGGGAAAGGAAATCTGTGATCATCGTTTGGCGTGTCTCTCCGGATGTGAGGGGCGGATGGCTAGGGTGGAGGTTGTAAAGCTTAGAGTAAAAACTTTCAAACTCCTTTGCAATTTCCTCACTTTTGGCTAGCATGGCACCTCTAGGGTCACGTATGACGTGTATGTTGGATGCTGGCTTGGCAGACTGAACTGACCTCGCCAGGAGACGTCCACTCTTGTTGCCATGCTCATAGAATATCCTCTGGCCAATGATGTAACGTCTCCGCGTGCGTTTGCCCAGTTCGTCCGCCAGGAGTGTACGGGTATGGATCAGCTCCTGTAGGGTGTTTTGTGCTAATGTCTGTTTATGAGATAATTCTAGCGCTCGCAACGTTTTAAGAAGGGTATTAACTCGTTCCTGATGACGTTTCTTGGCTTGGGAGGTGAGGGTTAACAGCTCGCCCCGTATTACGCATTTATGCGCTTCCCAAAGGGAGATAGGGGACATGTCTGGGCTGGCATTTTCCTGGAAGTACAATTTAATGCGTGATCGAACCTGTTCCAGGGTGACTGGGTCCTTTAATAGGGCAGGGTTGAAGCGCCAGACTTTAGATCTAGGGTAAGATTCCGGGAAAGATAATGTAATTGTGATGGGGTGGTGGTCTGAAAGTAACATTGGCTCAATGGAAGATTGGTGTAGGGCGGGGAGGTCAGTCTGGGACAGGAAGAAGAAGTCAATTCTGGAGTATTTCTGGTGGGGGGGGTGAGAAATAAGTATAGTCTTTGGTTGAGGGATAGATGGTGCGCCAGGCATCATGTAAAGTCAGAGATTGAAGTTGGGTCTTGATCTGGCGTAGGGCCTTGTAAGTGAGGGAGGACGTACCCGTGGAAGTGTCCATCAGTGGGTTTAGGGGCACATTGAAGTCACCACCCAGGAGAACTTGATGTTCGTTGGGGCAATAAATGTTAGCCAGTGTGACTGGTTTAGAGGCGTATGTACCTTTAATGAAGATAAATCTGCCTTCCGGATCCACTAGGGAATCGGTCAGAAGGAAGTTTGCGTGTCTTGAGACCAGGATCGAGACGCCCTTTGATTTCGCGTCAGGATTAGTAGCGTGGAAGGCAGAGCGGTACACGTGGTTACAGAGCTTAGGGATAGCGTTGGATCGAAAGTGGGTTTCCTGGAGAAAAATAAAGTGAGCTTTTTGTTTGGTGAGGGAGGATAAGACCTGTGATCTCTTTTCAGGCACATTCAGGCCTTTCGCATTAAGTGATACACATTTCAACCTCAATGGGCTACTGGAAATAGGATTGGTCTGCATTGTGGAATTCCTGGTGTGTCAGCAAAGTCTCAGTGAGACCGCTGTGTGGGGGAAGTAAGGTGGACGGTGACCATAGCCTGACTGCGGACTCGGGAGTCAGTTGGTGGTAAGGAGGGACCTCACTAGGCATGAGGTCCATTGTAGTGTATTAGGGAGCCTACCGTAGGTATGAAGCAGTAGAAGGTAACAACGTAAGGAAAACAATGAACAGTCTGGGCAGCATAACCTTGAATACCTAGGCCACAGGGCCTGAGTCAATGAAAATAAACATTACAGATCTAATATACAACTCTGAAACAGTAAATGCAAAGAGGACGAAGGCGAGGGCCACAACCTGTGAGTAAGCAAAAATAGGATGTTGGTCCTCCAGGGACCATCTAGGGGGTAATTCCAAGGGAGAGAGGCTAAGGAATATGAGGGGAGGGAGGGGGAAGGGAGGGGTGAGGAGGGGAGGAGGGGAGGTGGAGAGGGGTGAGGGGGAGGGAAGAGGAGGGGGGGAATGGAGGTGGAGAGGGGGGGGGGCAATATAGTGTGAGTCATGGGCCATCGATTCAGGGACTACCTGGAATCTTGCAGGTTAGGGTTTGCAATTTAGCAAAGACCGTGTAGGGGCAGGTAGATCCCTGAAATGCACATCCAAATTCCGTAAAAAAAAAAAAAAAAAAATAAATAAATAAAAAAGGAGACAAAGCAAAGGAATACATTGCCTGGGAAGAGGTAAAGTTGGCATCAGTCAATGATGGTCCCGGAGGAGGATAACATAGGGGATGAAGAGCTGATGTGGGTCCATCTATCTAGCGGCAGGAAAAAGAAAAGAAAAAAGAAAAAAAAAAAAAAAAACACATGGGTGTATTAGTACATAGAGATGCCTTTCGGGGGAATTGTGCCAAGCTCATCCGGGTAGCATGAGTCAAAGTCAATCTCTGATCAAGGGGACCAGCTGGGTGTCCGTGGCGAGGCCTTGGCAGACAAAAGTAGGCTTGCATGGATCCAGGCAAGTATCGGAGCTCGGGGGAGTTCGGCCAAGGACTGTAGGCAGCATAGGGGTGCCCAACCTGCGGGTACGTAGGTTTCAGGGGACCGCATAAAGTAGGGTTGCGGGCTTCGACCCTATTGGCGATCGTATATTCCAGCCACCAGGAAGGCTGGTCTATGGTCAGGCCGCTGGCCGATCGTTGCTCGGAAATGGTATGATCATGGTTGGGGTCGAACGTGTCAGGGTCCAAGGAAGGAACGACTCGTGCAATTGTGCAGACATCACGAGAGTCTGGGATGGTGCATGGCCGACTGCCGGAGGAACCACTTACCCGGGGGGGGGGGGGGCTGGTGGATTCAAGAACGGCGTAGTAGGGTTCTGGAGAAGCGACCAGGGTCTCTGGGGCTGTAAACAGTGGGAGGCTCAAGGCGTGAAGGGAAGGGTACTCACAGGTTGCAGATCACAGTCCATGGTGTCATCGCTTTAATCTTCCAACGCTTCTCGTCTCATATGCGGAGGCGAAGGGCTGTGTTGGTGCAGGTCCCGGCGTGAAGAGCGGGCGTTCGGAGACAGCGGTCCCGGTCTGCGGCGGCGCGATCTCTGACGGGAAGCTTTCGGCGATGGGTTGAGCGAGACAGGAAGCCAGGGTTCCGCCGGAAAGTAGAGCGCGTACCAATCGGGGAGCTCGATGCTAGGTAAATCGAGTTGGTCGCAGAATGCCTGAAGGTCCTCTGGCGTGCGTAGCAGGGCAGAGCGCCCCCTTGCGGAAGCAGACAGACCAAAGGGGAATTTCCAGCGATACTGGATGTTTCTGGATCTTAAGGCATCTAGTAGTGGGCACAATGCTCTTCTATTTTGGAGGGTAATTTGTGAAAGGTCTTGGAATAACTTCACTGCCAATGTTTTTCCTTTGATTTCTGCGCTTGGAGGAAATGCAAAATGGAAACAACGCTCATGGAACCCAAGGAAAGATTCTGGGGCTTTATATGTTAGAAAGACAAAGAAAAGACTGTTCTCACTGACAAACCATTCTTTCGGAAGCAAAGGAAACATGCCAGACCATTCTGTTTTTAAAGAGGTGAAAACAAAATTACTCCATCTGCATTGTAGTCTCGCCTGTTACTGCGCTGAACAAGACTGTGAGGTGCTTTTAAAACGTTGCTCGGGTTACCAAAAGGACATCCAAATGAATCTAGATAGCCAATTTAAGGCATCAAGAAATGTTACGATTTGAGAGAAAAGAATTGCAAAATGATTTTTCTTTAGAATAGGATGTTGGCAAACAGGCATCTTAATTATTACTACTTGATTTCTACAAGTAGTTTACATTGGAGGTTGACAAACATGTTCACCATTTATTGAAGGAATAGTGATTAAGATGTTGCTGAAATCTTTGCCTTGTCATCGTAAGACTATACTTTCAGGGATCATTTCTATAGGATTCAAAGGGAGAAATGTGCTCGAAAGTGTCCAAACTCACCTTCCACGATGATGTATTTTAGGGTTCTTGTCTCATTACGAATTCTGTTGGCAGTGCTGCTCTATGCAGGTGCTGCCACCATTTGATGATTTGGTCATCTTTCTAGATGGAATGATGGCAGGAGGGAGCTCATTCAGAGTGGTTGTTTTGAGTGCTTAGAGTCTTCATTTGTTTCAAAAAAAGCTGAGTTTCCAATTTTGTGTTTTGGTCTCATTTGTAAACTATGCCTTTTTTTACTAAATGCTAGATGGAGAAGAAAAAAAATGACATGATATTTCTATTAGGGAAGATTATTAGCAGTGCGATGGGCAGTCACTGCCAATGTTTTTCCTTTGATTTCTGCGCTTGGAGGAAATGCAAAATGGAAACAACGCTCATGGAACCCAAGGAAAGATTCTGGGGCTTTATATGTTAGAAAGACAAAGAAAAGACTGTTCTCACTGACAAACCATTCTTTCGGAAGCAAAGGAAACATGCCAGACCATTCTGTTTTTAAAGAGGTGAAAACAAAATTACTCCATCTGCATTGTAGTCTCGCCTGTTACTGCGCTGAACAAGACTGTGAGGTGCTTTTAAAACATTGCTCGGGTTACCAAAAGGACATCCAAATGAATCTAGATAGCCAATATAAGGCATCAAGAAATGTTACGATTTGAGAGAAAAGAATTGCAAAATGATTTTTCTTTAGAATAGGATGTTGGCAAACAGGCATCTTAATTATTACTACTTGATTTCTACAAGTAGTTTACATTGGAGGTTGACAAACATGTTCACCATTTGTTGAAGGAATAGTGATTAAGATGTTGCTGAAATCTTTGCCTTGTCAAGGTAGGACTATACTTTCAGGGATCATTTCTGTAGGATTCAAAGGGAGAAATGTGCTCGAAAGTGTCCAAACTCACCTTCCACGATGATGAATTTTAGGGTTCTTGTCTCATTAGGAATTCTGTTGGCAGTGCTGCTCTATGCAGGTGCTGCCACCATTTGATGACTTGGTCCTCTTTCTTTCTTTATTTCTGTGCTTGGAGGAAATGCAAAATGGAAACAACGCTCATGGAACCCAAGGAAAGATTCTGGGGCTTTATATGTTAGAAAGGAGCTCATTCGGAAGCAAAGGAAACATGCCAGACCATTCTGTTTTTAAAGAGGTGAGTGCTTAGAGCTCTTCATTTGTTTCAAAAAAAGCTGAGTTTCCATGATTTTTTTTGTGTTTTGGTCTCATTTGTAAACTATGCCTCTTTCTAGATGGACTAAGATGGCAGGAGGGAGCTCATTCAGAGTGGTTGTTTTGAGTGCTTAGAGTCTTCTTTTGTTTCAAAAAAAAAAAAATGACATGATATTTCTATTAGGGAAGATTATTAGCAGTGCGATGGGCAGTCACTGCCAATGTTTTTCCTTTGATTTCTGCGCTTGGAGGAAATGCAAAATGGAAACAACGCTCATGGAACCCAAGGAAAGATTCTGGGGCTTTATATGTTAGAAAGACAAAGAAAAGACTGTTCTCACTGACAAACCATTCTTTCGGAAGCAAAGGAAACATGCCAGACCATTCTGTTTTTAAAGAGGTGAAAACAAAATTACTCCATCTGCATTGTAGTCTCGCCTGTTACTGCGCTGAACAAGACTGTGAGGTGCTTTTAAAACGTTGCTCGGGTTACCAAAAGGACATCCAAATGAATCAAGATAGCCAATATAAGGCATCAAGAAATGTTACGATTTGAGAGAAAAGAATTGCAAAATGATTTTTCTTTAGAATAGGATGTTGGCAAACAGGCATCTTAATTATTACTACTTGATTTCTACAAGTAGTTTACATTGGAGGTTGACAAACATGTTCACCATTTGTTGAAGGAATAGTGATTAAGATGTTGCTGAAATCTTTGCCTGGTCAAGGTAGGACTATACTTTCAGGGATCATTTCTGTAGGATTCAAAGGGAGAAATGTGTTCGAAAGTGTCCAAACTCACCTTCCATGATGATGAATTTTAGGGTTCTTGTCTCATTAGGAATCCTGTTGGCAGTGCTGCTCTATGCAGGTGCTGCCACCATTTGATGACTTGGTCATCTTTCTAGATGGGAAGATGGCAGGAGGGAGCTCATTCAGAGTGGTTGTTTTGAGTGCTTAGAGTCTTCATTTGTTTCAAAAAAAGCTGAGTTTCCAATTTTGTGTTTTGGTCTCATTTGTAAACTATGCCTCTTTTTACTAAATGCTAGATGGAAAAGAAAAAAATTGACATGATATTTCTATTAGGGAAGATTATTAGCAGTGCGATGGGCAGTCACTGCCAATGTTTTTCCTTTAATTTCTGCGCTTGGAGGAAATGCAAAATGGAAACAATGCTCATGGAACCCAAGGAAAGATTCTAGGGCTTTATATGTTAGAAAGACAAAGAAAAGACTGTTCTCACTGACAAACCATTCTTTCGGAAGCAAAGGAAACATGCCAGACCATTCTGTTTTTAAAGAGGTGAAAACAAAATTACTCCATCTGCATTGTAGTCTCGAATGTTACTGCGCTGAACAAGACTGTGAGGTGCTTTTAAAACGTTGCTCGGGTTACCAAAAGGACATCCAAATGAATCAAGATAGCCAATATAAGGCATCAAGAAATGTTACGATTTGAGAGAAAAGAATTGCAAAATGATTTTTCTTTAGAATAGGATGTTGGCAAACAGGCATCTTAATTATTACTACTTGATTTCTACAAGTAGTTTACATTGGAGGTTGACAAACATGTTCACCATTTGTTGAAGGAATAGTGATTAAGATGTTGCTGAAATCTTTGCCTGGTCAAGGTAGGACTATACTTTCAGGGATCATTTCTGTAGGATTCAAAGGGAGAAATGTGCTCGAAAGTGTCCAAACTCACCTTCCATGATGATGAATTTTAGGGTTCTTGTCTCATTAGGAATCCTGTTGGCAGTGCTGCTCTATGCAGGTGCTGCCACCATTTGATGACTTGGTCATCTTTCTAGATGGGAAGATGGCAGGAGGGAGCTCATTCAGAGTGGTTGTTTTGAGTGCTTAGAGTCTTCATTTGTTTCAAAAAAAGCTGAGTTTCCAATTTTGTGTTTTGGTCTCATTTGTAAACTATGCCTCTTTTTACTAAATGCTAGATGGAGAAGAAAAAAAATGACATGGTATTTCTATTAGGGAAGATTATTAGCAGTGCGATGGGCAGTCACTGCCAATGTTTTTCCTTTGATTTCTGCGCTTGGAGGAAATGCAAAATGGAAACAATGCTCATGGAACCCAAGGAAAGATTCTGGGGCTTTATATGTTAGAAAGACAAAGAAAAGACTGTTCTCACTGACAAACCATTCTTTCGGAAGCAAAGGTAACATGCCAGACCATTCTGTTTTTAAAGAGGTGAAAACAAAATTACTCCATCTGCATTGTAGTCTCGAATGTTACTGCGCTGAACAAGACTGTGAGGTGCTTTTAAAACGTTGCTCGGGTTACCAAAAGGACATCCAAATGAATCAAGATAGCCAATATAAGGCATCAAGAAATGTTACGATTTGAGAGAAAAGAATTGCAAAATGATTTTTCTTTAGAATAGGATGTTGGCAAACAGGCATCTTAATTATTACTACTTGATTTCTACAAGTAGTTTACATTGGAGGTTGACAAACATGTTCACCATTTGTTGAAGGAATAGTGATTAAGATGTTGCTGAAATCTTTGCCTGGTCAAGGTAGGACTATACTTTCAGGGATCATTTCTGTAGGATTCAAAGGAAGAGTTGTGTTCGAAAGTGTCCAAACTCACCTTCCATGATGATGAATTTTAGGGTTCTTGTCTCATTAGGAATCCTGTTGGCAGTGCTGCTCTATGCAGGTGCTGCCACCATTTGATGACTTGGTCATCTTTCTAGATGGGAAGATGGCAGGAGGGAGCTCATTCAGAGTGGTTGTTTTGAGTGCTTAGAGTCTTCATTTGTTTCAAAAAAAGCTGAGTTTCCAATTTTGTGTTTTGGTCTCATTTGTAAACTATGCCTCATTTTACTAAATGCTAGATGGAAAAGAAAAAAAATGACATGATAGTTTTATTAGGGAAGATTATTAGCAGTGCGATGGGCAGTCACTGCCAATGTTTTTCCTTTGATTTCTGCGCTTGGAGGAAATGCAAAATGGAAACAACGCTCATGGAACCCAAGGAAAGATTCTGGGGCATTATATGTTAGAAAGACAAAGAAAAGACTGTTCTCACTGACAAACCATTCTTTCGGAAGCAAAGGAAACATGCCAGACCATTCTGTTTTTAAAGAGGTGAAAACAAAATTACTCCATCTGCATTGTAGTCTCGAATGTTACTGTGCTGAACAAGACTGTGAGGTGCTTTTAAAACGTTGCTCGGGTTACCAAAAGGACATCCAAATGAATCAAGATAGCCAATATAAGGCATCAAGAAATGTTACGATTTGAGAGAAAAGAATTGCAAAATGATTTTTCTTTAGAATAGGATGTTGGCAAACAGGCATCTTAATTATTACTACTTGATTTCTACAAGTAGTTTACATTGGAGGTTGACAAACATGTTCACCATTTGTTGAAGGAATAGTGATTAAGATGTTGCTGAAATCTTTGCCTTGTCAAGATAGGACTATACTTTCAGCGATCATTTCTGTTTGATTCAAAAAGAGAAATGTGCTTGAAAGTGTCCAAACACACCTTTCAGGATGATGAGTTTTAGGGTTCTTGTCTCATTAGGAATCCTGTTGACAGTGCTGCTCTATGCAGGTGCTGCCACCATTTGATGACTTGGTCATCTTTCTAGATGGGAAGATGGCAGGAGGGAGCTCATTCAGAGTGGTTGTTTTGTTTTTTTTAATTCTTTATTTATTTCAAAGTTTTCCAATACAAACATAATACATTTTTCCTCCCCCCCGGTCTTCCCCTACCCCACCACCACCCCCCGCCCCCGCCTAGCAGATTCTTCCCAAAGTCCTGTACACTACTGTCAGTCTAATTGTTTCGTCGTATAAATCTTTCTATTGTCTAGTTATCTCTTCGAAATATCTCCATGACCCTCTGAAATCATTCCAGCAGGACCATTTATCTTCCCCTTTGCCCAATTTGCCCTCGTCTTCATGCCCCAGTTCTGCATTCTCCCGCTTTTGCTGTCGGTTCACTCTCATAAACCATTCCCCCATTTGCGGGCTCTCAACTTCCATCCACTTCTTAGGGATTAGATTTTTCGCCTCGTTTAATAGGATGGGGGTTATTGAGTTTCTATACTGCTTTATGGGGATATCTGTCCCGTGGAACAGGACCACCCATGGGTCCTCGGGGATATCTTTTTTTGTAATACTTTTAATCAATGCTAGTATCTGTTTCCAGTATATTTTAATGGTGGGACAATCCCACCAGATATGTGACATCGTGCCTATACCTCCACAACCTCTCCAGCATGTGGGGGGTTTATCTCTTTGTATTCTGCTCCATGTATTAATTTAAATATCTTTTCACATCTGTTTCCGGTACAGGGGGTCCCCAATTCCTCTTCCCATCGTTTGACACCTGGAGGGACACCCGCCTGGCCTTCCTGTATTAACAATCTATATATACGTGAAATAGTGTTTCTCACAGGGAGGCTTGTGCAGATTTTCTCCATTGCAGTAAGGTTATCTCCATCCCGGATTGGTTGTGGTAGACCCTCTACGAAATATCTCAGCTGGATATACCTCCAGGTGTCAATCGACATTAACTCTACTTCTTTGCTCAATTTGTGAAAAGTGATTAGTTTACCTCTTTTAATAATATCTCTTAAACGTGCTTCTCCCTTTTTAATCCAATTTCCCCAGAGTTTGCTCCTACCAGGTTCAAAAAAAACATTATTTTTTAAATTTATCAAAGGGGAATTATATTCCCATTTGTTTTTTCTGTGCACCCTATCCCATATTTTTAAAGTGACTCGTGTAATTTCATGTGTGTCTTCTTCTATTAACCTAAATTTTGGTGGGTTCCATATTACGTGCCCCCAATCCCTATTACCCAGAACATTTTCTAGATTCACCCATCTTTTTTTAACTCCCTCTTTTGTCCATTCAGTGATTCTTGATAGTGCAATTGCATTGAAGTATTGTTCAAAGTCTGGCAGAGCGAGACCCCCCTGTTTTTTCGACCTAGACAGGATTTCTGCTGAGATACGTGGTTTTTTATTGGACCAAATGAATCTAGAAATAATCCCCCTTAAAATCCTGAAAAAAACTTTGGGGACAGATATTGGGAGCATTTGAAGCTTATAATTTATTTTTGGGGCTATGATCATTTTCCTTCCATGGGAACTGGAACTCTTTTACTAAGCGGGCTACTTCTGCTTGGTTAATGTTAATATTAAGAATTTCCGATTTAGTCGGGTTAACTTTAAAATTAGAAACCAGGCCGTATGTTTTTAGTACCTTGAGCAAATTGGGTAAGGATACTCGGGGGTTGGACAGGAAAAACAGGACATCGTCCGCGAAAGCCGCGTACTTGTGTGTCTCATCTCCTACCTCAATCCCATTTATATCCGGTGAATTACGTATAGTTGATAACAATGGTTCCAGGGCTAGTACAAACAGGAGAGGGGACAGAGGACAGCCCTGGCGTGTTCCGTTTTTCATAGAGAATGGCTGAGAGAGGAGCCCATTGACCCTCACCCTCGCCTGTGGTTGGTCATATAGTATCTTTATCCAGCTTAACATTCTCGGTCCTATCCCCATTGCTTCTAATGTAGCAAACATATGTCCCCAGTCTATCCTGTCAAACGCCTTCTCGGCATCTATTGACAGAAATAGACTGGGGACATTCCCCCTCTTACAAGCCTGTATAAGGAGCAGGGCTCTAATCCCATTGTCCCTCCCCTCCCGCCCCGGGACGAATCCTGCCTGATCTGGGAATATCAATTCAGACATCCTGTTTCTTAACCTGTTAGCCAGTACCTTTGCAAAATGCTTGATGTCTGTATTCAAGAGGGCAATTGGACGATAGCTTGAGCAAAGCGTCCTATCCTTTCCTTCCTTCAAAATCAACGTTATTGATGCCATTAAGGCCTCTTTGCCCATCACGCTCTCTCCTCCCAAGGAGTTCCAATACTGGCACAGTCTGGGCACCAAAATATCTCGATATCTTTTAAGGTAAGTAATAGAGCTTCGTAGTAGGCTCTGAACTCTTTAGCTATATCCTTAGTCAGATTTACCGTTGAGCCAGTTTTATTTTGTATTTTATCGATATAGTTGAATTCCCTCTTTTTTTTAAGTAGTCTAGCTAGGTGTTTACTGCTTTTATTTCCCCAAATATGTCTTTCTCTGTCCAGTTTATGGAACCACTTCCTCGCCTCTTGATCCATTTCTGTTTTTAATTCTTCTCTTTTATTTTGCAATCTGGGGTAGGTGTCCCCTTTTCTTACTATATCATCCCTGTGTTCCTGTTCCAGTTCCTGAATCTCTCCCACCAGCCGGGCCCGGTGTGCCCTTTTTTCTCTTTTTTTACCCGCCCCAAAAGAAATCAGGATTCCCCTGATATACGCTTTATGGGCCTCCCAAAGGGAGGTTAGAGATGTCTCCCCGGTATCATTAATTTCAAAAAAGGTTATAATTTCCCTACGTATGGTTTCTTCCGTACCGGGATCATCTAGTAGGCTGTCATTCAGGCGCCAAGCGCATGACCTTGTCTGTGTTCCCGGGAGTCTAATTGTCATTGAAATCGGTGCATGGTCCGAAAGTGTCGTTATTTCAATCTTGGATTCAATCACGTGGTCTAGAGATTTATGCTCTACTAGGAAATAGTCTAGGCAGGAGTGGGTTCCATGAGCTGGAGAGAAAAAAGTGAAATCCTTTACATTTGGGTGTTGCACTCTCCATACATCTATCAACTGGCTTTGCCTGAGTTTGAGTTTTATGTTCTTTAACTGGCATTGACTCTGGCTTCCTGTTTTTGATGTAGCCTGCCAGGCGTCCCAACACCTGGGATAGGAACCTAGTTGGGCTTTTGTTTGGGCTATAGATATTTACCAGTGTTAGCATATTTTCTCCTATTTTGCCTTTTATGGCTATAAACCTCCCATCAGGGTCCAGGAGCCTTACGCTGATGGCAAACTTGACATTTTTAGCAAACCCTATAGCCACCCCCTTAGCACCCCTTGTTGGGGTAACCCCCTGAAACCACAGTGGGTATTCGTGGGAGGCTAACCTTACCCCGCTATCTAATGTCGGGTGTGTCTCTTGTAAGAAAATAACCTCACCCTGATAGGTTTGTATCTCCTTAAGTATCTTGTATCTCTTCATCTGCGAATTCAGACCTTTAACATTATACGACAGAAACTTCAATTTACAAGCCTCCATATTTCGAGAGGGGTATTGTGCAATTGTCGGACCTTATTAACCAATACTTTAATCTTTGTGTCTGCAAGGCGGGGACGATAACCCCTCCCCCCTCCCAAACCCACCCCCCCTCCCAACCTCACCCCTCATCCCCACCCACCCACTCCCCTGGTCGAATTCCGACCATATGTGAACGGCGAGGTGTCCCTTGGAGATACCTCCTGTCCACTGCGCCTCTAGGGTGAAGCTCCGTACCTGGCGATCTGAGGCTGGGTCTCCCCCCTCCCCCCGTCACTCTCGTGAAGGGGGGAAGAGGGGGGGCCCGCTGACTGTATTTGGGACCACAAATCCCCCCGTCTGCACCCGCTCGCCCCCCTCCCCCATTTGTTCCCCTTCCCCCTCTCCCGAGGGAGAAATAATAAGAAAAAAAAAAAAAACCATATGGAAGAGGGGGGGGGGGCTTTGCCCCACGCTTTTCCCTTCCCTTGCTCTTCCCCTCTTCATTCTGCTTTTCTTCCCCTTTTGCTTTCCCACCGGGGTTTACTATTTTAGTTCCGGTTCTGAGGGATTTTGGGGACCGGAATCCCCAATTCCTCACAGAAATTTTGCATCTCCTCCATAAATTTCATGCGTAGTGTCTTCCCGGCCTTGATAACAATCAAAGCCGCCGGGTATCCCCAGCTGTACTTTATGTTCAGAGCTCGTAGGTTTTCCAACAAAGGCTTCATCTCTCTTCTCCGTGCGAGGGTCCCTGCTGATAAATCCGAGAAAACCTGAATTTCAGCCGTTTCATACATCAGTGGGGGTTTTCCTCTGAGATTTTTATAAATTTGGAATTTTTCCTCATAAGAATGAAACCTTATAAGTACATCCCTAGGGGCTTCTTCTCTTACTCCAGGGGGTTTTCTGATGCGATGAGCTCGTTCTATTTTTAAGTCCATTCCCTCTTCCAGTCCTAGAACTGGTTTGAAGATATTTTTCATTTTCAGTATTAAATCTTCCCCCCTCTGTTCAGGAAGAGATCTTATCCTCAGGTTTTGTCTTCTGTTTTGATCTTCCATGCTTTCCATTTTATACTTCATGTCTCTTTCAGTTAGTTGTACTTTTTCCATCGGCTTTCTGAGCTCCTTGTTTTCTTTTGCTTGTTCAATTGCAAATTCTTCGATTCTTTCCACTCTTTTTACTAAGAAGCCAATATCAATTCAAATGTTTAGAATCTCAGTTTTAATGGCACTTTCCAGATTAGAGAACATTTCTGCCATCTCTGTTTTGGTTGGAATTTGTGAAATGTCACTTTGTTGTGTAATGGTACCTGTATCTCCCGCCCTTTCCAGCTCAGCTTCTATCCTGAGTGTTTCTGCCTGGTCTGCCCTCTGCCTTTCCATCTCCTTCTTCTTTTCCTTTGCCCCCTGTTGTTTTTTTTTTTCCATCTCGGGACTTTTTAGGCTGATGTCCTTAAGGTATTTTTGTATGGTACTAGTGTTCAGATTATCCTTAGGTGTTTTGGGCTCCGAGCCTCTTTGCGTTCTCCCCTTCATCATTGGTTAGTAACCGACTTCACTTTGGCCATTTTCTCCCATGGGCAGGGGTGCTTGAAAGATTAAGTCTTGGGAAAAGTACTTATCTATCTTATAGTGCATTCAAAAAAAAAACCTTCAAGTGCAGCGTGGTGCCCCCTGGGGGCTTGGCACGGAAAGCAGGGGGAGATTTTTCATCGGAAGTTCTTTTATCCTTCTGGAACAGTCGGTTTAATTAAACATCTATTCAGGGCAATAGGTACACAATAAAAATATCGACATTCCGCTTTTGACCTCTTTTTGGAGGGCTTTTAGATCACAAGTCTCTACACCTCCTATAGTGTCTCATCCAGTAACAGACCGAAATTGGGCTGAGATTGGGCTGGGATTTACAGGTAACAGGTAATGAAAGTGAGCAGACAGTTTAATGAAAGTACATCTTCTATCTAGGCATTTCTCATGAAGGCAGAGAGTCCTTAAATGTTAAACATCACTCTATGATTTGCTTGCTTTTATCCTTCCAAAAAGCAGGGTATAGCAGTAATTTAGTACAAGAGTTCTAGTAGTGTAGGCATTTAAAAAGAGACAAAATTAACAGCGTTCCTACCTGAGAGAAGGATGTCCTTCAGTAAATCATCTCTCAGTCCGCAGTGTTCCGGCTGGACGAGTGAGGTTTGCTCCTCTATACTATATGGGGTATGCTGTATCCCGGTCCTCTCAAAAAAGCCTCCTTCCTGCATGAGCGGGGAGAGATTTCAATTTCCCGATCTGGGGTGTTACCGTGCAGCCGGATTATACCGGCTCTGTGAGGGAGCTGGTCACTGTGTGGGGATTGCTGGTGCTCGGGTGCGGCATCCGGACGGGCTCCTCCCCCAACGCTGACGCCTCACGTCAGCATGGCGTGCCCAGAGTGGTTTTTTTGAGTGCTTAGAGTCTTCTTTTGTTTCAAAAAAAGCTGAGTTTCCAATTTTGTGTTTTGGTCTCATTTGTAAACTATGCCTCTTTTTACTAAATGCTAGATGGAAAAGAAAAAAAATGACATGATATTTCTATTAGGGAAGATTATTAGCAGTGCGATGAGCAGTCACTGCTAATGTTTTTCTTTTGATTTCTGTGCTTGGAGGAAATGCAAAATGGAAACAACGCTCATGGAACCCAAGGAAAGATTCTGGGGCTTAATATGTTAGAAAAACAAAGAAAAGACTGTTCTCACTGACAAACCATTCTTTCGGAAGCAAAGGAAACATGCCAGACCATTCTGTTTTTAAAGAGGTGAAAGCAAAATTACTCCATCTGCATTGTAGTCTCGCCTGTTACTGCGCTGAACAAGACTGTGAGGTGCTTTTAAAACGTTGCTCGGGTTACCAAAAGGACATCCAAATGAATCAAGATAGCCAATATAATGCATCAAGAAATGTTACGATTTGAGAGAAAAGAATTGCAAAATGATTTTTCTTTAGAATAGGATGTTGGCAAACAGGCATCTTAATTATTACTACTTGATTTCTACAAGTAGTTTACATTGGAGGTTGACAAACATGTTCACCATTTGTTGAAGGAATAGTGATTAAGATGTTGCTGAAATCTTTGCCTTGTCAACGTAGGACTATACATTCAGGGATCATTTCTGTAGGATTCAAAGGGAGAAATGTGTTCGAAAGTGTCCAAACTCATCTTCCACGATGATGAATTTTAGGGTCCTTGTCTCATTAGGAATCCTGTTGGCAGTGCTGCTCTATGCAGGTGCTGCCACCATTTGATGACTTGGTCATCTTTCTAGATGGGAAGATGGCAGGAGGGAGCTCATTCAGAGTGGTTGTTTTGAGTGCTTAGAGTCTTCAATTGTTTCAAAAAAAGCTGAGTTTCCAATTTTGTGTTTTGGTCTCATTTGTAAACTATGCCTCTTTTTACTAAATGCTAGATGGAGAAGAAAAAAAATGACATGGTATTTCCATTAGGGAAGATTATTAGCAGTGCGATGGGCAGTCACTGCCAATGTTTTTCCTTTGATTTCTGTGCTTGGAGGAAATGCAAAATGGAAACAACGCTCATGGAACCCAAGGAAAGATTCTGGGGCTTAATATGTTAGAAAGACAAAGAAAAGACTGTTCTCACTGACAAACCATTCTTTCGGAAGCAAAGGAAACATGCCAGACCATTCTGTTTTTAAAGAGGTGAAAACAAAATGACTCCATCTGCATTGTAGTCTCGCCTGTTACTGCGCTGAACAAGACTGTGAGGTGCTTTTAAAACGTTGCTCGGGTTACCAAAAGGACATCCAAATGAATCAAGATAGCCAATATAAGGCATCAAGAAATGTTACAATTTGAGAGAAAAGAATTGCAAAATTATTTTTTCTTTAGAATAGGATGTTGGCAAACAGGCATCTTAATTATTACTACTTGATTTCTACAAATAGTTTACATTGGAGGTTGACAAAGATGTTCACCATTTGTTATAGGAATAGTGATTAAGATGTTGCTGAAATATTTGCCTTGTCAAGGTAGGACTATACTTTCAGGGATCATTTCTGTAGGATTCAAAGGGAGAAATGTGCTCGAAAGTGTCCAAACTCACCTTCCACGATGATGAATTTTAGGGTTCTTGTCTCATTAGGAATCCTGTTGACAGTGCTGCTCTATGCAGGTGCTGCCACCATTTGATGACTTGGTCATCTTTCTAGATGGGAAGATGGCAGGAGGGAGCTCATTCAGAGTGGTTGTTTTGAGTGCTTAGAGTCTTCATTTGTTTCAAAAAAAGCTGAGTTTCCAATTTTGTGTTTTGGTCTCATTTGTAAACTATGCCTCTTTTTACTAAATGCTAGATGGAAAAGAAAAAAAATGACATGATATTTCTATTAGGGAAGATTATTAGCAGTGCGATGGGCAGTCACTGCTAATGTTTTTCCTTTGATTTCTGCGCTTGGAGGAAATGCAAAATGGAAACAACGCTCATGGAACCCAAGGAAAGATTCTGGGGCTTTATATGTTAGAAAGACAAAGAAAAGACTGTTCTCACTGACAAACCATTCTTTCGGAAGCAAAGGAAACATGCCAGACCATTCTGTTTTTAAAGAGGTGAAAACAAAATTACTCCATCTGCATTGTAGTCTCGCCTGTTACTGCGCTGAACAAGACTGTGAGGTGCTTTTTAAACGTTGCTCGGGTTACCAAAAGGACATCCAAATGAATCTAGATAGCCAATATAAGGCATCAAGAAATGTTACGATTTGAGAGAAAAGAATTGCAAAATGATTTTTCTTTATAATAGGATGTTGGCAAACAGGCATCTTAATTATTACTACTTGATTTCTACAAGTAGTTTACATTGGAGGTTGACAAACATGTTCACCATTTGTTGAAGGAATAGTGATTAAGATGTTGCTGAAATCTTTGCCTTGTCAAGGTAGGACTATACTTTCAGGGATCATTTCTGTAGGATTCAAAGGGAGAAACGTGCTCGAAAATGTCCAAACTCACCTTCCACGTTGATGAATTTTAGGGTTCTTGTCTCATTAGGAATCCTGATGACAGTGCTGCTCTATGCAGGTGCTGCCACCATTTGATGACTTGGTCATCTTTCTAGATGGGAAGATGGCAGGAGGGAGCTCATTCAGAGTGGTTGTTTTGAGTGCTTAGAGTCTTCATTTGTTTCAAAAAAAGCTGAGTTTCCAATTTTGTGTTTTGGTCTCATTTGTAAACTATGCCTCTTTTTACGAAATGCTAGATGGAGAAGAAAAAAAATGACATGGTATTTCCATTAGGGAAGATTAATAGCAGTGCGATGGGCAGTCACTGCCAATGTTTTTCTTTTGATTTCTGTGCTTGGAGGAAATGCAAAATGGAAACAACGCTCATGGAACCCAAGGAAAGATTCTGGGGCTTTATATGTTAGAAAGACAAAGAAAAGACTGTTCTCACTGACAAACCATTCTTTCGGAAGCAAAGGAAACATGCCAGACCATTCTGTTTTTAAAGAGGTGAAAACAAAATTACTCCATCTGCATTGTAGTCTTGCTTGTTACTGCGCTGAACAAGACTGTGAGGTGCTTTTAAAACGTTGCTCGGGTTACCAAAAGGACATCCAAATGAATCAAGATAGTCAATATAAGGCATCAAGAAATGTAACGATTTGAGAGAAAAGAATTGCAAAATGATTTTTTCTTTACAATAGGATGTTGGCAAACAGGCATCTTAATTATTACTACTTGATTTCTACAAGTAGTTTACATTGGAGGTTGACAAACATGTTCACCATTTGTTGAAGGAATAGTGATTAAGATGTTGCTGAAATCTTTGCCTTGTCAAGGTAGGACTATACTTTCAGGGATCATTTCTGTAGGATTCAAAGGGAGAAATGTGCTCGAAAGTGTCCAAACTCACCTTCCACGATGATGAATTTTAGGGTTCTTGTCTCATTAGGAATCCTGTTGGCAGTGCTGTTCTATGCAGGTGCTGCCACCATTTGATGACTTGGTCATTTTTCTAGATGGGAAGATGGCAGGAGGGAGCTCATTCAGAGTGGTTGTTTTGAGTGCTTAGAGTCTTCATTTGTTTCAAAAAAAGCTGAGTTTCCAATTTTGTGTTTTGGTCTCGTTTGTAAACTATGCCTCTTTTTACGAAATGCTAGATGGAGAAGAAAAAAAATGACATGGTATTTCCATTAGGGAAGATTAATAGCAGTGCGATGGGCAGTCACTGCCAATGTTTTTCTTTTGATTTCTGTGCTTGGAGGAAATGCAAAATGGAAACAACGCTCATGGAACCCAAGGAAAGATTCTGGGGCTTAATATGTTAGAAAGACAAAGAAAAGACTGTTCTCACTGACAAACCATTCTTTCGGAAGCAAAGGAAACATGCCAGACCATTCTGTTTTTAAAGAGGTGAAAACAAAATTACTCCATCTGCATTGTAGTCTCGCCTGTTACTGCGCTGAACAAGACTGTGAGGTGCTTTTAAAACGTTGCTCGGGTTACCAAAAGGACATCCAAATGAATCTAGATAGCCAATATAAGGCATCAAGAAATGTTACGATTTGAGAGTAAAGAATTGCAAAATGATTTTTCTTTAGAATAGGATGTTGGCAAACAGGCATCTTAATTATTACTACTTGATTTCTACAAGTAGTTTACATTGGAGGTTGACAAACATGTTCACCATTTGTTGAAGGAATAGTGATTAAGATGTTGCTGAAATCTTTGCCTTGTCAAGGTAGGACTATACTTTCAGGGATCATTTCTGTAGGATTCAAAGGGAGAAATGTGCTCGAAAGTGTCCAAACTCACCTTCCACGATGATGAATTTTAGGGTTCTTGTCTCATTAGGAATCCTGTTGGCAGTGCTGTTCTATGCAGGTGCTGCTACCATTTGATGACTTGGTCATCTTTCTAGATGGGAAGATGGCAGGAGGGAGCTCATTCAGAGTGGTTGTTTTGAGTGCTTAGAGTCTTCTTTTGTTTCAAAAAAAGCTGAGTTTCCAATTTTCTGTTTTGGTCTCATTTGTAAACTCTGCCTCTTTTTACGAAATGCTAGATGGAAAAGAAAAAAAATGACATGATATTTCTATTAGGGAAGATTATTAGCAGTGCGATGGGCAGTCACTGCCAATGTTTTTCCTTTGATTTCTGCGCTTGGAGGAAATGCAAAATGGAAACAACGCTCATGGAACCCAAGGAAAGGTTCTGGGGCTTTATATGTTAGAAAGACAAAGAAAAGACTGTTCTCACTGACAAACCATTCTTTCGGAAGCAAAGGTAACATGCCAGACCATTCTGTTTTTAAAGAGGTGAAAACAAAATTACTCCATCTGCATTGTAGTCTCGCCTGTTACTGCGCTGAACAAGACTGTGAGGTGCTTTTAAAACGTTGCTCGGGTTACCAAAAGGACATCCAAATGAATCTAGATAGCCAATATAAGGCATCAAGAAATGTTACGATTTGAGAGTAAAGAATTGCAAAATGATTTTTCTTTAGAATAGGATGTTGGCAAACAGGCATCTTAATTATTACTACTTGATTTCTACAAGTAGTTTACATTGGAGGTTGACAAACATGTTCACCATTTGTTGAAGGAATAGTGATTAAGATGTTGCTGAAATCTTTGCCTTGTCAAGGTAGGACTATACTTTCAGGGATCATTTCTGTAGGATTCAAAGGGAGAAATGTGCTCGAAAGTGTCTAAACTCACCTTCCACGATGATGAATTTTAGGGTTCTTGTCTCATTAGGAATCCTGTTGGCAGTGCTGTTCTATGCAGGTGCTGCTACCATTTGATGACTTGGTCATCTTTCTAGATGGGAAGATGGCAGGAGGGAGCTCATTCAGAGTGGTTGTTTTGAGTGCTTAGAGTCTTCATTTGTTTCAAAAAAAGCTGAGTTTCCAATTTTGTGTTTTGGTCTCATTTGTAAACTATGCCTCTTTTTACTAAATGCTAGATGGAGAAGAAAAAAAATGACATGGTATTTCCATTAGGGAAGATTAATAGCAGTGCGATGGGCAGTCACTGCCAATGTTTTTCTTTTGATTTCTGTGCTTGGAGGAAATGCAAAATGGAAACAACGCTCATGGAACCCAAGGAAAGATTCTGGGGCTTAATATGTTAGAAAGACAAAGAAAAGACTGTTCTCACTGACAAACCATTCTTTCGGAAGCAAAGGTAACATGCCAGACCATTCTGTTTTTAAAGAGGTGAAAACAAAATTACTCCATCTGCATTGTAGTCTCGCCTGTTACTGCGCTGAACAAGACTGTGAGGTGCTTTTAAAACGTTGCTCGGGTTACCAAAAGGACATCCAAATGAATCTAGATAGCCAATATAAGGCATCAAGAAATGTTACGATTTGAGAGTAAAGAATTGCAAAATGATTTTTCTTTAGAATAGGATGTTGGCAAACAGGCATCTTAATTATTACTACTTGATTTCTACAAGTAGTTTACATTGGAGGTTGACAAACATGTTCACCATTTGTTGAAGGAATAGTGATTAAGATGTTGCTGAAATCTTTGCCTTGTCAAGGTAGGACTATACTTTCAGGGATCATTTCTGTAGGATTCAAAGGGAGAAATGTGCTCGAAAGTGTCCAAACTCACCTTCCACGATGATGAATTTTAGGGTTCTTGTCTCATTAGGAATCCTGTTGGCAGTGCTGTTCTATGCAGGTGCTGCCACCATTTGATGACTTGGTCATTTTTCTAGATGGGAAGATGGCAGGAGGGAGCTCATTCAGAGTGGTTGTTTTGAGTGCTTAGAGTCTTCTTTTGTTTCAAAAAAAGCTGAGTTTCCAATTTTGTGTTTTGGTCTCATTTGTAAACTCTGCCTCTTTTTACTAAATGCTAGATGGAAAAGAAAAAAAATGACATGATATTTCTATTAGGGAAGATTATTAGCAGTGCGATGGGCAGTCACTGCCAATGTTTTTCCTTTGATTTCTGCGCTTGGAGGAAATGCAAAATGGAAACAACGCTCATGGAACCCAAGGAAAGATTCTGGGGCTTTATATGTTAGAAAGACAAAGAAAAGACTGTTCTCACTGACAAACCATTCTTTCGGAAGCAAAGGAAACATGCCAGACCATTCTGTTTTTAAAGAGGTGAAAACAAAATTACTCCATCTGCATTGTAGTCTCGCCTGTTACTGCGCTGAACAAGACTGTGAGGTGCTTTTAAAACGTTGCTCGGGTTACCAAAAGGACATCCAAATGAATCTAGATAGCCAATATAAGGCATCAAGAAATGTTACGATTTGAGAGTAAAGAATTGCAAAATGATTTTTCTTTAGAATAGGATGTTGGCAAACAGGCATCTTAATTATTACTACTTGATTTCTACAAGTAGTTTACATTGGAGGTTGACAAACATGTTCACCATTTGTTGAAGGAATAGTGATTAAGATGTTGCTGAAATCTTTGCCTTGTCAAGGTAGGACTATACTTTCAGGGATCATTTCTGTAGGATTCAAAGGGAGAAATGTGCTCGAAAGTGTCCAAACTCACCTTCCACGATGATGAATTTTAGGGTTCTTGTCTCATTAGGAATCCTGTTGGCAGTGCTGTTCTATGCAGGTGCTGCTACCATTTGATGACTTGGTCATCTTTCTAGATGGGAAGATGGCAGGAGGGAGCTCATTCAGAGTGGTTGTTTTGAGTGCTTAGAGTCTTCTTTTGTTTCAAAAAAAGCTGAGTTTCCAATTTTCTGTTTTGGTCTCATTTGTAAACTATGCCTCTTTTTACGAAATGCTAGATGGAAAAGAAAAAAAATGACATGATATTTCTATTAGGGAAGATTATTAGCAGTGCGATGGGCAGTCACTGCCAATGTTTTTCCTTTGATTTCTGCGCTTGGAGGAAATGCAAAATGGAAACAACGCTCATGGAACCCAAGGAAAGATTCTGGGGCTTTATATGTTAGAAAGACAAAGAAAAGACTGTTCTCACTGACAAACCATTCTTTCGGAAGCAAAGGTAACATGCCAGACCATTCTGTTTTTAAAGAGGTGAAAACAAAATTACTCCATCTGCATTGTAGTCTCGCCTGTTACTGCGCTGAACAAGACTGTGAGGTGCTTTTAAAACGTTGCTCGGGTTACCAAAAGGACATCCAAATGAATCTAGATAGCCAATATAAGGCATCAAGAAATGTTACGATTTGAGAGTAAAGAATTGCAAAATGATTTTTCTTTAGAATAGGATGTTGGCAAACAGGCATCTTAATTATTACTACTTGATTTCTACAAGTAGTTTACATTGGAGGTTGACAAACATGTTCACCATTTGTTGAAGGAATAGTGATTAAGATGTTGCTGAAATCTTTGCCTTGTCAAGGTAGGACTATACTTTCAGGGATCATTTCTGTAGGATTCAAAGGGAGAAATGTGCTCGAAAGTGTCTAAACTCACCTTCCACGATGATGAATTTTAGGGTTCTTGTCTCATTAGGAATCCTGTTGGCAGTGCTGTTCTATGCAGGTGCTGCCACCATTTGATGACTTGGTCATCTTTCTAGATGGGAAGATGGCAGGAGGGAGCTCATTCAGAGTGGTTGTTTTGAGTGCTTAGAGTCTTCATTTGTTTCAAAAAAAGCTGAGTTTCCAATTTTGTGTTTTGGTCTCATTTGTAAACTATGCCTCTTTTTACGAAATGCTAGATGGAGAAGAAAAAAAATGACATGGTATTTCCATTAGGGAAGATTAATAGCAGTGCGATGGGCAGTCACTGCCAATGTTTTTCCTTTGATTTCTGCGCTTGGAGGAAATGCAAAATGGAAACAACGCTCATGGAACCCAAGGAAAGATTCTGGGGCTTTATATGTTAGAAAGACAAAGAAAAGACTGTTCTCACTGACAAACCATTCTTTCGGAAGCAAAGGAAACATGCCAGACCATTCTGTTTTTAAAGAGGTGAAAACAAAATTACTCCATCTGCATTGTAGTCTCGCCTGTTACTGCGCTGAACAAGACTGTGAGGTGCTTTTAAAACGTTGCTCGGGTTACCAAAAGGACATCCAAATGAATCTAGATAGCCAATATAAGGCATCAAGAAATGTTACGATTTGAGAGTAAAGAATTGCAAAATGATTTTTCTTTAGAATAGGATGTTGGCAAACAGGCATCTTAATTATTACTACTTGATTTCTACAAGTAGTTTACATTGGAGGTTGACAAACATGTTCACCATTTGTTGAAGGAATAGTGATTAAGATGTTGCTGAAATCTTTGCCTTGTCAAGGTAGGACTATACTTTCAGGGATCATTTCTGTAGGATTCAAAGGGAGAAATGTGCTCGAAAGTGTCCAAACTCACCTTCCACGATGATGAATTTTAGGGTTCTTGTCTCATTAGGAATCCTGTTGGCAGTGCTGTTCTATGCAGGTGCTGCTACCATTTGATGACTTGGTCATCTTTCTAGATGGGAAGATGGCAGGAGGGAGCTCATTCAGAGTGGTTGTTTTGAGTGCTTAGAGTCTTCATTTGTTTCAAAAAAAGCTGAGTTTCCAATTTTGTGTTTTGGTCTCATTTGTAAACTATGCCTCTTTTTACGAAATGCTAGATGGAGAAGAAAAAAAATGACATGGTATTTCCATTAGGGAAGATTAATAGCAGTGCGATGGGCAGTCACTGCCAATGTTTTTCTTTTGATTTCTGTGCTTGGAGGAAATGCAAAATGGAAACAACGCTCATGGAACCCAAGGAAAGATTCTGGGGCTTAATATGTTAGAAAGACAAAGAAAAGACTGTTCTCACTGACAAACCATTCTTTCGGAAGCAAAGGTAACATGCCAGACCATTCTGTTTTTAAAGAGGTGAAAACAAAATTACTCCATCTGCATTGTAGTCTCGCCTGTTACTGCGCTGAACAAGACTGTGAGGTGCTTTTAAAACGTTGCTCGGGTTACCAAAAGGACATCCAAATGAATCTAGATAGCCAATATAAGGCATCAAGAAATGTTACGATTTGAGAGTAAAGAATTGCAAAATGATTTTTCTTTAGAATAGGATGTTGGCAAACAGGCATCTTAATTATTACTACTTGATTTCTACAAGTAGTTTACATTGGAGGTTGACAAACATGTTCACCATTTGTTGAAGGAATAGTGATTAAGATGTTGCTGAAATCTTTGCCTTGTCAAGGTAGGACTATACTTTCAGGGATCATTTCTGTAGGATTCAAAGGGAGAAATGTGCTCGAAAGTGTCTAAACTCACCTTCCACGATGATGAATTTTAGGGTTCTTGTCTCATTAGGAATCCTGTTGGCAGTGCTGTTCTATGCAGGTGCTGCCACCATTTGATGACTTGGTCATCTTTCTAGATGGGAAGATGGCAGGAGGGAGCTCATTCAGAGTGGTTGTTTTGAGTGCTTAGAGTCTTCATTTGTTTCAAAAAAAGCTGAGTTTCCAATTTTGTGTTTTGGTCTCATTTGTAAACTATGCCTCTTTTTACGAAATGCTAGATGGAGAAGAAAAAAAATGACATGGTATTTCCATTAGGGAAGATTAATAGCAGTGCGATGGGCAGTCACTGCCAATGTTTTTCTTTTGATTTCTGTGCTTGGAGGAAATGCAAAATGGAAACAACGCTCATGGAACCCAAGGAAAGATTCTGGGGCTTAATATGTTAGAAAGACAAAGAAAAGACTGT
Organism: Lithobates sylvaticus; assembly: GCA_028564925.1. Classification (NCBI taxonomy): domain Eukaryota; kingdom Metazoa; phylum Chordata; class Amphibia; order Anura; family Ranidae; genus Lithobates; species Lithobates sylvaticus. Next base: position 168,475,140 of record CM053027.1, on the reverse strand, counting down.
TCTCACTGACAAACCATTCTTTCGGAAGCAAAGGAAACATGCCAGACCATTCTGTTTTTAAAGAGGTGAAAACAAAATTACTCCATCTGCATTGTAGTCTCGCCTGTTACTGCGCTGAACAAGACTGTGAGGTGCTTTTAAAACGTTGCTCGGGTTACCAAAAGGACATCCAAATGAATCTAGATAGCCAATATAAGGCATCAAGAAATGTTACGATTTGAGAGAAAAGAATTGCAAAATGATTTTTCTTTAGAATAGGATGTTGGCAAACAGGCATCTTAATTATTACTACTTGATTTCTACAAGTAGTTTACATTGGAGGTTGACAAACATGTTCACCATTTGTTGAAGGAATAGTGATTAAGATGTTGCTGAAATCTTTGCCTTGTCAAGGTAGGACTATACTTTCAGGGATCATTTCTGTAGGATTCAAAGGGAGAAATGTGCTCGAAAGTGTCCAAACTCACCTTCCACGATGATGAATTTTAGGGTTCTTGTCTCATTAGGAATCCTGTTGGCAGTGCTGTTCTATGCAGGTGCTGCCACCATTTGATGACTTGGTCATCTTTCTAGATGGGAAGATGGCAGGAGGGAGCTCATTCAGAGTGGTTGTTTTGAGTGCTTAGAGTCTTCTTTTGTTTCAAAAAAAGCTGAGTTTCCAATTTTGTGTTTTGGTCTCATTTGTAAACTATGCCTCTTTTTACGAAATGCTAGATGGAGAAGAAAAAAAATGACATGGTATTTCCATTAGGGAAGATTAATAGCAGTGCGATGGGCAGTCACTGCCAATGTTTTTCTTTTGATTTCTGTGCTTGGAGGAAATGCAAAATGGAAACAACGCTCATGGAACCCAAGGAAAGATTCTGGGGCTTAATATGTTAGAAAGACAAAGAAAAGACTGTTCTCACTGACAAACCATTCTTTCGGAAGCAAAGGTAACATGCCAGACCATTCTGTTTTTAAAGAGGTGAAAACAAAATTACTCCATCTGCATTGTAGTCTCGCCTGTTACTGCGCTGAACAAGACTGTGAGGTGCTTTTAAAACGTTGCTCGGGTTACCAAAAGGACATCCAAATGAATCTAGATAGCCAATATAAGGCATCAAGAAATGTTACGATTTGAGAGAAAAGAATTGCAAAATGATTTTTCTTTAGAATAGGATGTTGGCAAACAGGCATCTTAATTATTACTACTTGATTTCTACAAGTAGTTTACATTGGAGGTTGACAAACATGTTCACCATTTGTTGAAGGAATAGTGATTAAGATGTTGCTGAAATCTTTGCCTTGTCAAGGTAGGACTATACTTTCAGGGATCATTTCTGTAGGATTCAAAGGGAGAAATGTGCTCGAAAGTGTCCAAACTCACCTTCCACGATGATGAATTTTAGGGTTCTTGTCTCATTAGGAATCCTGTTGGCAGTGCTGTTCTATGCAGGTGCTGCCACCATTTGATGACTTGGTCATCTTTCTAGATGGGAAGATGGCAGGAGGGAGCTCATTCAGAGTGGTTGTTTTGAGTGCTTAGAGTCTTCATTTGTTTCAAAAAAAGCTGAGTTTCCAATTTTGTGTTTTGGTCTCATTTGTAAACTATGCCTCTTTTTACTAAATGCTAGATGGAGAAGAAAAAAAATGACATGGTATTTCCATTAGGGAAGATTAATAGCAGTGCGATGGGCAGTCACTGCCAATGTTTTTCTTTTGATTTCTGTGCTTGGAGGAAATGCAAAATGGAAACAACGCTCATGGAACCCAAGGAAAGATTCTGGGGCTTAATATGTTAGAAAGACAAAGAAAAGACTGTTCTCACTGACAAACCATTCTTTCGGAAGCAAAGGAAACATGCCAGACCATTCTGTTTTTAAAGAGGTGAAAACAAAATTACTCCATCTGCATTGTAGTCTCGCCTGTTACTGCGCTGAACAAGACTGTGAGGTGCTTTTAAAACGTTGCTCGGGTTACCAAAAGGACATCCAAATGAATCTAGATAGCCAATATAAGGCATCAAGAAATGTTACGATTTGAGAGTAAAGAATTGCAAAATGATTTTTCTTTAGAATAGGATGTTGGCAAACAGGCATCTTAATTATTACTACTTGATTTCTACAAGTAGTTTACATTGGAGGTTGACAAACATGTTCACCATTTGTTGAAGGAATAGTGATTAAGATGTTGCTGAAATCTTTGCCTTGTCAAGGTAGGACTATACTTTCAGGGATCATTTCTGTAGGATTCAAAGGGAGAAATGTGCTCGAAAGTGTCCAAACTCACCTTCCACGATGATGAATTTTAGGGTTCTTGTCTCATTAGGAATCCTGTTGGCAGTGCTGTTCTATGCAGGTGCTGCCACCATTTGATGACTTGGTCATCTTTCTAGATGGGAAGATGGCAGGAGGGAGCTCATTCAGAGTGGTTGTTTTGAGTGCTTAGAGTCTTCTTTTGTTTCAAAAAAAGCTGAGTTTCCAATTTTGTGTTTTGGTCTCATTTGTAAACTATGCCTCTTTTTACTAAATGCTAGATGGAAAAGAAAAAAAATGACATGATATTTCTATTAGGGAAGATTATTAGCAGTGCGATGGGCAGTCACTGCCAATGTTTTTCCTTTGATTTCTGCGCTTGGAGGAAATGCAAAATGGAAACAACGCTCATGGAACCCAAGGAAAGATTCTGGGGCTTTATATGTTAGAAAGACAAAGAAAAGACTGTTCTCACTGACAAACCATTCTTTCGGAAGCAAAGGTAACATGCCAGACCATTCTGTTTTTAAAGAGGTGAAAACAAAATTACTCCATCTGCATTGTAGTCTCGCCTGTTACTGCGCTGAACAAGACTGTGAGGTGCTTTTAAAACGTTGCTCGGGTTACCAAAAGGACATCCAAATGAATCTAGATAGCCAATATAAGGCATCAAGAAATGTTACGATTTGAGAGTAAAGAATTGCAAAATGATTTTTCTTTAGAATAGGATGTTGGCAAACAGGCATCTTAATTATTACTACTTGATTTCTACAAGTAGTTTACATTGGAGGTTGACAAACATGTTCACCATTTGTTGAAGGAATAGTGATTAAGATGTTGCTGAAATCTTTGCCTTGTCAAGGTAGGACTATACTTTCAGGGATCATTTCTGTAGGATTCAAAGGGAGAAATGTGCTCGAAAGTGTCCAAACTCACCTTCCACGATGATGAATTTTAGGGTTCTTGTCTCATTAGGAATCCTGTTGGCAGTGCTGTTCTATGCAGGTGCTGCCACCATTTGATGACTTGGTCATCTTTCTAGATGGGAAGATGGCAGGAGGGAGCTCATTCAGAGTGGTTGTTTTGAGTGCTTAGAGTCTTCATTTGTTTCAAAAAAAGCTGAGTTTCCAATTTTGTGTTTTGGTCTCATTTGTAAACTATGCCTCTTTTTACGAAATGCTAGATGGAGAAGAAAAAAAATGACATGGTATTTCCATTAGGGAAGATTAATAGCAGTGCGATGGGCAGTCACTGCCAATGTTTTTCTTTTGATTTCTGTGCTTGGAGGAAATGCAAAATGGAAACAACGCTCATGGAACCCAAGGAAAGATTCTGGGGCTTAATATGTTAGAAAGACAAAGAAAAGACTGTTCTCACTGACAAACCATTCTTTCGGAAGCAAAGGAAACATGCCAGACCATTCTGTTTTTAAAGAGGTGAAAACAAAATTACTCCATCTGCATTGTAGTCTCGCCTGTTACTGCGCTGAACAAGACTGTGAGGTGCTTTTAAAACGTTGCTCGGGTTACCAAAAGGACATCCAAATGAATCTAGATAGCCAATATAAGGCATCAAGAAATGTTACGATTTGAGAGAAAAGAATTGCAAAATGATTTTTCTTTAGAATAGGATGTTGGCAAACAGGCATCTTAATTATTACTACTTGATTTCTACAAGTAGTTTACATTGGAGGTTGACAAACATGTTCACCATTTGTTGAAGGAATAGTGATTAAGATGTTGCTGAAATCTTTGCCTTGTCAAGGTAGGACTATACTTTCAGGGATCATTTCTGTAGGATTCAAAGGGAGAAATGTGCTCGAAAGTGTCCAAACTCACCTTCCACGATGATGAATTTTAGGGTTCTTGTCTCATTAGGAATCCTGTTGGCAGTGCTGTTCTATGCAGGTGCTGCCACCATTTGATGACTTGGTCATCTTTCTAGATGGGAAGATGGCAGGAGGGAGCTCATTCAGAGTGGTTGTTTTGAGTGCTTAGAGTCTTCTTTTGTTTCAAAAAAAGCTGAGTTTCCAATTTTGTGTTTTGGTCTCATTTGTAAACTATGCCTCTTTTTACTAAATGCTAGATGGAAAAGAAAAAAAATGACATGATATTTCTATTAGGGAAGATTATTAGCAGTGCGATGGGCAGTCACTGCCAATGTTTTTCCTTTGATTTCTGCGCTTGGAGGAAATGCAAAATGGAAACAACGCTCATGGAACCCAAGGAAAGATTCTGGGGCTTTATATGTTAGAAAGACAAAGAAAAGACTGTTCTCACTGACAAACCATTCTTTCGGAAGCAAAGGAAACATGCCAGACCATTCTGTTTTTAAAGAGGTGAAAACAAAATTACTCCATCTGCATTGTAGTCTCGCCTGTTACTGCGCTGAACAAGACTGTGAGGTGCTTTTAAAACGTTGCTCGGGTTACCAAAAGGACATCCAAATGAATCTAGATAGCCAATATAAGGCATCAAGAAATGTTACGATTTGAGAGTAAAGAATTGCAAAATGATTTTTCTTTAGAATAGGATGTTGGCAAACAGGCATCTTAATTATTACTACTTGATTTCTACAAGTAGTTTACATTGGAGGTTGACAAACATGTTCACCATTTGTTGAAGGAATAGTGATTAAGATGTTGCTGAAATCTTTGCCTTGTCAAGGTAGGACTATACTTTCAGGGATCATTTCTGTAGGATTCAAAGGGAGAAATGTGCTCGAAAGTGTCCAAACTCACCTTCCACGATGATGAATTTTAGGGTTCTTGTCTCATTAGGAATCCTGTTGGCAGTGCTGTTCTATGCAGGTGCTGCCACCATTTGATGACTTGGTCATCTTTCTAGATGGGAAGATGGCAGGAGGGAGCTCATTCAGAGTGGTTGTTTTGAGTGCTTAGAGTCTTCTTTTGTTTCAAAAAAAGCTGAGTTTCCAATTTTGTGTTTTGGTCTCATTTGTAAACTATGCCTCTTTTTACGAAATGCTAGATGGAGAAGAAAAAAAATGACATGGTATTTCCATTAGGGAAGATTAATAGCAGTGCGATGGGCAGTCACTGCCAATGTTTTTCTTTTGATTTCTGTGCTTGGAGGAAATGCAAAATGGAAACAACGCTCATGGAACCCAAGGAAAGATTCTGGGGCTTAATATGTTAGAAAGACAAAGAAAAGACTGTTCTCACTGACAAACCATTCTTTCGGAAGCAAAGGTAACATGCCAGACCATTCTGTTTTTAAAGAGGTGAAAACAAAATTACTCCATCTGCATTGTAGTCTCGCCTGTTACTGCGCTGAACAAGACTGTGAGGTGCTTTTAAAACGTTGCTCGGGTTACCAAAAGGACATCCAAATGAATCTAGATAGCCAATATAAGGCATCAAGAAATGTTACGATTTGAGAGAAAAGAATTGCAAAATGATTTTTCTTTAGAATAGGATGTTGGCAAACAGGCATCTTAATTATTACTACTTGATTTCTACAAGTAGTTTACATTGGAGGTTGACAAACATGTTCACCATTTGTTGAAGGAATAGTGATTAAGATGTTGCTGAAATCTTTGCCTTGTCAAGGTAGGACTATACTTTCAGGGATCATTTCTGTAGGATTCAAAGGGAGAAATGTGCTCGAAAGTGTCCAAACTCACCTTCCACGATGATGAATTTTAGGGTTCTTGTCTCATTAGGAATCCTGTTGGCAGTGCTGCTCTATGCAGGTGCTGCCACCATTTGATGACTTGGTCATCTTTCTAGATGGGAAGATGGCAGGAGGGAGCTCATTCAGAGTGGTTGTTTTGAGTGCTTAGAGTCTTCTTTTGTTTCAAAAAAAGCTGAGTTTCCAATTTTGTGTTTTGGTCTCATTTGTAAACTATGCCTCTTTTTACTAAATGCTAGATGGAGAAGAAAAAAAATGACATGGTATTTCCATTAGGGAAGATTAATAGCAGTGCGATGGGCAGTCACTGCCAATGTTTTTCTTTTGATTTCTGTGCTTGGAGGAAATGCAAAATGGAAACAACGCTCATGGAACCCAAGGAAAGATTCTGGGGCTTAATATGTTAGAAAGACAAAGAAAAGACTGTTCTCACTGACAAACCATTCTTTCGGAAGCAAAGGAAACATGCCAGACCATTCTGTTTTTAAAGAGGTGAAAACAAAATTACTCCATCTGCATTGTAGTCTCGCCTGTTACTGCGCTGAACAAGACTGTGAGGTGCTTTTAAAACGTTGCTCGGGTTACCAAAAGGACATCCAAATGAATCTAGATAGCCAATATAAGGCATCAAGAAATGTTACGATTTGAGAGAAAAGAATTGCAAAATGATTTTTCTTTAGAATAGGATGTTGGCAAACAGGCATCTTAATTATTACTACTTGATTTCTACAAGTAGTTTACATTGGAGGTTGACAAACATGTTCACCATTTGTTGAAGGAATAGTGATTAAGATGTTGCTGAAATCTTTGCCTTGTCAAGGTAGGACTATACTTTCAGGGATCATTTCTGTAGGATTCAAAGGGAGAAATGTGCTCGAAAGTGTCCAAACTCACCTTCCACGATGATGAATTTTAGGGTTCTTGTCTCATTAGGAATCCTGTTGGCAGTGCTGCTCTATGCAGGTGCTGCCACCATTTGATGACTTGGTCATCTTTCTAGATGGGAAGATGGCAGGAGGGAGCTCATTCAGAGTGGTTGTTTTGAGTGCTTAGAGTCTTCTTTTGTTTCAAAAAAAGCTGAGTTTCCAATTTTGTGTTTTGGTCTCATTTGTAAACTATGCCTCTTTTTACTAAATGCTAGATGGAAAAGAAAAAAAATGACATGATATTTCTATTAGGGAAGATTATTAGCAGTGCGATGGGCAGTCACTGCCAATGTTTTTCCTTTGATTTCTGCGCTTGGAGGAAATGCAAAATGGAAACAACGCTCATGGAACCCAAGGAAAGATTCTGGGGCTTTATATGTTAGAAAGACAAAGAAAAGACTGTTCTCACTGACAAACCATTCTTTCGGAAGCAAAGGAAACATGCCAGACCATTCTGTTTTTAAAGAGGTGAAAACAAAATTACTCCATCTGCATTGTAGTCTCGCCTGTTACTGCGCTGAACAAGACTGTGAGGTGCTTTTAAAACGTTGCTCGGGTTACCAAAAGGACATCCAAATGAATCTAGATAGCCAATATAAGGCATCAAGAAATGTTACGATTTGAGAGAAAAGAATTGCAAAATGATTTTTCTTTAGAATAGGATGTTGGCAAACAGGCATCTTAATTATTACTACTTGATTTCTACAAGTAGTTTACATTGGAGGTTGACAAACATGTTCACCATTTGTTGAAGGAATAGTGATTAAGATGTTGCTGAAATCTTTGCCTTGTCAAGGTAGGACTATACTTTCAGGGATCATTTCTGTAGGATTCAAAGGGAGAAATGTGCTCGAAAGTGTCCAAACTCACCTTCCACGATGATGAATTTTAGGGTTCTTGTCTCATTAGGAATCCTGTTGGCAGTGCTGCTCTATGCAGGTGCTGCCACCATTTGATGACTTGGTCATCTTTCTAGATGGAAAGATGGCAGGAGGGAGCTCATTCAGAGTGGTTGTTTTGAGTGCTTAGAGTCTTCATTTGTTTCAAAAAAAGCTGAGTTTCCAATTTTGTGTTTTGGTCTCATTTGTAAACTATGCCTCTTTTTACGAAATGCTAGATGGAGAAGAAAAAAAATGACATGGTATTTCCATTAGGGAAGATTAATAGCAGTGCGATGGGCAGTCACTGCCAATGTTTTTCCTTTGATTTCTGCGCTTGGAGGAAATGCAAAATGGAAACAACGCTCATGGAACCCAAGGAAAGATTCTGGGGCTTAATATGTTAGAAAGACAAAGAAAAGACTGTTCTCACTGACAAACCATTCTTTCGGAAGCAAAGGTAACATGCCAGACCATTCTGTTTTTAAAGAGGTGAAAACAAAATTACTCCATCTGCATTGTAGTCTCGCCTGTTACTGCGCTGAACAAGACTGTGAGGTGCTTTTAAAACGTTGCTCGGGTTACCAAAAGGACATCCAAATGAATCTAGATAGCCAATATAAGGCATCAAGAAATGTTACGATTTGAGAGAAAAGAATTGCAAAATGATTTTTCTTTAGAATAGGATGTTGGCAAACAGGCATCTTAATTATTACTACTTGATTTCTACAAGTAGTTTACATTGGAGGTTGACAAACATGTTCACCATTTGTTGAAGGAATAGTGATTAAGATGTTGCTGAAATCTTTGCCTTGTCAAGGTAGGACTATACTTTCAGGGATCATTTCTGTAGGATTCAAAGGGAGAAATGTGCTTGAAAGTGTCCAAACTCACCTTCCACGATGATGAATTTTAGGGTTCTTGTCTCATTAGGAATCCTGTTGGCAGTGCTGCTCTATGCAGGTGCTGCCACCATTTGATGACTTGGTCATCTTTCTAGATGGGAAGATGGCAGGAGGGAGCTCATTCAGAGTGGTTGTTTTGAGTGCTTAGAGTCTTCTTTTGTTTCAAAAAAAGCTGAGTTTCCAATTTTGTGTTTTGGTCTCATTTGTAAACTATGCCTCTTTTTACTAAATGCTAGATGGAGAAGAAAAAAAATGACATGGTATTTCTATTAGGGAAGATTATTAGCAGTGCGATGGGCAGTCACTGCCAATGTTTTTCCTTTGATTTCTGCGCTTGGAGGAAATGCAAAATGGAAACAACGCTCATGGAACCCAAGGAAAGATTCTGGGGCTTTATATGTTAGAAAGACAAAGAAAAGACTGTTCTCACTGACAAACCATTCTTTCGGAAGCAAAGGTAACATGCCAGACCATTCTGTTTTTAAAGAGGTGAAAACAAAATTACTCCATCTGCATTGTAGTCTCGCCTGTTACTGCGCTGAACAAGACTGTGAGGTGCTTTTAAAACGTTGCTCGGGTTACCAAAAGGACATCCAAATGAATCTAGATAGCCAATATAAGGCATCAAGAAATGTTACGATTTGAGAGTAAAGAATTGCAAAATGATTTTTCTTTAGAATAGGATGTTGGCAAACAGGCATCTTAATTATTACTACTTGATTTCTACAAGTAGTTTACATTGGAGGTTGACAAACATGTTCACCATTTGTTGAAGGAATAGTGATTAAGATGTTGCTGAAATCTTTGCCTTGTCAAGGTAGGACTATACTTTCAGGGATCATTTCTGTAGGATTCAAAGGGAGAAATGTGCTCGAAAGTGTCCAAACTCACCTTCCACGATGATGAATTTTAGGGTTCTTGTCTCATTAGGAATCCTGTTGGCAGTGCTGTTCTATGCAGGTGCTGCCACCATTTGATGACTTGGTCATCTTTCTAGATGGGAAGATGGCAGGAGGGAGCTCATTCAGAGTGGTTGTTTTGAGTGCTTAGAGTCTTCATTTGTTTCAAAAAAAGCTGAGTTTCCAATTTTGTGTTTTGGTCTCATTTGTAAACTATGCCTCTTTTTACGAAATGCTAGATGGAGAAGAAAAAAAATGACATGGTATTTCCATTAGGGAAGATTAATAGCAGTGCGATGGGCAGTCACTGCCAATGTTTTTCTTTTGATTTCTGTGCTTGGAGGAAATGCAAAATGGAAACAACGCTCATGGAACCCAAGGAAAGATTCTGGGGCTTTATATGTTAGAAAGACAAAGAAAAGACTGTTCTCACTGACAAACCATTCTTTCGGAAGCAAAGGAAACATGCCAGACCATTCTGTTTTTAAAGAGGTGAAAACAAAATTACTCCATCTGCATTGTAGTCTCGCCTGTTACTGCGCTGAACAAGACTGTGAGGTGCTTTTAAAACGTTGCTCGGGTTACCAAAAGGACATCCAAATGAATCTAGATAGCCAATATAAGGCATCAAGAAATGTTACGATTTGAGAGAAAAGAATTGCAAAATGATTTTTCTTTAGAATAGGATGTTGGCAAACAGGCATCTTAATTATTACTACTTGATTTCTACAAGTAGTTTACATTGGAGGTTGACAAACATGTTCACCATTTGTTGAAGGAATAGTGATTAAGATGTTGCTGAAATCTTTGCCTTGTCAAGGTAGGACTATACTTTCAGGGATCATTTCTGTAGGATTCAAAGGGAGAAATGTGCTCGAAAGTGTCCAAACTCACCTTCCACGATGATGAATTTTAGGGTTCTTGTCTCATTAGGAATCCTGTTGGCAGTGCTGCTCTATGCAGGTGCTGCCACCATTTGATGACTTGGTCATCTTTCTAGATGGGAAGATGGCAGGAGGGAGCTCATTCAGAGTGGTTGTTTTGAGTGCTTAGAGTCTTCTTTTGTTTCAAAAAAAGCTGAGTTTCCAATTTTGTGTTTTGGTCTCATTTGTAAACTCTGCCTCTTTTTAGGACAAGAAAAATTTGCAAAATATTCTCAAGAATGTTAAGGATTTGAAACATTACTTGATTTTTCTAAGTTACATTGTGGTGAATGAACTTTACTAGTTTTAGATGTATTTGATTAGAATTTCCTTCAGAAGATGTGATTAAAGGAAAATCTTCAAAGGTCAATCTCTAGACTTAATTTTAGGTTCTTTCTAGAATCTGTTGGAGCTTTCAATGCAGTTGCCACCTTTTGATCATTGGATTTTTGATGGAAGAGGCGAGGGAGCTCATTCAGAGTGTTTTTGATGCTTGTCTCTTTTGTTTAAAAAAGGTTTCAATTGTGTTTTATTTGTAATCTTTTTATTTCAATAAAAAAATTCAATTTGTAGATAATTTAATTGTTTTTAATGCTAGAGGAGGATTGCAGATAATTTGTCAATTTTACAGGCAGGGAAATGACAATGTATTTTTAAGCAAGAAATGCCTTTGTAAAAAGTAACAAACCATTGGCTTTTT
>CM053027.1:168436033-168463522 GCA_028564925.1 Lithobates sylvaticus | reverse complement strand
AAGGCACAGAAAATGGTTTGGATGATTTTATTAAGTTTTTAAATATCAACGAACGTAACATCAAATTAACCTCAGAATGGAGTGAACGGGAGATCAATTTTTTAGACGTGAAGGTGTACAAAAAGGATAATAAACTGGAGACTATGGTGTTTTTCAAGAAGACTGATAGGAACAGTTATCTTCCTATATCAAGTGCTCATCACCCACAGTGGTTGCGCAACATCCCTAAGGGCCAAATCATGAGGGTACGGAGAAACTGTTCAGAAGACGCGAACTACACCACACAGGCAAACATTCTGGCAGACAAATTTATAACACGAGGATATGACCCAAAAATACTACATAAAGTTATAGAGGAAGTTGGAAGCGTGCCAAGAATGCGATGTCTGGAAGATAAACCGAAGCTAAGCAGTGAACCGAATAAAGAGATAAAAGCCTCAAGTAGTAAAGAATGGGGATTCATATCAGGTTTTCACGCCCAATACCGAGAAATCAAGGCAATTTTTTATGAACATTGGCATGTCCTGAGGCTAGACAAAAAACTCAAAACAGAATTGCCACCTAAACCCCAGTTCATATATTGTAAATCGACAAGTTTTGGAGACAAGATCGTAAGAAAGATAGTAGACCCACCTAAACGCCCTCCTACGTTTTGGGATCAGAATGGGTTTTTTTCATGTAGGCGATGTAAAGCGTGCAGGGAAGTAACAAACCCATGTAGATCGCTGGAATCATTCTCCTCACCAGTTAATAATCAGATTTTCTTCATTAAACAATTTATTACCTGTAACAGTACTCATGTGGTATATGCACTGAAATGCCCCTGCAATTTGTTACACATTGGACGCACAAAAAGAAAACTGCGGATCAGAATCGCAGAACACATCCATAATATCCAAATCGGATACAAGGATCATAATGTGTCATTGCATTTTAAAACGAAACATAATAAGGATGCATCCGGATTACAATTTTGGGGGATTGAACAAATCAAACCGCACTGGAGGGGCATTAATATGGTGCGCGAACTATCAAAGCGCGAAACGCAATGGATCTTTGCCACTGATGTATTGGTACCAAAAGGTTTGAACGTCGAATTGGATATAAATTGTTTTATAAGCGATACTTAATTATAATAAAACATTGGGAGATCTACTCCATTCTCAATAGGACACCACAAAGGTTAGAATAACTGATGAATGTCACCATTTTTATGTGAACATTTTTATGTGGACCTTTTATGCGAACCTTTTATGTGTACTATTTATAGAGGTTTTATGCATATTTCTGATGGGCATATGACATGGATATTTTGTCTGATTGGATTTTATTCATTTATTCATATGTTCCACACCCACTTTTAGCCATTTTTATGGGATAAACGATCAGTTGGAGCGTATCATTTTATCATATCTGTTTTTAACCCTTTTTTTCATTCTATATATTGCCTATTTCTATTTAGAATTTCCATTTTATACAATTTTTATCCACTTTATATTTTATAATTTTCTCAGATTTTATTGGCCATTTTTATCAGGAGACTAAGATTAGATTTTTACATAGTATTTTATTAATTCAATAATTCTATCTGGATAAGTACGAGGTTTTATTCAGATCTTTTACGGCCAATTTTACATGATTAGATCTTATATACACATGTTCACTCATTTTTATTTTCCCCTTGTTTTTATATATATAAAGATTTTAAATAATAATTTTTATATATGATCATATTTGTGTTTATACAATGCCAATTAGGGCCATAACCAGGACTTGGGGATATCCGTAATATCCGGGCCACGGGGATCTATGATATATTGAGTGTCACTCAAACATGAGGGACCATTTAAAAGTCAACTATGCTTGCCAAAGAAATATGCATAAGACATACAATGGTGCAATATACAAGCAAGCATAGCTGCAACATATGGACTTGACCCTTGTAACATAGATTTTAAAATAGCACACTGAAAAATAAGATCGATAATAGACATTGAGAATTACAAAAAAGGGGGGTTTGGGACTTTGAGTGAGGTGAGCAAATGAGACCAGAGGTCAAACACCATACTGTAAAACCATTTATTACTGAACAGTGGCACAAGTGATATGGTAATAATCCCAGTAGAGTTGGTCAGAGGTCATATAAATATACATCTTATCGGTACTTGTTAACATAATAACCATTCCCCAAATGGTGCAAAGCAGACAGTCCATGGAAGGTGAATCATCCATATGATCGCACATGATCCCAGCAATAAACAAATAAAATAAATAAAAAATGTATGGGTATATATCCCTTATAGAGTACAGATATGGTGCATGGCATAAGCCCGACGCGTTTCGTGTGAAAATACACTCTTCAGGGGCAATTTGCACCAGCATCTAAAAAAGGGGGAAACAAAAAATAAGAGGGGTAGAATCAATAAAAATGTATACAGAGCATTATGTAGTATGCATATAGGGGAGGTGTAAAACCAATAACCCCAAATGGATACTCACATGCCAGGGAAGTGTGATCTACATGTGGTCCGCAGTCCAACCAACAGAGGAGTCTGGTCCGGGAGCTGAGGGAGGAGCTCGAAAAGGAATAAGGAGGGGGCCACCCAAAACACAAAGGTCCCCATTTATAGGTATGTCCACACTGGTACAAGATGAGGGTAAGGGTTCTGTAGTAATAAGAGTAAATTAAGTAAGCTACAGCTCAGGGCTGAAATATAGCCCCACATTCGTAAATAAATGATTATAGGAGTGTAACTGTATCAACCCCCTTACCTATAAATGTCCGGAAGTGTCTGACCCAGTAGTGGACAAGCTGCCAAAAGACAGACTGGCGAAAAAATGAGGACTCTTTATTCTGGTAGCCACCCCCCCAGGACCAAAGAGACTCCACCCAACATCACCCAGTGCAGACACTGAAGCGAACGGAGGCCTCAACCAGCGTAGCGGCGGGCGCCGCTCGGGGCTGATGGAGACGCTGCCGTCCACGTGTCTGCACAGTAAGAAAACACCAACGCCAGACGCCGCGACGGCCGAGCGGGCGTCACGTGCACGGCGTGGAGGGGTGACGTCGACACACAGAGGGAAACCCGCCCCGATCCCCCGCCGCCACCAATACAGGTGGAAGGGGGGAAAAGGGGAGGGATCCCACCATGCCTCGCAGATCTCGGAACATAGACAAGAAAGTCAACCGTGAGAGCGGACCTCTCAGAGACATGTTGGCTGCTGCACCAGGAGAAGGGGGGGGGGGGGGTTTCTTTTGAAAAGAGGACCGAGCAAAAAAATCAAAAAATATACATGACAAAACACTACTAGAAAAAATATGTAAAAAACCCCACTGAGCAGACCCCAATACAGGGCTATTGGTTCAGGGCAAATGCCCTATGGAAAAATATCCATGATGGTGGAATTTGCCAAAGGACTCAAGAGCGCACCTCCATCCCTAATCAACTTACAAAGAGCGGGGGTTTGGGACTTTGAGTGAGACCGAAGTCTCCATCCCTAGTGTATACAAAAAAGAGGGAATTTGGGACTTTGAGTGAGGTGAGCAAATGAGACCAGAGGTCAAACACCATACTGTAAAACCATTTATTACTGAACAGTGGCACAAGTGATATGGTAATAATCCCAGTAGAGTTGGTCAGAGGTCATATAAAATATACATCTTATCGGTACTTGTTAACATAATAACCATTCCCCAAATGGTGCAAAGCAGACAGTCCATGGAAGGTGAATCATCCATATAATCGCACATGATCCCAGCAGTAGACAAATAAGATAAATAAAAATTATATAGGTATATATCCCTTATAAAGTACAGATATGGTGCATGGCATAAGCCCGACGCGTTTCGTGTAAAATACACTCTTCAGGGGCAATTTGCACCAGCATCTAAAAAAGGGGGGAAACAAAAAATAAGAGGGGTGGAATCAATAAAAATGTATACAGAGCATTATGTAGTATGCATATAGGGGAGGTGTAAAACCAAAAACCCCAAATGAATACTCACATGCCAGGGAAGTGTGATCTACATGTGGTCCGCAGTCCAACCAACAGAGGAGTCTGGTCCGGGAGCTGAGGGAGGAGCTCGGAAAAGGAATAAGGAGGGGGCCACCCAAAACACAAAGGTCCCCATTTATAGGTATGTCCACACTGGTACAAGATGAGGGTAAGGGTTCTGTAGTAATAAGAGTAAATTAAGTAAGCTACAGCTCAAGGCTGAAATATAGCCCCACATTAGTAAATAAATGATTATAGGAGTGTATCTGTATCAACCCCCTTACCTATAAATGTCCGGAAGTGTCTGACCCAGTAGTGGACAAGCTGCCAAAAGACAGACAGATTCACCTTCCATGGACTGTCTGCTTTGCACCATTTGGGGAATGGTTATTATGTTAACAAGTACCGATAAGATGTATATTTTATATGACCTCTGACCAACTCTACTTGGATCATTACTATATCACTGTGCCACTGTTCAGTAATAAATGGTTTTATAGTATGGTGTTTGACCTCTGGTCTCATTTGCTCACCTCACTCAAAGTCCCAAACCCCCCTTTTTTTGTATGCACTAGGGAGGGAGACTTCGGTCTCACTCAAAGTCCCAAACCCCCGCTCTTTGTAAGTTGATTAGGGATGGAGGTGCGCTCTTGAGTCCTTTGGCAAATTCCACCATCATGGATATTTTTCCATAGGGCATTTGCCCTGAACCAATAGCCCTGTATTGGGGTCTGCTCAGTGGGGTTTTTTACATATTTTTTCTAGTAGTGTTTTGTCATGTATATTTTTTGATTTTTTTGCTCGGTCCTTTTCTCAACAAACCCCCCCCCCCCTCCTGGCTGCAGCAGCCAATATGTCTCTGAGAGGTCCGCTCTCACGGCTGACTTTCTTGTCTATGTTCCGGGATCTGCGAGGCATGGTGGGATCCCTTCCCTTTTCCCCCCTTCCACCTGCATTGGTGGCGGCGGGGGATCGGGCGGGTTTCCCTCTGTGTGTCGACGTCACCCCTCCACGCCGTGCACGTGACGCCCCCGCTCGGCCGTCGCGGTGTCTGGCGTTGTGTTTTCCTTTCTGTGCAGACACGTGGACGGCAGCGTCTCCATCAGCCCCGAGCGGCGCCCGCCGCTACGCTGGTTGAGGCCTCCGTTCGCTTCAGTGTCTGCACTGGGTGATGTTGGGTGGAGTCTCTTTGGTCCTGGGGGGGTGGCTACCAGAATAAAGAGTCCTCATTTTTTCGCCAGTCTGTCTTTTGACAGCTTGTCCACTACTGGGTCAGATACTTCCGGACATTTATAGGTAAGGGGGTTGATACAGATACACTCTTATAGACATTTATTTACTAATGTGGGGCTATATTTCAGCCTTGAGTTGTAGCTTACTTAATTTACTCTTATTACCACAGAACCTTTACCCTCATCTTGTACCAGTGTGGACATACCTATAAATGGGGACCTTTGTGTTTTGTGTGGCCCCCTCCCTATTCCTTTCCGAGCTCCTCCCTCAGCTCCCGGACCAGACTCCTCTGTTGGTTGGACTGCGGACCACATGTAGATCACACTTCCCTGGCATGTGAGTATTCATTTGGGGTCATTGGTTTTACACCTCCCCTATATGCATACTACATAATGCTCTGTATACATCTTTTATTGATTCCACCCCTCTTATTTTTTGTTTCCCCCCTTTTTTAGATGCTGGTGCAAATTGCCCCTGAAGAGTGTATTTGACACGAAACGCGTCGGGCTTATGCCATGCACCATATCTGTACTCTATAAGGGATATATACCTATACAATTTTTATTTATTTTATTTGTCTATTGCTGGGATCATGTGCGATCATATGGATGATTCACCTTCCATGGACTGTCTGCTTTGCACCATTTGGGGAATGGTTATTATGTTAACAAGTACCGATAAGATGTATATTTATATGACCTCTGACCAACTCTACTTGGATTATTACTATATCACTGTGCCACTGTTCAGTAATAAATGGTTTTATAGTATGGTGTTTGACCTCTGGTCTCATTTGCTCACCTCACTCAAAGTCCCAAACCCCCCTTTTTTTGTATGCACTAGGGATGGAGACTTCGGTCTCACTCAAAGTTCCAAACCCCTGTTTTTTTTGAGAACTGTGATGCAATGCGGCTGATTGGGGGAAAGTGCGGCGGGCGGATGTTCCGATTGCACGGCATCCTTGTCAATCAACCGCAGCTCACACTGGGATTGGTGGAGTACACCCCCAGAGGTACTTAAGGGATAACGTCCGGCTGTAGATCACGCCCTCAGAGGAAGTCCGATAACGACGAAACGTCAGGGCGGTGATCTACAGACCGGAAGTGACGTGTGTGCGCCTCAGACGTGCGCTCCAGAGCAAACAGGATATCGAATTGCTGTTCTATACAGCAGGGAGGATCAGTTCCGGAGGAAACCGCATGGAGACAGGCATAGTGACACACACTACTATCTTTTAATGCATATGATTAACTCATTGATGGTACGCATTTTGGATTAGGGGGAAGGTTGTTTTGCATCTAAATAAAAGCTTTTAAAACAATATCCCACTATTGCAATACCCCTTTGTTTTATGAGGAAAAATCTGTGCATGATCCAGCTGATTACTGCAGAGGAGATAGAACGTGGGAGGAACGCTAATGCATAAGTGATCTATTTGAAAGGCTTGTTTTGACCATTGGTCTGGTGAGTGTATCCCCAAAGGGGAGTTTTATTCTGCACGTGGTGAAGAATTGATTGAAGTATACGGTGGAAGCTGTCACTATTTTTATCCAAGGAAGCACTACGTGGAAATATTTCGTTATAACCAGACTGTGATTATACCATATAGTCCTGGGTGATAATAAGGACAAAAGCGCTGCTGCAATGATATACGGACTGAGCCATTAGAAGTGCTTGTTCATACTATTGCCATATTTCACAAGACACAACACCAGACAAACACAAAATAATGTCAGGCTAAACCCTCCTAATCTTCTCCCAAAATAAGCCTCAAGGTAGAAGCAGTCTAGGCTAGTGATGTACCAAGGTCAAATTGTACCTTCATTATAAGGATCATCGCGTCAGCTCTCTCCCCTCTGCTCACAGATCGTCGGTACGACACACGCGTGTGATGTTTTATATACAGTGCGCATGAGTGAAACTCCGCCCGCCCCTGACGATCTTTCTTGTCTATTCCCCGCCCCTTCTCTTTATGGCGCAGTGGGGAGAGCACATGGCGGAGACACAGCAGATGCGCATTAACTATTTCAGCAACAAGGAGGAGGACGAGGAATGCCCGGAGCCAGAAACGTCCCGATCCCGGAGGAGAAGATTTAAGGCCTTAAATATGTCTTTTGGAGAAATGTTGGAGATGGTGGACATATTGAAGAGGAGCGACTATGATGGGAAGTATGGGCCTTACCCCAACCCAAATGTCAGAAAGGCAAAGATCATGGCTAAAGTTGTGAAGAGTCTGCAGAAGAATTTTGGGTTACGACGATCCAAGGATCAACTGAGGAAACGCTGGTCAGACCTGAAACTGAGGAAGCACGATCAGTACAGAAAGATCAAGCGAGTTCTTCAAAAAAGTTAGTAGTTGTCGTGTGTTCATATTATTTTTCTTGTTTGCATACTGCTCCATGTGCTTTGTTTTTTAATGTTGGACAGTTGAAAATGGCCACTTTCATGTTCGTGTGTTCAATCGATCGTAATAAACCTTGATTGTTCACCCACTTATAATACGATGTTTGGTGAAGTTGGAGTTAACTACATTTCTTCAGGCCTGTTTCTAGTCCAAGGAAGTTTGTTGTCTATAGGGGTTTGTAATAGAATGAAATGCAAACTTGATTCAGTGTAAAGGAGAGGTCACTCAGTAGCTGTTTACACATCTGGACTCTAGAGCACTAGTGCTGGGACACCAGAACACCCTTTTTATTAGGGTGTCCCACACACGTGCTCCAGTGGATACTATAGGGGTGTCTCCATCTGACAAACTTGCACCAAACAGGTAATAAGTATTGTACCTTTACAAAGTGTCAAAATTAATGATTTTTGGCTTTGAACTTGGCCAAAAAACACAATTGTATGACACTTCCAAGCAATGTTTCAGATTCCTATTTCTGCCCTCAAAGATTGGTGTGCTAAGTATTCCTTTTGTACATTCTCATAGGGGAGAGAAGACTCGGGACGTCTGAGGACACCAGGGACCCCACACCTCCCAAAGAAGGGGAAATACCAACACCAGAAGCGGGAGGAGGAAGGAGAGATTGTAGAAGTTGGAGAAATTGTCACCACAACAGGTGAGTGTCGGAGACCACAGCTTCAGGTAAGCTAATCAATGTATGCCTGCATATTTATAATACACGTTTTTTTTTTTGGTTGTTTTTTTTAGGTGAAGTGGATGTTGTGGAAGAAGAATGGCATTTTACCAGTGAAAGTGCGCACGTCCTCATCGGGGAGATAATGGTGTGCAATCGGGATCTAGATGATATCAAGAAAAACATCAATGATGTTCAACAAAAAATGAAGAACATCATTGATGTTTTAGGGAAAATATGAAACACCACAAACTAGCTACCAGATATTTTCTGGTTTTAAAAACCACAATTTTTACGTAAGAAAATCGCAAAATTTGGAGATACACACAGTGTGTCACCATGTGCTATCTCCCATCATGGTGGATCAATGACCACGTTTTGTGGGTGCAACCCCTTACTAACTACTAAAGTGGCTGAGGTGAAGGGGTTGCACCCCCAAAACACGTACATTGATCCCCATGATGGTAGATTGCACATTTTGACATTCTAGGCATGGGTTCTTGAAGAAAATGCCCAGTTTGATCCCCAAATTGTGTGCATCTTCTAAATTTGGCTTTTCCAGGGGTGACACCCCATGTGATGAAGGCAAGATCAACGCAGTTTTGGCATACTCATGTCTGATCTTGTCTTCACCTTTCCAAGTTGAACTTTGTAAGTTCCTGCGTTATATATGTTCTGCTTTGATACATGTCTGTTTACACAAAAGCGGCAAGTTATTAATGTTAGTAAAGAATGTTATAAACACCAAATATGTTTTTTTGGGGGAAAAGCCGTTTTAAAAAGGCACATGTGAATGTGCTTGAAGTAAAATTTGAGCATATCAACAATGTGTGGCTTCCTTATTCCAAACCCCCAAAGCATTATTTGCGTAAAAAAGTTTTTGTTTTTGGTGACAATGGGTGTTATTTACTAAAGGCAAATCCACTTTGCACTCCAAGTGCAGTTTCAGGTGCACTTTTGCAGTGCACTTGTAGTGCATAGTGGATTTGTAGTGCTTGGGTGGAAAGTACACCCACAGTGCTTTTTAATAAACCACATATCACGCCATTTTCAGGAATCCACACATTTCAGTCATGGTGTTGAAAAGGAGTATTTTTTGGGTCAGTAAGTGCTCTACATACCTTAAGTAGAAAAACTAGCTGTATGTATCAGACCCAGATGATCATGAGAAGATTATTTTTAGGAAAAAGAGACTGTAACCTCATCTCTCCCAGAAAGTGCGTTTACAGTGTTGAAGCGAAAGGCCCAAAAATAAACCCTAAAATAAGCAAGAAGACACCTACAACAAACCCAAGCAGTAAATGAAAACAAATCTTATTTCAGTTTCCAAAATAAATTTATTAAAAAATGCCTCTCACACATTGTCTGGCATATCGATGCCCCCCCTACCCACAAAGTACTCCATATATCTCTCTATGACTTTGCGGGTGTTTAGGGGGGGCAAGCCAGGACTAGGGATGAGCCGAACACCCCCGGGTTCGGTTCGCACCAGAACCTTCGAACGGACCGAAAGTTCGTGCGAATTTTCGAACCCTATTCGTTACAATGGACGCGAACGTTCGAAATCAAAATTGCTAATTACAACGGCCAATATGCATGTTAATGTCATAAAACAGGTTTGGGGACCCGGATCCTGCCCCAGGGGACATATATCAATGTAAAAAGAACTTTTAAAAACTAACGTTTTTTTCGGGAGCAGTCATTTTAATGATGCATAAAGTGAAAAAAAAAAGTGAAATTTTCCTTTAAATATGGTACCTGGGGGGTGTCTGAAGTATGCCTGTGAAGTGGCATATGTTTTCCGTGTTTAGAACTGTCCCTGCACAAAATGACATTTGTAAAGGAAAAAAAGAAGCCATTTAAAACCACTTGCGGCTTTAAAGTCATGTCTTGTCCTGGCCATATGGCTAAAAATCCTTGAGGAAAATGGCATGGCTACCCCATCAAGCCCCTTTGGGTCTTGTATGGATATTAAGGGGGACCCCGCACCCAAAATAAAACCCTATACCTACAACCCTCTGAACAGCAGTATATAGGCGGTGCAAACAAGAGAGGGACTGTAGGTTTGTTCTTAAGTAGAATCTGAACAGGTACATTATGAAGTGTAGCTCCATCCCAAAAAAATCAATTTTTAAGCTTTTTGGAGAACATAGGGAGGGGTTATCACCCCTGTAACATTTGCTGTCTTTGCACATCTGTTCAGAACATTTCACCTCACTTTCCGTCCCAATGACAAATGTTTTTGGAAAAGTGGGGTTTTAATTGAAACAAGGATTGGTGATAAAGCATCAGTAGAGAGGAGATACCTTTTTCCCAAATTAAATCTAACAGGATCGAATTTCCCTTCCTAGGGGTAGATTTCCTCTCACTTCCTGTTTTCTCTTTCCGTTTGCAAGTAGGAGTCGTTTGTAAGTTGGATGTTTGAAAGTAGGGGCATGCCGTATATACTCTGCAGAAATTTGCCCCATTAGATGTTGGTGTAGCCACAAGACTGTAAGCCCTCACAGTTACTCTTGGTGGGCACAGGAATGGGCCCTGCTGTGAGTTATTAGATCAAGATTTGTAATTGCATGCACCTGTTGAACAGGGCAGAAAAATTGGGCCTTTGGTGGTGGTGGTGGACGGTGTTGCCACAATACTGTAAGCCCTCACAGTTACTCTTGGTGGGCGCAGGAATGGGCCCTGCTGTGAGTTATTAGATCAAGATTTGTAATTGCATGCACTTGTTGAACAGGGCAGAAAAATTGGGCTTTTGGTGGTGGTGGTGGTGGTGGACGGTGTTGCCCCAAGACTGTAAGCCCTCACAGTTACTCTTGGTGGGCGCAGGAATGGGCCCTGCTGTGAGTTATTAGATCAAGATTTGTAATTGCATGCATCTGTTTAACAGGGCAGAAAAATTGGGCCGGTGGTGGTGGTGGTGGACGGTGTTGCCACAAGACTGTAAGCCCTCACAGTTACTCTTGGTGGGCGCAGGAATGGGCCCTGCTGTGAGTTATTAGATCAAGATTTGTAATTGCATGCACCTGTTTAACAGGGCAGAAAAATTGGGCCTTTTGGTGGTGGGGTGGGACGGTGTTGCCACAAGACTGTAAGCCCTCACAGTTACTCTTGGTGGGCGCAGGAATGGGCCCTGCTGTGAGTTATTAGATCAAGATTTGTAATTGCATGCACCTGTTGAACAGGGCAGAACAATTGGGCCTTTGGTGGTGGTGGTGTGGACGGTGTTGCCACAAGACTGTAAGCCCTCACAGTTACTCTTGGTGGGCGCAGGAATGGGCCCTGCTGTGAGTTATTAGATCAAGATTTGTAATTGCATGCACCTGTTGAACAGGGCAGAACAATTGGGCCTTTGGTGGTGGTGGTGGTGGTGGTGGACGGTGTTGCCACAAGACTGTAAGCCCTCACAGTTACTCTTGGTGGGCGCAGGAATGGGCCCTGCTGTGAGTTATTAGATCAAGATTTGTAATTGCATGCACCTGTTGAACAGGGCAGAAAAATTGGTCTTTTGGTGGTGGTGGTGGTGGTGGACGGTGTTGCCACAAGACTGTAAGCCCTCACAGTTACTCTTGGTGGGCGCAGGAATGGGCCTGCTGTGAGTTATTAGATCAAGATTTGTAATTGCATGCACCTGTTTAACAGGGCAGAAAAATTGGGCCGGTGGTGGTGGACGGTGTTGCAACAAGACTGTAAGCCCTCACAGTTACTCTTGGTGGGCGCAGGAATGGGCCCTGCTGTGAGTTATTAGATCAAGATTTGTAATTGCATGCACCTGTTGAACAGGGCAGAACAATTGGGCCTTTGGCGGTGGTGGTGGACGGTGTTGCCACAAGACTGTAAGCCCTCACAGTTACTCTTGGTGGGCGCAGGAATGGGCCCTGCTGTGAGTTATTAGATCAAGATTTGTAATTGCATGCACCTGTTGAACAGGGCAGAAAAATTGGGCCTTTGGTGGTGGTGGTTGTGGACGGTGTTGCCACAAGACTGTAAGCCCTCACAGTTACTCTTGGTGGGCGCAGGAATGGGCCCTGCTGTGAGTTATTAGATCAAGATTTGTAATTGCATGCACCTGTTGAACAGGGCAGAAAAATTGGGCCTTTGGTGGTGGTGGTGGTGGTGGACGGTGTTGCCACAAGACTGTAAGCCCTCACAGTTACTCTTGGTGGGCGCAGGAATGGGCCTTGCTGTGAGTTATTAGATCAAGATTTGTAATTGCATGCACCTGTTGAACAGGGCAGAAAAATTGGGCCTTTGGTGGTGGTGGACGGTGTTGCAACAAGACTGTAAGCCCTCACAGTTACTCTTGGTGGGCGCAGGAATGGGCCCCTGCTGTGAGTTATTAGATCAAGATTTGTAATTGCATGCACCTGTTGAACAGGGCAGAAAAATTGGGCCTTTTGGTGGTGGTGGTGGTGGACGGTGTTGCCACAAGACTGTAAGCCCTCACAGTTACTCTTGGTGGGCGCAGGAATGGGCCCTGCTGTGAGTTATTAGATCAAGATTTGTAATTGCATGCACCTGTTGAACAGGGCAGAAAAATTGTGCCTTAGGCACTGGTGCCACAACACTGCAGCCCCTCACAGATACTGTACTTGGAGCACAGCAGTCAGATGTGTTGCGAAGCATTGCTTAAAAAATTGTAATTACACGCCCCTGTTAAACAGGGGCTGAAAAATTGTGCCTTAGGCATTGGTGCTGGTGCCACAATACTGCAACCCCTCACAGATACTGTACTCTGAGCACAGAAATGAGACCTGTTGCAAAGCATTGCCTAAAAATTGTAATTACACGCCCCAACAGGGGCTGAAAAATTGTGCCTTAGGCACTGGTGCTGGTGCCACAACACTGCAACCCCTCACAGATACTGTACTTGGAGCACAGCAATGAGACCTGTTGCAAAGCATTGCCTAAAAATTGTAATTACACGCCCCAACAGGGGCTGAAAAATTGTGCCTTAGGCACTGGTGCTGGTGCCACAACACTGCAACCCCTCACAGATACTGTACTTGCAGCACAGCAGTCAGACGTGTTGCGAAGCATTGCTTAAAAAATTGTAATTACACGCCCCTGTTAAACAGGGGCTGAAAAATTGTGCCTTAGGCATTGGTGCTGGTGCCACAACACTGCAACCCCTCACAGATACTGTACTCTGAGCACAGCAATGAGACCTGTTGCAAAGCATTGCCTAAAAATTGTAATTACAAGCCCCAATAGGGGCTATAAAATTGTGCCTTAGGCACTGGTGCTGGTGCCACAACACTGCAACCCCTCACAGATACTGTACTTGGAGCACAGCAGTCACACCTGTTGCGAAGCATTTTTAAAAAAAAATTTAATTGCACGCCCCTGTTATACAGGGGCTGAAAAATTGTGCCTTAGGCACTGGTGTGGTGGCACCCAGAAACAAAAATGTTCTTCCAAGCTAACAAGGAATGGATCATTGAGGAGGAGGAAGAGGATAGTCAGTGAACATAACAGGACAGTCACTCAGCATCAGCATAGGCAGTCTTGAAGGGATGTGACATTATAAATTATTCAGTTATATCCGCTTCAGGTGCCTGGTAGCTGGTGGTGATCCAAGACTGATTCATTTTTATGAAGGTCAGTCGAGTCGGTGGACAGGCGCACCCTGTGATCGGTGACAAATCCTCCAGCAGCACTGAATGTGCGTTCGGAAAGAACGCTGGATGCAGGATGGGCCAGTAGCTCAATTGCATACTGTGCAAGCTCTGGCCAGTGATCCATCCTCAAGACCCAGTAAGCCAGAGGATTTTCGGTGGGAAAGGTGTCCAAGTCTGACCTTGCCCCTAGGTATTCCTGCACCATGTATATCAGACGCTGGCGATGGTTGCTGGAGCCGATCATACCTTGGGGCTGCGGACTAAAAAATTGTCTGAACGCATCGGTCAGACGTCCACCTTCCCAACCGCTCCTTCTGCTACTGACCGAAGCCTCAGCAACTTGTCGTCCAGGACCAGGAGTTTGTAACCTCCCAGTTTCTGGGAACGTGTTGCACAGACCTTTCTGCAAGGCCTCCCTGAGATGTCTCATCCTCTGCTCCCTCTGCGACGGCAAGATAAGGTCCGCAACCTTACCCTTGCACCGTGGATCAAGGAGAGTGGCCAGCCAGTATTGGTCCCTCTCCTTGATCTGAAGAATACGAGGATCCTTCCGCAGGCTTTGCAGGATCAGGGAGGCCATGCAACATAGGTTAGCTGAGGCATTCGGTCCGGAGTCTTCTGGGTCACTGAGGACGACATGATCGCCAGCCACCTCCTCCCAGCCACGTACAAGTCCACTGGTTTGTTGGGACTGTACATCATCCCTAAAAGACTGCTGCTGCTGCTGCTGATGCTGAGTGCCAGGCTCCACCTCCATGCTCACACAATCCTCCTCCTCCTCCTCCTCATCCTGTCCTGTGTGATGGGTGGGACAGAAGGAACACTGTCTGGATAAAGGGGGCCTTGAGAGGCAAGGAAGTCCTCCTCTTCCTGCCTCTGTTCTGCCTCAAGTGCCCTGTCCATTATCCCACGCAGCGTATGCTCCAAAATGTGGACAAGAGGTACAGTGTCACTGATGCATGCACTGTCACTGCTCACCATCCTCGTGGCCTCCTCAAATGGTGAGAGGACAGTGCATGCATCCCTGATCATGCTCCACTGGCGTGGGGAAAAAAAGCCAAGCTCCCCTGACCCTGTCCTGGTGCCGTAGTCACAAAGGTACTCATTGATGGCCCTCTGCTGCATGTGCAGTCGCTGCAGCATGGCCAACGTTGAGTTCCACCTGGTGGGCATGTCACATATTAGGCGGTTCTTGGGCAGGTCCAGCTCCTTTTGCAGCTCAGACAGCGGAGCACTGGCATTATACGATCGGCGGAAATGCACACAGACTTTCCTGGCCTGCCTCAGGACATCCTGTAAGCATGGGTACCTGCCCAAGAACCGCTGCACCACCAGGTTGAGGACGTGAGCCATACAGGGCACATGGGTGAGCTGCCCCTGTCGCAGGGCAGAGAGGAGGTTGGTGCCATTGTCAGAAACCACCATTCCTGGCTTAAGCTGGCGTGGCATCCACCACCTCTCGGCCTGCCCCTTCAAAGCTGCCAGAACCTCTGCCCCAGTGTGGCTCCTGTCCCCCCAAACACACCAGCGCAAGCACGGCATGGCATCTTTTTGCCTGCGTACTCGCGTACCCCCTTGTACGCCTACGGAGCATCGCTGGTTCCGAGGACAGAGCACTCGAAGAGGCCATGGAGGAAGAAGAAGTGGAGGGGGTGGAGGAGAGAGGTGTGTCACAACCAGTAGTAGCATTTTGGAGGCGTGGTGGTGGAACAACCTCCAACACAATCCTGCACCTTGTCCTGCATCCCTCCCAGCTGCCAATAGAGTGACCCAATGGGCCGTGAAAGACAGATAACGTCCCTGTCCATGCCTGCTGGACCATTAGTGAGCGGTAATATGCACCTTACCGCTGACCGCCCTGTCCAGCGAGGCATGGACATTGCCTTCCACATGCCGGTAGAGAGATGGAATCGCCTTCCGTGAGAAAAAGTGGCTTTTGGGAACCTGCCACTGAGGCACCGCACATTGAACAAACTCACGGAAGGGGGCCGAGTCTACCAACTGAAAAGGCAGCAGTTGAAGTGCTAGCAATTTAGCCAAGCTAGCATTCAACCGCTGGGCATGTGGATGGCGGGGAGTATACTTCTTTCGACGGTCCAGCAACTGGGGCAGGGAAATTTGCCTGCTACAATCGGATGTCGGTGTACTGCAAGTACTTGGTTGTGACACACCTAATTCTACACCTTCAGTCCTCTCAGAGCAGCTTTCAGAGAGGACTGAAGATATAGTGGGGATGGAGATCCCAGCTGATGAGGAGCAAGGAGAGGTCCGCTTTGTTCTTTGGTGTGGGTCTTTAAACACTTCAACACCGCCCGCTGTCATATGACGCCCACAAGGTGGATCTACCATCCTGGGTGGGCGTCATATGACGTCCTCGGATTCCCGGCCGCCTGCGATTGCCCGTTAAAACAACGGGACCGGGCGGGACCGTGGAGCTGTGTGTGTAACCACACAGCTCCACGTCCTATCAGCGGAGAGGAGACCGATCATGTGATCCCAGTACAGAGGAACACATGATCGGTCTTCTCCCCTTGAGTCCCCTCCCCCCACAGTTAGAATCACTTCTATTAGGGAACACATTAACCCCTACAGCGCCCCTAGTGTTAACCCCTTCCCTGCCAGTCACATTTACACAGTAATCAATGCAATTTTATAGCAACGATCGCTGTGTAAATGTGAATGGTTACAAAAATGTGTCAAAAGTGTCCGATATGTCCGCCGCAATGTCGCAGTCACGAAAAAAAAATCGCAGATCGCTGCCATTACTAGTAAAAAAAATAAATAAAAAAATCCAATAAATCTATCCCCTGTTTTGTAGACGCTATAACTTTTGCGCAAACCGATCAATATACGCTTATTGCGATTTTTTTTTTACCAAAAATATGTAGAAGAATACGTATCGGCCTAAACTGAGGAAAAAAAAAAAACTTTTTTTTTTTAAAAAAATGGGATATTTATTATAGCAAAAAGTAAAAAATATTGTGTTTTTTTTTCCAAATTGTGGCTCTTCTTTTGTTTATAGCGCAAAAAATAACAACCGCAGAGGTGATCAAATACCACCAAAAGAAAGCTCTATTTTGTGGGAAAAAAAGGACGTCAATTTTGTTTGGGTGTAACGTCACACGACCGCGCAATTGTTAGTTAAAGCGACGCAGTGCCGAATCGCAAAAAGTGCTCTGGTAAGGAAGGGTAAAAAATGGCCCGGTGCTGAAGCGGTTAATGTGCGCTTGCCAACGAGCTGCATGGCAGGTCGACATATGTCTGGTCATGCTTGTGGTGCCCAAGCAGCTGATGTTTTGGCCACGCGAGATACGCTTGAGACAAATATTGCAAATAGCAGTGGTGCGATCTGATGCACTCGTCTCAAAAAAGGCCCACACCAAAGAACTTTTGTGATAACGTGCAGAGGCAGCGCCCTGCACAGGCGGAGCTCTGCGGTGTGATTCAGTTGGTGTGCTGGCCTCTAGCTGGCCTCCAGGGGGCATCCTGCCTCGTTGGACATGTGCCGCCACATCCTCCTCCTCCTCCTCTCTCCCTTCAGGCACCCACGTGGAGTCAGTGACCGCATCATCCCCTCCCTCTTCACCACTAGAGAAAACCTGGCAGTAAGCTGCAGCTGGTGGAACATTACTGCCAGATTGCTGTCCTTCAGCATCCCCTCTCTCTGCGCGCACACTACTGCCTTCCTCAAGCTGGGTATCATCATCCGAGCCTTCAAATCGTTGGGCATCCTCCTGGAGCATGTACCCAACACTGTGCTCAAACAGTTCGGGGGACTCCTCAGGAGGACACGGTGGGTCTAGGGAAGGGGTGGCTGATGATGCCATTGAGTACGCGTTGGCAGCTGCTCTGCCAGTACCCTGAGCCTGGGTGAGAGAGGATGAGGAGGATGAGGAGGGCTTGGTCATCCATTCTACCAAGCCTTCGGCATGATGCGGCTCAACATGTCCAGCTGCCGAAAACAAAGACAAGCGTGTCCCATGGCCACGTGCTGATGACGATGCACGACCACGTCCACGACCAGTTGTCTCTAGAAACAGAGCCTGCTTGCCCTGTGTTCTTGCCTCGGGACGGTCTGCCTCTCCTTGGCGGTCTTCCAGCCATTGTAGTGGGTAGTGTATATTGTATAAAAAATAGAGCTCCTATGTGTGCTCACAACACACTGTAGGTCCTATGGGTGCTGACACAAACACACTATAGGTACTATGTGTGCTGACAAAAAAATATAGCTCCTATGTGTGCTCACAACACACTGTAGGTCCTATGGGTGCTGACACAAACACACTATAGGTACTATGTGTTCTGACAAAAAAATATAGGTCCTATGTGTGCTCACAACACACTATAGGTCCTATGGGTGCTGACACAAACACACTATAGGTACTATGTGTGCTGACAAGAAAATATAGGTCCTATGTGTGCTCACAACACACTATAGGTCCTATGGGTGCTGACACAAACACACTATAGGTACTATGTGTGCTGACAAGAAAATATAGGTCCTATGTGTGCTCACAACACACTATAGGTCCTATGGGTGCTGACACAAACACACTATAGGTACTATGTGTGCTGACAAGAAAATATAGGTCCTATGTGTGATCACAACACACTATAGGTCCTATGGGTGCTGACACAAACACACTATAGGTACTATGTGTGCTGACAAGAAAATATAGGTCCTATGTGTGCTCACAACACACTATAGTCCTATGGGTGCTGACACAAACACACTATAGGTACTATGTGTGCTGACATGAAAATATAGGTCCTATGTGTGCTTACAACACACTATAAGTCCTATGGTTCCTGACACAAACACACTATAGGTAAGCTGACAAGAAAATATAGGTTCTATGGGTGCTGCTGACACAAACACACTATAGGTACTATGTGTGCTGACAAGAAAATATAGGTCCTATGTGTGCTCACAACACACTATAAGTCCTATGGTTCCTGACACAAACACACTATAGGTACTATGTGTGCTGACAAGAAAATATAGGTCCTATGTGCGCTCACAACACACTATAAGTCCTATGGGTGCTGACACAAACACACTATAGGTACTATGTGTGCTGACACAAACACAATATGGCTCCTATAAATCCCTGCCTGGGATGGGACAGAAGGTTGGGACAGAAGTTGGGGTGCAATGCTGTTCTAACAGCACTGCGATTGGTGCTACTGCAATGCTGTACTAACAGCACGCACACACCAGACTAATCCCCAGCAGCAGATAAGATCACACTCTGTGCAATCAGCAGCAATGATCAGTAATGATTTGAATGACTCAGGTCAGGAGTTAGCAATGGTTTAGCAAAGAAGAAAATCAATCAGCAGACTGCTCTCCTAAAAGCCGGAACACATGTGCCCTGGGCCGACGGCGTGGCGGCCTTTTATAGAGTGGGTCGTGTACTAAATCCCCTGAACTTTAATTGGCTACAGGCGTCCTGCCTGTAGCCAATCATTGCTCTCCTAGTTTCCGCCGCTGTGATTGGCCAAGCATGCGGGGTCACAGTGCATGCTTGGCCAATCATCAGCCAGCAATGCACTGCACCGGCCGCAATGCATTGTGGGCCGCTCGCATCACACGAATGTGATGTGAACTGCCCAAATAGTTCTGGGCTCGCCGAGTGGGCGAACGCCCGGTGCTCGATTCGAACGTGGGTTCGAATCGAGCACCGGGCCCATCCCTAGCCAGGACGTACAGCTTCAAGGGCTGTCAGGTTGGCATTTGGGGGGACGTCGGCCTCAGGGCCAACAGACACAACATAGTTTGTTGAATGCTTTTTTTAAAAATTGTGCAAAATGCAGCAGGAAAGCACAATGTTATTCAGTTTATATTCCGCCATGTGGATGGGTGTCAAAAATAGGCGGAAGCGGCTTGCCATGATCCCAAAAGTGTTCTCTACCACTCTTCGGGCTCTGGACAGCCGGAAATTAAAGACCCTCTGGTCCGGGGTGAGGGCCCTCATCGGGAAAGGCCGCATCAGATGGCTTGACAAGGCAAACACTTCATCCGCGACAAAGACGAAGGGGAGTCCTTCCGCATTCTCCTCTGGAGGTAGAAAGCCCAGACTGCCACTCTGGAGACGCCAGTAGAACTCGGTCTGCACAATGGCTCCACCATCCGAGATCCGGCCATTCTTCCCCACATGCACATAGAGAAACTCATATGTCGCCGACACCACGCCAACATCACAATACTATTAAACCCCTTATAGTTGTAATAGAATGCCCCCGAGTTCGGGGGTGGGACGATGCGGACGTGTTTCCCATCAATTGCACCTCCACAGTTAGGAAAGTCCCAATGGCTGGCAAAGTGGGAGGCCACAGTCTGCCATTCCTTTGGCGTTGAAGGAAACTGTGGAGTCAAAAAAGAAAAAAAAAAATAGTCATTTTGCACATAAACATTGCAAGCAGATTATACACAAACATTTTGGAACAAGATCAGAATAACATTTTGGCTAAAAAGTATTTACAAACCAAAGTATAAGGTCCCCTTAGCAGATTACCCCCCCCCCCACTTCTGATGGGCCATTGCCAAAAAATAGAGGGGGGATGTATTGGACAGATAACCCTCTCCACTTCATTGAGAGCTGAATGCCTAAATAATGTGTGATAGTTTGGCCAGACCCTCCTTACTTAACACTATTGGCAGCCCACGGGACAGGTAAGAAGTGTCCTAATCCCAAATAAAAAAAACACAAAATGCATAAATAGAAGCACATTTTGACATTCTGCTCTTACCTATCAAGCTAATAAAAGAAGTATAAAAAAAAATAACATTTAGCATTAGAAAGTATTGAGGCAGGCCCTTGCACTACATGCTTTGCTGAATTCATCCATAAATCTGACCACTAAAGAGGTAGGTATAGTGTGTATTGAGTTTGGCAAAGTCAGCAGATAGAGGATTGGTATCAGCTGACCTAGCAGTTGGGGGGAGGGGGGTTCCGAATGAGTTCGGCCCACCAAAAAAAAAAAAATGAGAACTCTGCATGAAGTTAAACACACAGAAAACATTTGTGGATATTTTAGGGGGTGTTTAGGGGAAACCAATACTATGGAGCAGACAAAATACATTGCTAAGTGACTAGGCCATAGGTGTATATGGGCCCAGAAGAGCATTTTGGGAAGGTAAGTGAAGGCAAAAATGCATGAAGGACAAAAGGGCAGCGCATATTACAGCATATTGCCATCCTTGTAATTAGGGAACGAGGAAAGAAATACAAGACATTAGCAAACAGTAAATACATAGAATGGAATAGTAAAGGAGAAATCTTACCTTAATATAGTCCTCCTGCAGGACCTGGATAATGGCAGAACAGGTCTTTGGAATAATGATACCCAGAGCCTGGGGGGAGATACCTGTGGAGAACTTCAGGTCCTGACGGCTTCTCCCTGTCGCCAAGTACCTCAACGTGGCAACTATCCTCTGCACCGGAGTGATGGGTTGCCTCATGCAGGTATCCTGCCTGCTGATAAAAGGGGTCAGTGTGTGTCTTCTGTGCCTCCAGCACAGCCAGTATACACCTGTATCTACCCATATTAGCTGGTGTTCTCTGATACAGCCATCTGCAGGAGTTAGTGTGTCTTCTGTGCCTCCAGAACAGCCCAGTATACACCTGTATCTACCCATATTAGCTGGTGTTCTCTGATACAGCCATCTGCAGGAGTTAGTGTGTCTTCTGTGCCTCCAGCACAGCCCAGTATAAACCTGTATCTACCCATATTAGCTGGTGTTCTCTGATACAGCCATCTGCAGGAGTTAGTGTGTCTTCTGTGCCTCCAGCACAATATACACCTGTATCTACCTATATTAGCTGGTGTTCTCTGATACAGCCATCTGCAGGAGTTAGTGTGTCTTCTGTGCCTCCAGAACAGCCCAGTGTACACCTGTATCTACCCATATTAGCTGGTGTTCTCTGATACAGCCATCTGCAGGAGTTAGTGTGTCTTCTGTGCCTCCAGCACAGCCCAGTATACACCTGTATCTACCCATAATAGCTGGTGTTCTCTGATACAGCCATCTGCAGGAGTTGGTGTGTCTTCTGTGCCTCCAGCACAATATACACCTGTATCTACCCATATTAGCTGGTGTTCACTGATACAGCCATCTGCAGGAGTTAGTGTGTCTTCTGTGCCTCCAGCACAGCCCAGTGTACACCTGTATCTACCCATATTAGCTGGTGTTCTCTGATACAGCCATCTGCAGGAGTTAGTGTGTCTTCTGTGCCTCCAGCACAGCCCAGTATACACCTGTATCTACCCATATTAGCTGGTGTTCTCTGATACAGCCATCTGCAGGAGTTAGTGTGTCTTCTGTGCCTCCAGCACAGCCCAGTGTACACCTGTATCTACCCATATTAGCTGGTGTTCTCTGATACAGCCATCTGCAGGAGTTAGTGTGTCTTCTGTGCCTCCAGCACAGCCCAGTATACACCTGTATCTACCCATATTAGCTGGTGTTCTCTGATACAGCCATCTGCAGGAGTTAGTGTGTCTTCTGTGCCTCCAGCACAGCCCAGTATACACCTGTATCTACCCATATTAGCTGGTGTTCTCTGATACAGCCATCTGCAGGAGTTAGTGTGTGTTCTGTGCCTCCAGCACAGCCCAGTATACACCTGTATCTACCCATATTAGCTGGTGTTCTCTGATACAGCCATCTGCAGGAGTTAGTGTGTCTTCTGTGCCTCCAGCACAGCCCAGTATACACCTGTATCTACCCATATTAGATGGTGTTCTCTGATACAGCCATCTGCAGGAGTTAGTGTGTCTTCTGTGCCTCCAGCACAGCCCAGTATACACCTGTATCTACCCATATTAGCTGGTGTTCTCTGATACAGCCATCTGCAGGAGTTAGTGTGTCTTCTGTGCCTCCAGCACAGCCCAGTATACACCTGTATCTACCCATATTAGCTGGTGTTCTCTGATACAGCCATCTGCAGGAGTTAGTGTGTCTTCTGTGCCTCCAGCACAGCCCAGTATACACCTGTATCTACCCATATTAGCTGGTGTTCTCTGATACAGCCATCTGCAGGAGTTAGTGTGACTTCTGTGCCTCCAGCACAGCCCAGTATACACCTGTATCTACCCATATTAGCTAGTGTTCTCTGATACAGCCATCTGCAGGAGATAGTATGACTTCTGTGCCTCCAGCACAGCCCAGTGTACACCCATAATAGCCGGTGTTCTCTGATACAGCCATCTGCATGTAGGTGTGTCTTCTGTGCCTCCAGCACAGCCCAGTATACACCTGTATCTACCCATATTAAGTGGTGTTCTCTGATACAGCCATCTGCAGGAGTTAGTGTGTCTTCTGTGCCTCCTGCACAATATACACCTGTATCTACCCATATTAGCTGGTGTTCTCTGATACAGCCATCTGCAGGAGTTAGTGTGTCTTCTGTGCCTCCAGCACAGCCCAGTGTACACCTGTATCTACCCATATTAGCTGGTGTTCTCTGATACAGCCATCTGCAGGAGTTAGTGTGTCTTCTGTGCCTCCAGCACAGCCCAGTATACACCTGTATCTACCCATATTAGCTGGTGTTCTCTGATACAGCCATCTGCAGGAGTTAGTGTGTCTTCTGTGCCTCCAGCACAGCCCAGTATACACCTGTATCTACCCATATTAGCTGGTGTTCTCTGATACAGCCATCTGCAGGAGTTAGTGTGTCTTCTGTGCCTCCAGCACAGCCCAGTATACACCTGTATCTACCCATATTAGCTGGTGTTCTCTGATACAGCCATCTGCAGGAGTTAGTGTGTCTTCTGTGCCTCCAGCACAATATACACCTGTATCTACCCATATTAGCTGGTGTTCTCTGATACAGCCATCTGCAGGAGTTAGTGTGTCTTCTGTGCCTCCAGCACAGCCCAGTATACACCTGTATCTACCCATATTAGCTGGTGTTCTCTGATACAGCCATCTGCAGGAGTTAGTGTGTCTTCTGTGCCTCCAGCACAGCCCAGTATACACCTGTATCTACCCATATTAGCTGGTGTTCTCTGATACAGCCATCTGCAGGAGTTAGTGTGACTTCTGTGCCTCCAGCACAATATACACCTGTATCTACCCATATTAGCTGGTGTTCTCTGATACAGCCATCTGCAGGAGTTAGTGTGTCTTCTGTGCCTCCAGCACAGCCCAGTATACACCTGTATCTACCCATATTAGCTGGTGTTCTCTGATACAGCCATCTGCAGGAGTTAGTGTGTCTTCTGTGCCTCCAGCACAGCCCAGTATACACCTGTATCTACCCATATTAGCTGGTGTTCTCTGATACAGCCATCTGCAGGAGATAGTGTGACTTCTGTGCCTCCAGCACAGCCCAGTACACACTTGTATCTACCCATATTAGCTGGTGTTCTTTGATACAGCCACCTGCAGGAGTTAGTGGGTGTTGTGTGCCTCCAGCACAATATACACTACCCAATTGCTGGTTTTCCCATCTCCCTGCTGGCCATTACAATGTCTGGAAGGCCAACAAGGAGAGGCAGACAGTCACGAGCCAATAAAAGAGGGCAAGCAGGCTCTGTGTCTAGAGACAACAGTGCTGGTCGTGGACGCGGCCATGGGACACGCTTGTCCTTATTTTCGGCAGCTGGACATGTTGAGCCGCATCATGCCGAAGGCTTGGTAGAGTGGATGACCAAGCCCTCCTCATCCTCCTCATCCTCTCTCACCCAGGCTCAGGGTACTGGCAAAGCAGCTGCCAACGCGTCCTCTTCCCTCGTCTCAATGTCATCAGTCACTCCTTCCCTAGACCCACCATGTCCTCCTGAGGAATCCCCGAACTGTTTGACCCATAGTGTTGGGTACATGCTCCAGGAGGATGCCCAGCGTTTTGAAGGCTCTGATGATGATACCCAGCTAGAGGAAGGCAGTAGCGTGAGCGCAGAGAGAGGGGATGCTCAAGGACAGCAATCTGGCAGTCATGTTCCACCAGCTGCAGCATACTGCCAGGTTTTCTCCAGTGGTGAAGAGGGAGGGGATGATGAGGTCACTGACTCCACGTGGGTGCCTGATAGGAGAGAGGAAGAGGAGGAGGAGGCACATCTCCAACGAGGCAGGATGCCCTCCAGGGGCCAGCTTAAGGGCAGCACACCGACTGAATCACACTGCAGAGCTCCGCCTGTGCAGGGCGCTGCCTCTGCGCGTTATTCCAAAAGTTCTTTGGTGTGGGCCTTTTTTGAGACGAGTGCATCAGATCGCACCACTGCTATTTGCAACATATGTCTCAAGCGTATCTCGCGTGGCCAAAACATCAGCCGCTTGGGCACCACAAGCATGACCAGACATATGTTGACCTGCCATGCAGCTCGTTGGCAAGCGTACCTTAAAGACCCACACCAAAGAACAAAGCGGACCTCTCCTTGCTCCTCATCAGCTGGGATCTCCAAACCCCACTATACCTTCAGTCCTCTCTGAAAGCTGCACTGAGAGGAATGAAGGTGTAGAATTAGGTGTGTCACAGCCAAGTACTTGCGGGCACGCAGCTAGCAGTACACCGACGTCCGATTGCACCAGGCAAATTTCCCTGCCCCAGCTGCTGGACCGTCGAAAGAAGTTCACTCCCAGCCATCCACATGCCCAGCGGTTGATTGCTAGCTTGGCTAAATTGCTATCACTTCAACTGCTGCCTTTTCAGTTGGTAGACTCGGCCCCCTTCCGTGAGTTTGTGCAATGTGCGGTTCCTCAGTGGCAGGTTCCCAAACGCCACTTTTTCTCACAGAAGGCGATGTCGGCTCTCTACCGGCATGTGGAAGGCAATGTCCATGCCTCGCTGGACAGGGCGGTCAGTGGTAAGGTGCATATTACCGCTGACTCATGGTCCAGCAAGCATGGACAGGGACGTTACCTATCTTTCACGGCCCATTGGGTCACTCTTTTGGCAGCTGGGAAGGATTGCAGGACAAGGTGCAGTAGTGTTGGAGGTTGTTCCACCACCACGCCTCCAAAATGCTACTACTGGTTGTGACACACCTCTGTCCTCCACCCCCTCCTCTTCTTCTTCCTCCATGGCCTCTTCCTGTCCTTTTTCCTCGGAACCAGCGGTGCTCCGTAGGCGTTGAAGGGGCTACGCAAGTACGCAGGCAAAAAGATGCCATGCCCTGCTTGCGCTGGTGTGTTTGGGGGGACAGGAGCCACCCTGGGGCAGAGGTTCTGTCAGCTCTGCAGGGGCAGGCCGAGAGGTGGTTGACGCCACGCCAGCTTAAGCCAGGAATGGTGGTTTGCGACAATGGCACGACCTCCTCTCTGCCCTGCGACAGGGACAACTGACCCATGTGCCCTGTATGGCTCATGTCCTTAACCTGGTGGTGCAGTGGTTCTTGGGCTGGTACCCAGGCTTACAGGATGTCCTGAGGCAGGCCAGGAAATCTGTGTGCATTTCCGCCAATCATATAATGCCAGTGCTCGGCTGGCTGAGCTGCAAAAGGAGTTGAACCTGCCCAAGAACCGCCTTATATGTGACATGCCAGCTGTTCACAGCTTGGGGTTATCTGCTGTCACTCTGAAAAACAGGAGCAGATCAAAGCAAATTGCTCAGCTATTCAGAGTATTTGAGAAGACATTCAGGCTGTGATGGAGTCTAAGAACTGTCTCAGAGAAGGGTCTGTGGTTATGAAGGCACAAGTCTAGGGAAGATATTCCTTGTCATATGAACTCTGTTGGATTTTTTATCATCTGTAAGACTGTTCTGTTTTAGAAGTCAATAAAGTGTTTCTCTCTGGAGAATTGGGTTTGCTGCGGGGACAATACTTATTAATAACTACAAACCATCTAGGAACTATATATGAGATCACTACAATGCCCACCAGGTGAAACTCCACGTTGGCCATGCTGCAGCAACTGCACACGCAGCAGAGGGCCATCAATGAGTACCTGTGCGACTATGGCACCAGGACAGGGTCAGGGGAGCTCAGATTTTTTTCACCACGCCAGTGGAGCATGATCAGGGATGCATGCACTGTCCTGTCACCATTTGAGGAGGCCATGAGGATGGTGAGCAGTGACAGTGCATGCATCAGTGACACTGTACCTCTTGTCCACCTGTTGGAGCATACGCTGCATGGAATAATGGACAGGGCACTTGAGGCAGAACAGAGGCAGGAAGAGGAGGACTTCCTTGCCTCTCAAGGCCCCCTTTATCCAGACAGTGTTCCTTCTCTCCCACCCAACACACAGGAGGAGGATGAGGAGGAGGAGGATTGTGTCAGCATGGAGGTCGAGCCTGGCACTCAGCATCAGCAGCAGCAGTCTTTTAGGGATGATTTACAGTCCTAAGAAACCGGTGGACTTGTACGTGGCTGGGAGGAGGTGGCTGCGGATCATGTCGTCCTTAGTGACCCAGAAGACTCCGGACCGAATGCCTCAGCTAACCTACGTCGCATGGCCTCCCTGATCCTGCAAAGCCTGCGGATGGATCCTCGTATTCTTCGGATCAAGGAGAGGGACAATTACTTACTGGCCACTCTCCTTGATCCACGGTACAAGGGTAAGGTTGCAGACCTTATCTTGCCATCGCAGAGGGAGCAGAGGATGAGACATTTCC